>CM035433.1:35375634-35513134 GCA_020310875.1 Ceratopteris richardii
TGAGCTACCAAGCATGAAGCAAAAACCACTGGTGGACACACGAGTGTCATAGCAACCAGCCCAATCTGAGTCAGAAAAAGCATGCAAATCTGGCGGTAGTGATCCCCCCTTGGGATAAAACAACCCAAGTAGCCGAGTACCACTCAAGTAGCGAAAAATGCGCTTAACCGCCTTCCAATGCGTGACTCCTGGGCAATGCATAAACCTGCTCATCTGTGAGACAGCAAATTGAATATCTGGCCGAGTAATGCATAAGTAAATCAAGCATCCAACAGCCTGCTGATAGAGAACAACATCAAATGCATCTCCAGCATCATGAAGACTCAATCGTAAACCTGTCTCCATAGGAGTGGCAATAGGCTTATAGTCTTCAAGGCCAAAACGCTACAATAATGTGTCAATATATTTCGTTTGACACAAAGCCATTCCACCATCAACTTGCATAAACTGAATGCCCAAATAGTGACGCAAATGCCCCAAATCAGACATCTCAAATGAGGCATGCAAATCAGCCTTGAAATCAGCAATATGCTTCTCAATAGGACCAGTGAGCAGCATGTCATCAACATAGACAACAATGATCAGAAGCACATCATTAGCACGCTTAACATATAAGGTGCTTTCAGTTGGACTGTTCACAAAACCATGTGCAACCAGATAGGCATGTATCTTCTCATACCAAGCACGTGGTGCTTGCTTTAAACCATATAATGCCTTCTTTAACCTGCACACCTGGTTTTCATGCCCTTTCTGCACAAAGCCATGGGGCTGAAAAACATACACTTCTTCATGTAAGTCACCATTCAGAAATGCTGTTTTAATGTCCAACTTATGTACATTCCAACCATGATGGGCTGCAAGTGCACAAATGCTCCGAACAGTAGTCATACGGCATGTAGGTGCAAAGGTCTCATCAAAATCAATGCCTCTTTCCTGCGCATAACCCTTTGCAACAAGCCTAGCCTTATACCTGTCAACTGTACCATCAGGTTTATGCTTCAGCTTGTATACCTACTTAGTGCCAATGGCCTTCTTTCCAGGAGGCAAGTCACATAAAGACCATGTACCATTCTTCATTATAGCATCATATTCAGATTGCATGGCAGCCATCCAATTTTCTGAATTCTGTGCTTCATCAAAAGAAACAGGCTCATTCTCATCACAGAGACTAGACGCAGCCATAGCATAGCAATCTGATGCAAAGGACGCACTATGAGAGCCTGAACGAGTACGATATGACAAAGGTGCATTTAATTTGCTGTCACGCAAAGTGTGCACCAGCCATTTTGGCATAGTTTTTGCCTGCTCAATATCAGCTCTCTCATCAACAAGTGCATCATGTAAATCTGCATTAGAAATAGAATGATCTGCATCATCATATGAAACCTGCAAGGGCTGAGAAGTTGCCTCATTAGGACCAACACTAGATTGTCCACCTATAAAAAGAGGCATCAACGTATCATACATGTCTTTGGAGCCAACAGATGTCTCCTTAGTACATGAAAGCAATGGCTGAATAGCATCTTCCACAAAGACAACATCACGGCTAACCAGAATGCGTTTAGTCTGTGGATGATACAGGCGATAGCCTTTACTTTCAGAACTGTACCCAACAAAAATACATTTTACTGCCTTATCATCCAATTTTCTGCGATGTTGTTCAGGCACTAATGCATATGCCAAACAACCAAAAACACGCAGATGAGCAACAGATGGCTTGCGGTCATGCCAAGCCTCATATGGAGTGATAGACTGCAACGCTTTAGTGGGACACCTGTTCAATACATATGCTGCACACATGACAGCCTCAAGCCAGAAACTATGTGGTAAAGCCTGACTTTTGACCATGCACCTTGCCATCTCCATGAGTGACCTGTTCTTTCATTCAGCAACTCCATTCTGTTGAGGTGTATACGGCACTGTACACATTACGGTTGAGGAGGGGACTTAGAGGTGAGATAGGAGAATCCGGTTTGATGAACTTGTTTGCGACTAGTCAATTGTTTCATATATAATCGTTATGCTCGAGAAAGTAACGGTGAAGGGATGATCAATCTACCAGCTCCACATACGTATTTTTTATGTATTTTTGTGTATACATGATGTGCGAGATGGGTAGGGTAGATGCTCCTTTCTACCTCTCCCTAACTCTTAGGACATGGGGAATGAAAAAATGACAAAAAAAAGGAAAAAGAAGAAAAAAAAACAAAAATTATATATATATATATATATATATATATATATATATATATATATATATATATATATATATATATATATATATATATATATATATATATATATATATATATATATATATATATATATATATATATATATATATATATATATATATATATGTATGTGCCAACATGCTATGATGGGTTAGTAGGCGAGTGGAGGCATCTTGGCCGGGTGGCCAGGACCGCAAGTTGATGCTGGCTTCATTATAGGCCTAGACAGTTATGTGTTCATATCCGTTTTGTGCTTCATGCCATAGCGGGTTGATAGGTGAGTGGAGCCATCTTGGTCGGGAAGTCGAGACCACGAGCTGCCCAGATTCGCTATGGGCTAGCATGTATACATGTCCGTGTATATCATATATATGCTTGTTGCATGCTATGCTGTGTTTGTAGATGGGTGGAAGGGCAGTGAGTCACATCCAATTGCAACATAGGTCAACTTGTGAAGTAAGAAATAAAAAAAAAAACAAGAGAAAAATTCCCACTCTTGAGGGGGAGAGATAGAGAGGAGGGCAGTGATCGCCTGGATGGGTTGTTTTTTGCATGTATATATCTGCAAGACTGAATTGTCACTTGCTGACAGATTGATCAGCTCGAGTTCAATGTTGATGACAACATAGCTATTATATATGACTGGGCGATTCGTTGTAAGCGACTTGTCAAATTTGGCTTCTCCTATGTTATCAGTATGTCGATTATGAAGGTTTGCAATGGTGTGCGTGCTCCTTAAAACCTCTTTACCTATGTCTCGTTTCATTGTGTGTGATCAGTTTTTTGGGATGTGAGTGAGGTTGCATTTTAGATGTCCTCATTTTTGTTTATATGTATATGGCGGGTATGAGAGTTCTTGGATATAGATGCACGGTTATACATGTTTTTGTTGACTCCCTTTATGTATGACTTTTGGGATTCACTTCTTGATGAGTTTGCAAGTGATAGGAATGCGACAACAAAGGAAGACTTTGCCAAGGTCAAGGTATACAAATGATTTTCGCTGATTGATCACATGATTATTAATTGACTGCAGCTTTACAGGACATTCCTCGAGAACTAGTGCATGTTCATACTATGGATATCTTTTCGAAGCCATTGGGTTGGTGTATTGCATTGATAATTTGGATTGAAAAGGAAACGTGTGAGTCATATGGTTTTTGTTGAGGTTTGTTGCATGTCAGTCTAGTGAGGATCAGGCATGTGATTGCATCATTGATATTCTTGGAGTTTTTGGTTTTGATTTTATGATTGGTACTATGGGAAATGTATGGATGAGATGTATTTCTTGAGCTTTGTTGCAAGATAAAATGAAATAGGGAAAGAATTGGGTATTAACCAGTATGAAAAGTTATGGATGCATTTGAGCCATGGTGACATGGAGGTGAGTATGTGAGTGAATTGATGCAGGTGATGATACAGATGGAAGGATGAGTTGAATGGTGGGAGAAAGTTGTGTGCATGCTGATTATAGATGAGTAGAAAGTCAGGAATATGTTTTTTGTGATTTGTCGTGTTTGAATGGTTAAGATGATCGGTTATGATGCTTTATGAGTCTTCATGGAAGTGAGCTAATTGTTTGAATGAAGTGGCAAGAGGAAGCAAGATTGCACCAATGGTGGAGAGGCTCGTTGAGGAAGACTTTGCGATCAGAAGGGGGGAGTATGTTAGCTCAATAAATGGTTGGTTTTTATGCACTAGTATGTTTCTATTTGGCAGAGAATATGCTTGGTTACAGGGATTTTGCAAGAAAAAGATAGCTAAAATGATAAACCGCAATCAAATGTGGTGGTTGGGTGATAATTATCTCCCTTTTGGTTGGTTTTAACCCTCAAGGGAGTCTTTTAAAACAAGGTAGGAATAACTGTCCAGGGCATGACATGTCATGTTGGAAATGCTGATCATCTGAAGAACCTTTTCGAGAGTACTATAGATAGATATGGGCAAGTAGACATTCTTGTTGCACATGTAGTTGTTAGTCCTTCAATAGACCCTATTATTGGTATGACAGAGGCTACATTAGAAGAACAGCGGGACATCAATGAGGGGACCGACATTCTGCTCATTCATAATATGGCAGGGGGTATGCCCCATTTATGCATACACAAGGGAAGTTCAATTTTCGGGAAGGTGGGTGTCCTTCTTTGGGGGCATGCCCCTAAATGCTCTCACAAGGGGGATTTTTCTAGATAGGTAGGGAAGATATCGAATGTGGGGGATTTTCTTCAGTTCCTCCCGCTTGTGATTAGAAGTTAAGAGTGGACATTAGAAGTTAAGGGTGGGCTCAATCGAGGTGTTGAAGGGGGCTGGTGCTAGCAGAAGTGGAGGAAGAGGTTTCTTGGCTATCCATTGGCTGGAGGGAACCTAGAAGGAATACATGGGAGAGGGGAATCACCATCAGAGAACCATCAAAAGCATTAGAGGATATGCACCATTGACCATCGGGCAATGTCTTCAAAAAATTGCATTTTTAAGAAGATTCTACTGATGTTGAAGGTGGATGAGTGTTGAACAGTGCAGTTTGGGTGTGGAAAAGGGAACTTCATTCTGCTAGTTGATAACATATGTGGAATGCATGTGTTGAGATGTCAAGGTCGATCGAAGTTTAGTTCAGGTCTCTCACTTATGCAACGGTTGTAGCCGCTTCATCAAAATTATCCTCTCCGACTTAACTTCGGTGGATCTTCAAGCATTTTTGAGTTCCGTAAGGAGAAGGTGGAATCTAGGAGCTACATATTGCAAAAATCTGCCCTCTATGAGACATAACCGGTACCTTATTTTTCTTCTATTGAGAGAAAATTCCATGATTTTACATGTTGAATGACTTTTGTCCGAGTCTGCAACATTGGACTTGGAACAAACCTACTAGACACCAGGATTGCCCTATATCTGTTTGAATATGAATGTCTCAATGGCATTTCTATATATAGCTTCGATGAAATTAACAACAATTTTGTGAGAGGGTGCATTGAGACATGATACATGTTCATATTTTTTATGGGCGTCAGCTGAATGAGTCAAAATTTTCATAGATCACATTAGGTATAAACCAAATCGACTTGTCATAGATCACATTAGGTATAAACCAAATCGACTTTTCGTAATCTCTTGGTGTATTATGTGAACATTGTTTATATACCAGGTTTTGTTGTTCACCAATGGAGTCCCTTGCCTGCTTGTTCTCTGCATATGCATTGAGAATTTCCGTTTGTACTACATAGACACTTGCCAACTTGATTAGACCCCAAGGATTCAGTGGCTGAAACCATATAGTGGTGTATAATCATATTTGATCTCATGGCCTAAATGCCCCTGCCTATCTCCGTGCCCTTTGCCCATGAATTAAGGAATGCTTAGAGAGAGAGAGAGAGGGAGTGTGAAAGTGAGAAAAAGGGTGTGAGTATGTGAAAAAGCAAAGGTAATGGTGAATGAGTATGAGGGTGTGTGTGTGTGTGTATGAACATATGTGTGTGAAATTTGTGTGGGAAGAGTGTATGAGAATGGGAGGAAGAAGGTGTGTGCTAGGGTGAATAAGTGTGTGTAAACAAGATACATCAGGGGGTGTGCGAAATTCTTCATGTGTGTGCAAGAGTAAGGAGGAAGGAGTATATACCGATTGAAGGGAAACTAGAATTATAGAAGAGTGCACAAAGTCTTCTCCCATATAAATGCTAAAGTTTGACTAAGAAATTGATCACACCATACTTGAGTCGTGAGTTGAAGTTGGCCCAATCCCTAAAGGTTTAGTCTATTGGGGATCAGAAGTGAGTATAAGTTTTGCACAGTTAGTAACTTGGAGGTGGAATAAACTTGCTAGGGTATAGACAACTGGGCAAATCAAGTTGCATGTGTGCATATTTTCTTTGGGCATAGGAGCATTACACCAAACCTTTCTTCCTAGAGACATCAAACATTGCCTTAGGGACCATTCTATCCCAACATGGAGATGTTGACACCTACATCCAATTGCATATGAGTCAAGGAAATTGTCCCCTCTAGAGATTAATTATGAAATCCATGATAAAGAAATTCTTTCAATAGTGGGTGTATTTGATACATGGCATCACCATCTAGAAGGAGCAACCCATAAAGTTACTGTGTATACAAATCATAAGAATTTGGAGTATTTTATGACCACTGGCATCTCAATAGAAGGCAATCTCGATGGAGTAACTTTTTATCTAGTTTGAATTTGTCATCACATACCATCCAGGATGCCAAAAATGTCACTCAAATGCCTTGTCAAGAAGATCTTACTTGCACCAAAGAAAGGCAAAGAGGTCTTTGATGAACAAGAGAGTGTATTACTCAAGCGTGAACAACTCCAATTAGCAGCTATCTCTTCAAGTCACCATGAAGATTCAGCTTTGGCTCCTTTGATTCATGAGAATCTACCACATGATGAATTGTTTTGTTATGTCAAGAAAAAAATTGAAGAGGAAAAAGTTCAAGAAGTAAATGAGTTCCAGGAAAAGGATGGGTTAGTATTTTATAAGCACCTATTGTATGCCCCTACAGGAAAGCTCAGGATCCAAGTACTTCAACAACATCATGATAATCTTGTAGCATGATTTTTTGGAGTGAATAAAACAATAGAACTCATATCAAGGGATTTTTGGTGGCCTCAAATGTGGAGGGAGTTCAAATAATATATCCAAACATGTGATACTTGCAATAGATCTAAGGTACGGTGACATAAACCTCATGGGCTCTTGTAGCCTTACCTATTATAGAAAGGCCATGGGATTTGTTATCTACGGATTTCCTCACAAATTTACCAAAGTTGGATAAGTACGATGCCATTCTTGTTATAGTGAATAGATTTATAAAGATGGCATACTTCATTCCAACTACCACGCAATCAAAGTTGTAGCCACTACTAGAATTTTTCTGACATACACCTTTAGGCTTCATGGATTACCTAATGATATTGTTAGTGATCGACGTCCACAATTCATATCTAGCTTTTGTAACAATTTTTGGAAGCTCCTTGGTGTCCACGTTAAATTGTATATCACCAAGTATCCATCATTGATGGACAAACAAAATGGGTGAATCAAGTCCTAGAACAGTATCCCCATTGCTCCATCAACTATCATCAAAATGATTGTTTTGAGCTTGTACCCTTTGTAGATTTTGCCTATAACAACAATGTTCATACATTTACCAAGAAGAATCCCTTCTTTGCAAATTATGGACAACATCCAAGGATGGATATACATCTCTCAAATCATGTCAATAACCCAAAAGGCCCGATACCTCATGGATATTCACAAAGAACTCAAGGAAGAGATCCATAGAGCTCAAGAACAATATAGCATTGTGTTTGAAATCCATCCTATCAAATTGGGGATAAGGTGTGGTTACTCAGAAATAATTTGCAAACTTCAAGGCCTTGTGCAAAGCTAGAACATCAAAGATTTGATTCATTCACAATCTTGATCGGGATTAATCCAATGAATTTCAAGCTCTTGTTACCAAGTACCATAAGAAGACATCCAATTTTCCATATGTCCATGTTGGAACCATAACACATTTCACCATTGAGAGGGGAGATACCTAGTCCTTCACCACCTATTGAGATTGATGATCATGAAGAATTCGAAGTGGAGCATGTCCTAGATTCAAGAATATTCTGAGGAAGATTAGAGTACCTCATTCATCGAAAAGGGTATGGCATCAATGATCATACTTGGGAAACTACAAAAAACCTTCGAAGAGCACCAATCAAGGTTCGAGAATTTCATAAGAAAAATCCAATGAATTCGAGCCCAAAGAACATGACCGCTCCTCATGGAAATCATCATTTGAGGGTGAATGGATGTGATGGACAAATAAACCCATCATGAACCTCAGATTTCATGTGACTTCTATATCTCATGATTGGTTTATAATTCGCAGAAACCAATGCTTCCATTGCAAAATGTGCTCAAACCCTAAGATCGATTGTCTACTTGCTAGATTCGAACACCTAGAGGTCTTGTTTTGAATTGATGGTATCATCAATGACATCATCAATTCATAACTGCCATTAATGAACCACCCTTGAAAACAGATATAAGGAGGGGATGGACACATATATTCTCAGTCTTGCCAATGCTAGTCTTGGGAGCTCAAGGTTTCTTACCCCACCAAGCTTCATAAGGGGTCATCCCATTTAGAGTTGTACATGGTAATCTATTCACAAGATATGTGGCTGTATTCACAACCTCGGCCCATAGATGAGTGTACTTGCAAGTTATTTCTCACTTAATACTTGCATTCCATAAATAATCATTGAATTCTTGGGAGAAGTATTCTCCCCCTCCATCAAACCTTAGCCTCTTGAGCTTTTGACATGTAACCCTTTCTGCATATGCATGAAAATGTTTGAAGGCTCCAAACACTTCTGATCTTTCCTTCATGACATAAAGACTTATCTCGAATAGCATCATCAATAAAAAGAACATAATACCTAAAGCCATTGATTGATCCTTCTTTTGTTGGTCCCCATACATCTGTATGAATGAGCTCTAGTTGTCCATCCTGTTTGAATCCTTTCTTTTGAAATTGTAATCTATGTGCTTTTTCTATTTGGCATGCTTCACATTCGTAGATCATGTGTTGGTCCTCCACATTTGGTAGCCTTATTACAGATTTCTTTTCCACCATAAATTTTATTCCTCTTTCATTGAAATGTCCTAACCTCTTATGTCATAGGTCTAACTCTCTGATCACTTGATCACCATATGTGAGCAAAGCTTGGCCAATGTTTCCTTGCACTTTCAAAGCAAAGAGTCTACCTTCCTTCTTACCATAGATAATTTGATTATATTCATTCTCTGGATCTTCCACAAATACTCCTTCATTTGTAAATCTGACTTGAAAATCTTTCTCCACTATTTGTCCCACACTGATCACTTTTCCAATGGAATGCACATTGTGTCTTGTGTTATCACATGTTTGAACTCTAGGAGTACACATTCTTTCTTCTAATTCTGACATTGAATCTATATTACCTGGCAAATGATTAGAACAACGAGAGTCAATATAGGATACCTTGAGATCTTCTTTTTCTAATATACTTATTGAATTCATCATCAATGTTGTATGGTTCTCATTCTGCGTATCATTTGCATAATTGTAGTAGGTAGTATTGTAGGATTGATTGTGTTTCCAATTTCTACCTCCACCTCTATGATAGCCACCTCTTTGAATTTGCCTTCCTCTTTGAAATTGACTTTGATATCTTCCACCTCTGCCATTATTACTTTGATTCTAATTTGAGCCTTGTTGATTGCACCAACAATCATAAGCCATATGATTTCTCAAGCCATAAATCCAACATGTCTTCTTGTTGCTATTTTGGTTACCTCTTCCTCTTCCATTTCCTCTACCATTGCCTCTTCCTTTCATATAATTGGCTTGAGAAGTCAATTCTTCTTCGTTCTTTTCTTTATCTTTGTCCCCTTTCTTCTTATTCTTTGCATACAACATGTCTTCTTGTTGTTATTTTGGTTACCTCTTCCTCTTCCATTTCCTCTACCTTTACCTCTACCATTGCCTCTTCCTTTTATATAATTGGCTTGAGAAGTCAATTCTTCTTCGTTCTTTTCTTTATCTTTGTCCCCTTTCTTCTTATTCTTTGCATACATAGCAGAGCTATGTCCTTTGTCTCCATCTAACTTCAAGTCTTGCTCAAATGTGAGAGTCAATCCAAGTGATTGATTTAGATCTCGTACAAAATGATTTAATGAAAGTTCAATTGAAAGTACAAAATGCTTCCACATTTCATCTCCTCTCAATCCTGCAACTAATTGTGCAATCAACCTATGATCTTCAATGTCTTCATCTATAGATCCAAGGCTATCTGCCAAGTCCTTCATCTTAGTGACATAATCATTGATGTTTTGGCTTTGATTTTTCTTAAATGGTGTAAACTCTGACCACAAGCTAGACCTCCCAGCTTTAGTAGTGTTTTTGAAGTGATCTTCCAATGCATTCCATATATCTTTAGTTGTTTCCAAAGGTCTGATGCGCGGTAGCAAATGATATGTGATAGTATTGTATATGTAGGTTGTTGCACTTGCATCTTTCTTTTGTTATAGCTTCAAGGCTTCTAGATCTTCTTTCTTTGGTCGACTGTCATCTTCAAATGTAGGCTTTTCTTCTTCATCTGTTACATATGTCATGAGATCCTTACTCATAAGTAAGGCTTCCATTCATACTTGTGTGGAGACTCTCTACTGTTTTATCATACAACATGGCACTTTGTTGAGCAAGTTATTGTGCATCTCATATTTCTTTAAGTGTTTATAAACACTGGAATTTTCGTGGCTTGTTGCATCTCAACTTTGTTGTGTTCATAAACACTAACCTTTATTTCAGCGGATAGTTTCCATTGGCAAACATTCGATTATTTTCATGTTGTAGTCTGCATTGCATTTGCTAGTATGCCCGTCATTCTCAGCTACCTATGTTGTGCACTTGTCCAAGTGAATATTGAAGGCTGACATTTGAAAAATGCTTGTTTCTCCAACTACATCCAATCTGAGTTGTGAGTGGTCCGAACAAAAGACCCCAAAAAGCAACCGGATATCTAGTTAGCATTGTGTGCCCCCGCTAAGAAAAGTTATCACTTCTTAGTGCTTACGAGTGAGCAAACATAGGTCATACATGTCCCAGTTCGATGGCCTCGTGGTTGGGCCTCTAGCCTCTTGAGGCGGGGGCGAGGGTTCAATCCCTGGCAACATGTAAGGGACATGTAATCTGGAAAGATGTTGCATTGTGGCTGAGTGTTACCGTTTGTCTATCCCTGCGGTAGTGTTGACCGCCGTTTAACCCAGTCTTGTAAACCCCTGTTCTTGTGAGATAAGGGGGGTCCCATGGGTACTATGCCCTTCCTTGTACAGTTGCAATTTCAAAGTTAAAGTCCGGGGGAGTAGGCCTCGGCCGAACCTCCATTAAAAAAAAAAAAAAAAAAAAGGGTCATACATGATATACATGTGATCTCTCAGTGTCTTTCTTAGAATCCTGAGTCTGTAATCACTAGATGACCTTTGGTTCTCTATCGTGGCTTGTGCATCCACCTCCCTTTTCAGTACAATACAGCACGCACATTTATGCATGTACAGAGCAAGACGACAAAGGTGATGCCACCATCTTGTGTTCCAACTTCCAACAAAGATAACACACATATCTTCTGAGCTATAATATCTATCCGTAAGTCAGCGGCATATGAGAGTGAACGTACGACCATTCAGCTTTCATCAACAAAGAAAAAGTCTGTACGTCACATGTCTTTTATCAGATTGCCCGACTGGCAGGCAATCTCAAGAGTCACGAGCTGATGTACGTCAAGACTCAAGGCCCACAGCCTTTGAGCTCATGCAGCTGCCATGTTCCAACACGTCATTGAGCTAGCTGCTTCTCTCTCTTTCTCTTCCGCTTCACTCGGACTCGAGTCTCGGCGTCGTTAGTCCCTCCATCGTCCTCTCTGTATATTCTGATGGGCAGTTCTGATCCGTCGTCTCTCTCTCTCTCTCTCTCTCTCTCTCTCTCTCTCTCTCTCTCTCTCTCTCTCTCTCGCCAAGGCCCACAGGTCAGAGCCGAGACTCGGCTCACTCGAGACACCAAGAAACTCATGCTATGGACATTGGGCTCCCAAGTTCGGACTTAAAGACCAATGCAAGCGCAACTTTGGACTTGAGCCCAAGTTCCAACACACAAGAAGAAAAGGCTATGGAAGGATCCATGTGATTAGCATTAGTGTTTGACATTAAATGGAATATTTCCTCTTTGTGTCGATATTAGAGTGTATTAGCCCTCTACACTCATGTCATGACATCAAAGAAGGAAAAATCCATACAAGAGGGATTTTGTTATGGATTGTTATCAAAAAAAGGTTCTTGCTTTTATTGATAGAGACTTATAGATAAGAGATTACATCCAAGAGGGAGGAGGATTTTGATCATCTTCAATCAAAAACTACCTTTAACACATATGCATTCAAGAAGTAAACTTATATTCTAGATGTAGAGCTTTTGCCTAGTATGACATAATGAGAGTATTAATTTCTTGGCATTAGGTGGATTAATGTGAGAGGTATAATAATTAAATAACCAGTAAAACACTACATATACTCACAATGCATTAGCTTTAGATTAGTTGAGAATCTAGGTCCACCTCTTGTTCCCTCTACATAGTAGAGATAGTAGGTAGAAAATGGACTCATACATAGGACTAGAGAGTAGTAGGATCACACATCTCGGATTGGAGGGGTAGTAGGTTTGACCGTGTGCTCAATAGTTAATTGCATCATAAGATGTAGTTAGCAATCGAATTTTTAGCGTATATCAATTTGGCATGATGAAAACCAACTGCTAATTTGTGCAAAGTGAAATCATCAAGAGGAAAAAATAATAATTTCTACCAAGATGCTAAAAATTTTCTATAAGATCTTTTTTCTTTTTGCACCCTAAATTACTTTTGTTTCTATAATGGGCTCATGGTCAAGGGGGAAATCTACTTATAAAGCTCAATAATTATAGTATAGGATTTGAGCTAGGTATGATGTAATTTCAATTGAGAACTCCCATCTAGATTGCATCCATGCAATAATCTCAATCATCAAGCTCAACTCATCCAATAAGCAAGTCCAATGACTAGAATTTGAATTGGCATGAAATTATAAGTAGAAACAATATGCAAATTAATCAATGTGTATTTACCTAAAGGGTCGATTATAACTATCTAAATTTTATGGAAATTGGAGTGAGATAATTCGATGTGCATAAGGCTACTTTTTCTAAGATTTTCTTTCATTGTGAATAGTCTGAAATTACGTTTGATTTGATTGATGTATCGAAAATATTATCCTCATGAGTGTGATATATATATATATATATATATATATATATATATATATATATGTATATATATATATATATATATATATATATATATATATATATATATATATATATATATATATATATATATATATATATATATATGTGTGTGTGTGTGTGTGTGTGTTTTGCTTCGATTCCATCGAATAATAATTTTTTTCCGTGTTATTGCAAAAATTTGTATAATTCTGCATAATATCGAATTGAAATATAACCATGGCCGATATGATTTTTACATTCTAATCGAATTGCTTTCCATTGAAAGAGTTTTGACTCTCTCTCTCTGTCTGGGTGTCTACACACACACACACACATATATATATATATATATTGTTATACACATATCTGGCAACGAAGGCCATCCATGAAGCACTAGGGTATGTTGAAGAGGGTGATCGTGATTGGACCAATAAAACAGACTCATGATGCCAACGAAAACTTTTGTCATGATACTTTCTGATATACTCACACCATTTTTTGCCTAGCTTATGGCCTTTACAATTTTTGTGGAAATTCTCAACCTTTGTAATTCTCAACATTTGGGAAGCCACCCCAAGTGTGTACATCATTTTTTCTATTCAATGATCGGATCCTACATAATCTATTTAGAACAATTCAACTAGAGGAAGAGGAATATTTTTAACTAGCATGGCCATTTTGTTGCAAAATCTATTGTTCTGAATTGTATGTGGCTTATTTAAAAGCTCATTTTGTAGAGACTTTTGGCCCATGACTGAAGGAATCTCCCGAATCTCTCGATCTCAATGCTTGTGTCTTTTCCATTTTTCTCTCACGACATGGCTCATTTTGCATTTTAGAGTAAACTTTGAGTGTGCCAAAAATTTGTCAAGCTTGGAACCATCTTTGCAAGGCATTGTAGGCATCATACTCTACAAGAATAATGGGGGCATTGAGATTCCCCAATTGAAAAAAAAATGGATATCTTCGCTTCTTAAAAAAATCATCGCATAAGCAAAGTCTCAAAAAAAAAAACCAAAAAAATAAATGGAGACCGTCACATATGCGATGCATAACATCGCTTATGTGATGCTTATGCAAACCATCACTATGAGTATTGAAGGCTAGCAATGCTTGTAGTGATGCGGGCACATTTCTTTGTGATGTTGTGGCATCGCATAAGTGATGTTGCAAGAATTGAAAAAAAAAAATGGCTTTCTCCCCACACAAATAAGCGTTGTGAAGAGGAACGAGTGACTGAAGAGACCAAAGAGTGAGCAAGTGATCGAGCATTGCAAAGGTACACATCCATATACATACACATACATACATGCATATGCATACACACTTGTGCACATACATACACACATATGCATACACACATACATACACATACATACAAACATATACATACACACACATATATACACACATATACACAAATATAATCACATATACACACACACATATACATATACATATATATATATATATATATATATATATATATATATATATATATATATATATATATATATATATATATATATATATATATATATATATATATATATATATATATATATATATATATATATATATTACACATATACACACACACATACATACACACATAGACACACATATACATACACATATAAATGTTGGAACATCAGGCTTATACTATGCTTGAAGTGGGTTTGATCTACATAAAAAGCTATCGCTTGGATTATGTCGAAATGATTTTTTAAAAATGATTTTTCATGGATCTTTTACCATTGTAAAAGCTTAGAGATTTACACATGTACAAGGATAAAAAGAGGGCCCAAATTCCACGAATTTGTGGTGGTTGAGTTGCATTCAATCAATCGATCAATCACCTAAAAGTAGATCAATTAGGTCTTCACTTTTCCTAGATTGAGGAAAGTGAATCGATTCCCTCCAACGACTCTTACCACCTTCACTTGAATTCAAAATCCACTTGTAGAAGTCTTGGATCACTTCTAGAGTCTATAGAAAGGCTTCAAAACACTTGTACAATACATGGAAGCAATATACATACACTTGTGAAAATCATTGTCTTGCTCCTTCATTTTCTGCATCATCTTCTTCACCAACAGTAATCTTGCACAGGCTGCTGCTCTCTGTATAGAGCTCCAAATTAGGCAAGAGATGGGTCATTGGAAAGCTATTAGTCTCTATTTTATAATTGTAAATTTCCATAACATTTGGTTTAGTATATTGGGAGGAATTTTAGTTTTTCTGTCTCAGGGTCAATCTCTATATATTCCTAAAAAATAAGAGGTACCATTGTTGAGTGTATAGTTCATTCCAAAAGCATATTTTGTTTATTTCTTGTACTCTTGTGCATTCTATACATTCAACCCTATGTGTATCACTCCCTTAAAAGGATTTTTTCTTATTGTAATCATGCTGGTCACTATGAGCATTTGAATTTCATTCTCTCATCCATAGATAGTAAGTTTTTTGAGCTAGTCAATGTGCAAATCTATCTGCTTTGTATTGAATCTTTATCCTTGATGCTCCAAAGTACATAGTGAATTTTATTGCACTTATCGCATGCTTATAAGGTCTATTTGAGTCTCCATAAGTTCAAGGGTTGGTCTTGTGCCGGTTGGCTGGACCAAACTTCTTCGCTTCGCAACTCACTTTTCTACTCCTACAAACTTCTCCAAGTTCTTTCAGTGGTATCGGAGCTAGATCAAGACGGGTGACAACTTTCCCTCTGTGATTGAGAAGCTTGATCGACACAACTATGTGGCTTGAAAAATCAGAATGGAGGCCTATTTACAAGGTAGAAATCTTTATGGAATTGTAGCAGGTGATGAAGCTATGCCTATTCCAAGATCCAAAGGAGGATCTACACAAGAGGAGACAGATAAGCTCGAGTTCAACCAAATGAAGAAGACACCAACCATCAGAGAGTTTGTTACCAAGGTCAAGGAGGTTGCGGATCAGTTAGCATCCATTGGTGAGCTGATTGAAGAAGAGGCTATCATGAGGCAAATTCTCAATGGGATTCAAAGTGATAAGCAATGGCAATCTTTCACCACGGCTTACGATCTCATCATGGATGTGCAAACTCCAGACTTCAACATCTTGCTTGGACAACTTTTCAATCAAGAGGCCAACAATAGTATAAATGAAGTTAACTCCTATCATGGTAATTCAACTAGTGCTTTATATGCAGATAAGAAGGATAGATAAGAAGCTAAAAGGCAAGGAGAAGGAAGAAGATGAAGAGGAGACTTCCCAAGCCAACTTTGCAAGCAAGAGCAAGTGGAAAGGGAAGAAGAAAGGACCAAAGCATGACAAAGCCAAAGGTCAGAATATTCAACCTTGTTCCATTTGTGATAAGACCAACCACACCACTCAGAATTGTTGGTTCAATGGAAAGACCCAGAAAGGAAGTGGAAGAGGTGGATATGGCAGTAATAGAGGCAGAGGTGGACAAATAACAATAGAGTCTATAACAATGCAGTTACCATAGAGGAATCGGACTGCGGACTAGTTAAGAGCATAACAGGAATGGAATCAATGAGCACGAAAGGTAATGTATTGGCTATCTACTAGCATGATTGGGCACATACAGGATGCCAAGGCTCCAAAAGAGGCTTGGAATAGTTTGGTCACTTTGTATGAGACTAATACAAAGGTGAGGAAATTCCAAAGAAATGATTTACGTAATGATAGTAAATGATGTTGGAATTGTGGTAAACCTGGACACTTTGAACGTGATTGTAGGTTGAAGAATCAAAATAACAGAAGGCAGCAAAACAACTATGCATCCACAAGTGCAAATGATTCTGAGAAGTTATTCATGGTTCAACATCACATGATGAATATGATGTCTGCTGGTATTTCAAAATCGAATGATAATGTTTGGTATGTTGATTCAGGTGCTTCAAATCACATGAACAATCATCTAGAATGGTTTAGTAGTTTGTAGAAATTGCCAGTTCCTGGATATGTTGAAATAGGTGATGATACGTCACATCCTATTGAGCATACATGAAACACATCATTGTCTATGGAGGACGGGAAGGATAAAATATCTTTCTGATGTGCTGCATGTTCCAAACATAACAAAGAATCTGGTTTCTGTTGGACAAATGGTTGACTAGGGATTACAAGTTAGGTTTAATGCTGATGGGTTATATGTAGAAGAATACAAACATGGTGGACGATTGATGGCCAAAGGAAACAAAGTGGGCAGGATGTTCACCTTAAATGTGAAAGTTCCTGAAATGAATGCAGCCATGTTTGCAAAAGGTGCAGGAGCTATTGTTGATATAGAGATCTGGCACAAACGAATTGGACATGCAAATCTGCAAAGGCTGAAATTGATGCAATCAAAGGAGATCGTTCATGGACTACCAAATTTCAAGGTTTCAGAGATGCAAAAGGTATGTGCAGCATGTCAATCTGGTAAATAGTCAAGATCATCGTTTCCAGATGACAAAGCATGTTAGTGAGAATGTGCCAAAAATAGTACATATAGATGTTTGGGGTCCTGCAAAGACCACATCTATGGGAGGTTGCAGGTTTTATGTTACTTTCATTGATGACCATACACGGAAGTGTGGGTATGTTTCATGAAAGAGAAGAGTGAGGTATTCACTCACTTCCAGAATTTTAAACCTATGGTGGAAAAGTAGACAGGGAAGTATATTCAGACATTAAGATCTGATGGAGGAGGAGAATACATGCTAAATGAGTTCAGCAATTTTCTTAAAAGTCATGGAATTGGACATCAGTTTTCATGCAGGTACACACCACAACAGAATGGTGTTGCTGAACACAAAAATTGACATATTGCAGAAATAGCAAGAGCCTTGATGGTTGAAAAGAATATGCCTCATTGTTATTGGGCAGAAGCTGTGCATACGGCTGTATACATCATGAACAGAACTCCAACTACTATTGTACATCAAGTTACACCTGAAGAGAAGTTCACAGGTAAAAAGCCAAACTTATCACATATGAAAGTTTTTGGCTGTATTGCAAATGTACATGTTCCAGATGAGTTGAGGATGAACCTTGATCCAAAACAGAAAAATGTGTCTTCATTGGATACTCCCTTGATCAAAAGGGATATAAATGTTATAACCCACTCACATGAGTGGTGAAGGTGAGCAGAGATGTGGTATTTGATGAAATGTCAAGCTTCTATGCAGATGCCAAAGAAGGACTGAGTCTTGAACCAAATGACAAAGAAAATGTTGAAAAATCAAGTGCAAAATCTCAGGTTTTGAGTGGACCGGATGCATCACCAAGCAATAGTTCCAACTCAAATCCATGGAGTGAAAGATTATGTGGAAATTTTAGTCCAGCAAATTAATCAAATACATCTAAGAAAGGTACAGAAAAGCTTTCTGCTGAACAATATAAAACATATGCAGGTTTTGAAGACATTGATGGAGAATCAAGCGGTTCAGAAAAGAGTCTTGATGAGGAACTTGGATTGCCCTCTGTGAAGGCTCCAGGAGTAAGAAAGGCATATGCAGATGATACAGGGAGAAGTGAACCAGGACCAACAAGATCTGGGAGGATGCGGAATTCAATGCAATGATTGACATATGATAGTTACATGGCTCGTCATTGTGCCTACATGACAAAAGATGGTTGCACTTTATGGGAATGATACATGGAAGCTGGTTCCATTACCACAAAGAAAGAAACACATAGGCTACAAATGGGTTTACAAGGTAAAGCATAATGCTGATGGTATCATAAGCAGGTATAAAGCATGATTGGTAGCTAAAGGATATGCACAGACATATGGCATTGATTATGAGGAAACATTCAGCCATGTAGCTAAAATGTCTACTGTTAGAACACTTGTTGCATTAGCTATAGAAAAAGGATGGACTTTGCATCAGATGGATGTGAAGAATGCTTTCCTACATGGTGAGTTACAAGAAGAAGTATATATGGACCAATCACAAGGATAAGAAGATTCAAAGCATCTAGAATAGGTTTGTAGGTTGCAAAAGGCTTTGTATGGGCTGAAGCAAGCTCCATGTGCATGGGATCCAAGGATTGTTGATTACTTAACCAGCATTGGGTTTTCTATGTGTGATGCAGATCATTCATCACGATTGTGGCTATTTATGTTGATGACCTGATTGTAGGTGGTGATAATGAAGAAAGCATCAAAGACGTAAAGCAACTTCTTATGTAGGAATTTGACATGAAAGGTCTTGGTGTGCTGCACTATTTCTTGGGCATTGAGTTTATTCATACAGAAACAGGTATATGGATGTCATAAAGGCAATATGCCTTGAATATGTTGCAAAAAAGTATGGTATGGCTGATTGTAAGCCAATTTCTATGCCATTAGATCAGAATTTGAAGTTAGATACTACGTTAGGTGAACCATTGGAAAATGCTACTATGTATAGGAAAACTGTGGGAAGCTTGATATATCTCACAATTACAAGGCCTGATCTTAGCTACCCTATTGGACTTGAAAGTCAGTTTATGCAGGTTCCCAAGAAGCCACATTTGGATGCTTTGAGGTGCACTCTACCTTATGTGAGTGCTACTTTGGATTATGCCTTGTTTTATGAAGTCGGTGTAGATTTGCAGGTTCATGGATACACGGATGCAGATTGGGCTGGTAGTACTCCAGATAGGAGATCTACTAGTGGCTTTCTATTCTCCCTTGGAGGTGCAGCTATTATATGGAGCAACAAGAAGCAACCCACTATTGATTTATCAAGTACAGAGGCTAAGTATAGAGGTGCTGCAATGGCAGCATGTGAGGCATCATGGCTAGAGATGCTACTTGTAGATTTAGGTGCGGAAGTGCGAAAGCCTATCACCATCTATTGTGATAATCTTCGCAGCATACAGTTAGCATGGAACCCTATTTTTCATGCTATAACAAAGCATATCGAGGTACATTATCACTTCATCGCAGAGAAGGTGTTAGTAGGTGATATTGATCTTGTTTATGTGAGAGCAGATGAGCAAGTTGCTAATATTTTCAGAAAAGCACTTGAAGCAAAGATGTTGAAGAAGTTTTAGAAGATGCTTAGATTAGAGGACATGGCGTTGAGCTTGAGGGGGAGTGTTGAAATATCAAGCTCAACATGTGATGATCCAGGATGACATGTATCACTTTTTCATTTCTCTGACATGTATAGTGGTCACACCAGTATATGTCAGGGACACTTCATTGAGCTTTATTAGATTTATCTATCGAAAGTGATGAAATATTTGTTTCTTTCCAGCTCACTCATTTGTGGACATTAGGTTTTCCTTATATATTGGTCTTTATATATTGTATTCTTGTTTTTAGGTCATTCTTGTACATTCCTTTTTATGTAATAGAAGAAAGAGAAGAAGAAGATCATTCTTCCTTGCCTCAATTTGTGTGCGTGCTTCTCCTTGAGAGTGAGATTGTGTGTGTGTGTGTGTGAGCTCTCTTCCTTATCTCCTTCCGCATGACAATATACACAGATGAAGTAATGTATCTGACTCAAAGAAGATACATTCAGGATCTACTTCTTAAGTTCAAAATGGAGAACACTAAACCTGTAGGTACACCTTTGGAGATGAATCATAAACATAGTGTTTATGAAGATGATAAAATTAAAGACATTAAAGAGTATCAAAGCTTGGTATGTAGCTTGATATATGCTACTCATACAAGGGCAGACATCTCATATAGTGTCGGAGTGCGTAGTCAATTCACGCACTCATCGAGAAGAACACACATGTATAAGTACTTAAGTATCTCAAAGGTACAATCAATGAAGGTATATTCTATCCTTACTCTTTAGATTTGCATATCTATTTAGATGGAGATTGGGTAGGAGCTAAAGATGATAGAAGATGTACTTTTAGTTACTTAGTATTCACAGGTTCAAAGCTAGTGTCATGAAGTTCCAAGAATCAACCAACAGTTACTTTATCCTCAACTGAAGCAGAGTAGAGAGGTTTGACCATAGCAACTCAAGAGGCAATATCATTAAAGGTTGGGACTTGTGAGTTCCAAACCTCATATATTTGGAGATAATATAAGTTCCATGCATCTAGCAGCAAACCCTATTTTCCATGCAAGAACCAAACACATAGAGGTGCATTACCACTTCATCAGGGAGAAGCTCATGGCAAAGGAGATTTTCATTTCCTTTGTTCCTACTGAAGCAAGTAGCAGATATGATGACAAAGGCACTTGATGGAATAAAGCTTTGTAGATTCAAAGCTGTGGTAGGTATTCAACTTATTAGAGAATGAAGACTCAAGCATACTTTAGCTTGAGGGGGAGTTTTTGGAACATCAAGCTTACACTATGCTTGAGGTGGATTTGATCTACATCAAAAGCTATCCCTTGGATTATGTTGAAAGAATATCCGTTGGAGAGTTCTTCTACTTATGCTCATTTATTGTATCTTTAAAAAAAGATTTTTCATGGATCTTTTACCATTGTAAAAGCCTAGAGCTTTAGACATGTACAAGGATAAAAAGACAGCCCAAATTCCACAAATTTATGGTGATTGAGTTGCATTCAATCAATCAATCAATCACCTAAAAGTAGATCAAAGTAGATCTTTACTTTTCCTAGATTATAGGAAAGTGAATTGATTCCCTCCAACAACTCTTACTGCCTTCATTTGAATTCAAAATCCACTTGTAGAAGTTGATGATCACTTCTAGATTCTATATAAAGACTTCAAAGCACTTGTACAATACATGGAAGCAATATACATACACTTGTGACCATCATTGTCTTGCTCCTTCATTTTCTACATCATCTCCTTTGCCAACAGTAATCTTGTAGAGGCTTCTGCTCTCTCTACATAGCTCAAAATTTGATGAGATATGGCTCATTCAAAAGTATAGTGTCTAGCTTATGCCTATAAATTTTCATAGGATTTGGTTTAGTAGATTGGGAGAAATATCATTTTGTCTATCTCGAGGTCAATCTCTGTATATTCCTGAAAAATAGGAGGTACCACCATTGAGTGTCTAGTTCATTCCAAAAGCATATTTTGTTTATTTCTTGTACTCATGCATTCTATACACTCAACCCTATGTGTATCACTCCCATAAAAGGATTTTTTCTAATTCTAATTTCATTGTCTAATCCATAGATAGTAAGTTTTTTTACGCAATGCGCAAACCTATCTATTTTGTATTGACTCTTTCTCCTTGATGCTCCAAAGTACATGGTGCATTTTTATTGCACTTATCGCATGTTTATAAGGTCTATTTGAGTCTCCATAAGTTCAAGGGCTGGTCTTGTGCTAGTTGGCTAGACCAAACTTTGTTGCTTCGCAACTCACTTTTCTACCTCCTACAAGCTTCTCCAAGTTCTTTCAATACACACACATATACATATGTATACACATATAGACACACACATATACATACAAACATATACACACACATATACACACACATATACACAGACATACATACACACATATACACACACACATACACACACACATACACACATTTACACATATACATACACATTTATACACACATATACACACACATACATATGCACATATACACACCTACACATACACACACATATGCATACACACACATACACATATACATATAGATATTTGCACATATACATACATACACATAGACACACACACATGCACTTACATGCATACATACACATGCTTACACACATATGCTTACACACACATACATACACACATGCACATACATAGACACACATGCATACATACATATGCATACACACATATACACACACACATACACACACTCATATACATACATAGATACACATATACACACACATGCATACACATACATACATACATACATACATACATACATACATACATACATACATACATACATACATACATACATACATACATACACACATATACACATATACACACACATACATGTTGAAGAAACACTCACGAATTTGACAAACAGACATGCATAAAAGAAAAAGAAAAAGAGAGAAGCAGAATCAAAGAAAATCAAAAGCCTTAGTGGAGGGACAAATCCACGACCGTTATATATAGTACAGAATCTTCCAGGATCAGAGTTCGTTACACCAAATCAAACTGTACATAGAGAGAACGTGCATAGGAATAATAGAAGGGAAGTGCGAACAAGAACGTGCGTGAGAAGAGCGCGCAGTATAAATAAGAGCACAAGTAGAAGAAGAAAAGAGAGTGAAGAAGACATAGCGCGAGAGAGAGTTAGATATATAGAGGAATTGAGAAGACGCCAGAGATCGCGTATGTAGAAGAAGACGCCAGAGATCGTGTATGTATAGATGAATAACAGAAACCTGAGATGTCGGGTATTCATCTGAGAGAGAGATGGTAATAAGAAACCTCTCAGTGTAGGAGAGTTTCTGTAGCTTGAGCAAGAAGAGGCCAAGCTCATTGGTACACATCTTCTCTAATAGAAAACACATGTTCATGTGGATGTTTGTGCGTACAGTTTATATGCAAAGAAACAAAGTATGTTTATGTTATAATTAAAGTTAGTTAACAGTTAACGTTTTCTCAGTAAACACATTTTTCGGTCAGTTACAGTCCTTACTGTAAACGTGTTTTTTCCGGTAGAACAATGAAGTATATCTTGTAGTAGAATAAGAAGGTTTGTAAGAAAGATAGCTCATTCTGTAGCTAGACATCTCTACTTTCAGTAGATTAAGGTTTTCGGTGGAAAAGATATCTACACACAGTACAAAGCCTGACCGGAAAGAGGGATTCTGAACTAGTGGAGTTTTTTCCTTAAACTTCAGGAAGAGTTTAGAAAGTTAAGGAAAGTCAGGCATCACTCCCTTACTTCATAAACATTCACTTGAAGTAAGTATAATCAGAATTGAAGTTCATTCCGGTACAATTCCGGTACGATTACGGTGTCAGTCCAGTGACAGTCTGCTGAAGTTTCGGTGAAACTTTTCAGTGAATTTAGAGGCGCAGTCTTATACATTGAGCGTCAAAAACTTTGCTAAGCTATTGATTGATTACAGAGGTGTTCTAAATCACTCTAGCTTAGTTCTTCTTGGCGTGGCGATTTCCGCAGGCTTAAAGGTTCAGCCTTCGTCGCGTCGACAAGAAGTGGTATCAGAGGAAAGGAGGATACCACACAACCGCATCAGTGGTATCAGAGCCAGAATATCCACCCTCAATTGGTGACAGAGCCAAGTATAGACCCAAGTGCCGAAAGATTCTGAAAAGCAGAAAGGTTCTCAAGGAACAACCGGAAGTGAAGATACAAGAGAAGTCGAAAGCTTTCATAAGGAAAGGAGAACGCTGAAGAGATCAACAGAAAACGGTATCAAGAAGTATTCTGAAGTCATCCTCAAGAATAAAGGTGTGTGAAAGGTAAAATCCTTAACATCATACTCACTGGAAAAATTATGGGAGACCACGTTACTATTGACAAACTGGACAGAGATAATTATCCCGCATGGGTAATGCACATGGAAGCCTTACTTATGAGTAAGGACTTAATGATGTATGTGACCGGAGAAGAAAAGAAGCCGACTTTCGAAGATGATAGTCAACCGGAAAAAGAAGAATTAGAAGCCTTGAAGCTGTGGCAGAAGAAAGATGCAACGGCAAGAGCCTACATCTATAATACCGTAACAGACCATCTACTACTGCACATTAGAGGTCTAGAGAAAGCGGAGGACATATGGAGTGCGTTGGAAGATCATTTCCAAAATACTACGAAAGCTAAGAAGGCTAGCTTATGGTCCGAATTTACGACATTCAAAAAGAAGTCGAGTCAAAGCATTAGTGACTATGTTACTAAGACGAAGGATCTAGCAGATAGTCTTGGATCCATAAATGAAGAAGTCGAAGATCACAGATTGATAGCGCAACTACTAACAGGTTTGAGAGAAGATGAAAGGTGGAAACCTTTCGTACTTTCAACTGAACTTTCTTTTAAATCATTTTGTACCAGATTTAAATCAGTTGCTTGGTTTGATGCTCACATATGAGCAAGACCTGAAAGGAGATGGAGACAAAGGACAAAGTTCAGCAATGTACATGAAGAACAAGAAGAAAGACAGAGGTAAACCAAAAGACGAAGAAGAGTCGAGCTCTCAGGCCTATTACGCAAGAGGTAAAGGCACTGGCAGAGGAAGAGCACGAGGTTTTGGAAGAGGAAGAAGTAGCCATAATACCAACAAGAAGGCCTGCTTGATTTGTGGATTAAGTAATCATCTGGCTCATGACTGTTGGCACAATCAACAAGGATTAAACCAGAATCAGAACAATAATAGCAGAACTAGGAGAGGAAGATATCAAAAAGGAAGACAAAGCCAAAGAGGAGGCTATGGTAGAGGTGGAGCGAGAAGTTGGGGACAGAATCAATCCTACAACACCACCTACAACAACTACGCAAATGATTCGCAGAATGAAAGTCATACATTGTTGATGATGAACTCTGTCAGCACATCAGAAAATGAAGACCTAAAGGTATTTTACATTGATTCTGGATGTTCTAATCATTTGTCAGGAAATATAGAGTTGATGTCAGAACTAGAGAAAGGAAGCTCCAGTCATACTGTTCAAACAGGCGACAATACGAGACATACCGTACATTCAATCGGAAAGGTGAAGTGCAAGAGTGGAGCAGATTTGCTAACCAATGTTTTGTATGTTCCAACAATACCGAAAAATTTGATTAGTGTGGGACAAATAGTCGAAAAAGGTTTTCAGGTCAGATTTACAAATAAAGGAGTATTTGTAGAAGATCCCGAGAATGGATATAATCAGATCGTTTCTGGAAAGAAAGAAGGAAGACTCTTTACTTTAAGAGTACAAGGGAACATTGGCCAAGCGTTGCTCACACATGGAGAAAAGACAATTACAGAACTTGATATATGGCATAAGAGATTGGGTCATTTCAATGAAAAAGGAATTAAAGCTATGTTAGCGAACCAGTCAGTACTGGGATTACCGAATGTACAGAATCAACATATGATTCATAAGTGCGAAGCATGTCAGATGGGAAAAGCCCACAGGTTACCTTTCCAGAAGAAAGGATTCAAACATGATGGAGTACTCGAACTTATTCATACTAATGTATGGGGGCCAACGAAAGAAGGATCAATCAGCAGATCGAGGTACTATGTGGTGTAGCTCAGTGATGAGTAGCACCTCCTTTAATGTCAATCCGGGAAGACGTGAGGATGGTATGAAGACCTCGAGCAAGTGGCGGCACAAGTGCGTGAGTGAGAAGCACACAAGCATGCACACACATACACACACACGCGCACACACGGCAAGACAAAGAGAGAGAATCAATGGAGTGCTTTAGATTACTTTCACAAGCTCTTACAAGTTCGTTTCAATTACAATCTAACCTCAAAAATGAGCTCTCTAGCTCTTTTTATAGTTTTTGACTAGCTTTTGGCCCTGTCCAGACCTAGTGTCCGGCCTAGTTAAAAATTAGGTTCCAGGGCTTATTTGGGGGCTCAAACGAGATCTAAAAAATACGAAAATTGGTACGCAACTACTTCTAAGGCTCCTCAAGCTCAAGGACTCCTTGGCTTGCACAAAATGGAGCTACAAAAAGGTGAAATGATATTTACAATGATTGTTAGTGATAAAAATCACTGTTGTTGTAGGGATTTCTTCTAGTGATCTGCCATACATATCTTCGAGCTCCCTACTTGCTCTTCCTCCCTGCATGTCCATCTCTTGATTTGCATTAATGTCTTGAAAAAATATTGGCCTACTTGCCAGATCTTCTTTGACTGCCCTGTTTGCTTGTGCTGTCCCTTCGCTCTGACTCCCTTCTTTGACCTTCACGTCTTGTAAGTCCTGGTGTACCAAGGCTACTGCCAACACCCCCCCCACTCTCGCGTCTGTCGCCCCTGACAGACCCTTGTCTAGCTGCTTTTTGGACGTAGTATTGTACAACATCGGCGGCGAGGTGGTGTTCTTCTAACCTGAGTCCCCTTGCTAGATCTGTCAGCAATGCATCCCAATTGACTGGCCCTGGGACATCTGGATGTGGCACCCGTAACTGCTCTGAGTGAATGGTTCGCTCCACAGCAAATAAATGGAGGAGATGTGAGGGTCTGGGTACAAATATTTCTGAGTGGTATTCCCAGAACCCTGTTATGAACATCTCTTCGAATGTTTGTTTGAAGCAGGCCGGGAGGTATTTTATTCTGGCGTGCCAAGCGTATATCACCTCTATGGAAGGAGTGGTGCTCATGTCATAAACTAAGTCTTGGTTTCCTGTAAGGAATCCGACGCCTGAGAAGTGTGGGTCCTTGATATTCTTGAATGTCCTGAATGTAATAAGCATTAACTCAAAAATTTTCATGCACATCTGGGCCATTACATCAGGGGTATTCTTTAATCGGATGCTCCAGTGCCGTATAGTGGAAATCATGTAATTGACGGTGGGAGGCCCTTGAGGGGGTGCTAGATAGACGTAGTTTAACCATTTGGCGCATCCCTTGATATTCTTGACTGCAATGGTAAACTCTGGCCATGTGCGTCTGCGGAGTACAGGAACATAACAAGGGTTATATTTAATAAACAGAGGCATATTAGTCCAGGTGCGAACCATCTCCGGATAGGTTTCGAGGAGTCGGATCCTCCAAGTGGGTTGATGAATGGATCCTTTTTTAGCGCTCTCTGGGATGTCATCTGGCCCAAATTGTGTAGCAAACGTTGGAGGTTTGCCACATCTGTGTTGGATTTCTGCAGTGTAGTCCGCCAGAAGTATACAATATGGCACGTATTGATCATCATTGGTTCCGATCCATCTATGGTGGGACATGCTGCGGAAGTATTCTGATTTAATAATAGTGTCCTCTATCTTTGCCATAGATTGGATTTGAACTGCCACTCGATCTTCATGAGTAGATGCCGTTTTCTCTAGAGTTTGGAGCCACTCAGGTACTTCGATTTCTAGCGTATCCATTCCTTCGGCGGTTTGTTCACCACCTGGCATTGGCATAGGAACGTAAGGTTCCTCATACGTCTCATCCACCTCGATGGGTACCAAATCCTCAGGTTCTGGTTCGACAACTGGAGAGGGTTGCCTTTCATGTGTGAGTAATCTTGCCTGTAATTCGGCCACCTGCTCTTTCAATGCCTTGACTTCCTCTGAAGTCGTGGTCGTTTCTGTGACTTTGGGTGCTGTCTGTTGCTCTTGGAGTTGATTGCGCAGCGCATCCCGTTCCCTTTCCAAGTCATCATGAGCTTCTAATAGATCTGCATAGCTGTCCAAGATGGTCTTCATTGTCTCTGAGGGCACAGCTTTAAACTGCTCTGGATCAATTTCGTGTGGAGAGCCTTCCATTGCTGCTTCTAGATTTGCTTCATTTTGCTGCTGCAGCCTCTTGTTTTCTTCTAGGGCGGCCGCCATGTGTTTTCTGAGAAGTGCCAGGTTACGCCGGACTTTGAGATTATCGGCTTGGTATACCTCGAGCAAAGCTTCTAGTTGTTTGGCACCTGATTCTGTCGATGGTTGGGGGGCCGCCAATAAGGTTTGGTGAGCCTGCTCAAGCGTCGTGTAGCGTTGATTCAGTTCTGCATTTTCTGTTTGTAGGTCGAGAAATTGTCTTTGTAAGTTTTGATGGTGCGTTTCCAGATTCTGATACCGGTTGTCCAGAGCTTTGTACTCATGCTGGAGCTGGTATACACATTGGTTTAATGCTAAGAATATGTTATTTACATTAAATAATGCTGGGAAGGGTGAAGATGCAGGGGGAATGGGGGCGGGAATGGGAGAGGTGAATGATGTGGATGTTCGTGGAGATGTGGGTGGAGGGGGTATGGGTGATGAAGGTGGCATAGGGGGAGGGAGCGGTGCTGTGGCAGGTGATGTTTCCATCGTGTCAACTGTTTGAGTGACGGTGTAGATGGGAATCGTTGGTGGAGTGGATGTGACATCGGTGAACAGGGTGGTGAAGGTGGGCATGGTGACTCCCCCGTATTGGATTCCCGGAGAGAGTGGGATGCCCATGACCACGGTAGTGGTAGTGGATGTGGTAGTGTTAGTGTCCTGTGGTGGAGTGAATTGTGTAGTGTGAGGTGGGGATGGTGGTGACAACGGTGCTTCGTGATATTCTTCTGCTTGCGCTGACTCGCCTGGTGCTGATGTATTGATGTGAATTTGCTTTCCGGACCTCCTGGGACGAGCAGGAACTCTTTTTTCAAACCTGTGGATGTAGGCCATTGCTTCATGGATGGCCTCGTCCAGTCCTACAGCGTCGGCATGAAGGTTCATGGACTCAATGAACAACTCATCCACACCTTCCTCAGCTAGCAAGTCGTTCATGAGTCTTTTGCCCTGTTCTAGAGACATCTTATGTTGTTCCTGAACCAGTCGCATGGTTCGATATAGTCTCTTGATCTGTGCCGAATATGCTGGGGCACTTGCTAACTCGGAGAGTTCGTCATATTCTTGATGTTGTTCTTCGTCGGCCTCTTCTTCATTTCCTCCTGCCTCTTGTTCATCTACATCGACTTCTACAGTTTGTGGTTGGGTGGGGGCCGATGTTGTTTGGGGTCGCGGTTCCTGAGCTCGCGCTGCTTCGGCTTCGAGGTTAGAGTCATAGATTAATCTGGCAATTTCTTCATCCGTGAGGTCCTCAAGAGTAAATCCCTGCGGAAATTCCAAATCCGATGGAATGGGTGGAAACACCAGATTAGGCCCCTCTGTGCTGGGTCTTGGTAACCGGATTGTGAATGGCCTAACTCGTCGTGTCTGGGGAGGAGTGATTTCTGGTGTAGCGGTAGCTCCCCTTGGTTGAGCACAGGGTAGGTGGACTCCCCCCCTCATCTTCTTTGATGGGGGACCTGCTGCTGATAGTCTTCTTTGGAATTCTTGGACTCGGGACCATACGAGTGCCCGCTGAACAGGCACGTCATAAGCCAAGCATCTATAGATTATTCTGGTCAGAGCACAACACCCGTGGAGCACATTCTTCTGTTTCTTGTTCCACCTTTGATGTGCTAGGTGGATCTGGTCTATGATCCAGTGTGGCACATTGATGGGCAGGCTTTCGGTTTCTGCTAGATATAAACTGAACCATATTTTTTTCGGGGGCATTGTGAATCGTTCTTGGGCGGGAAACGCAAAATGTTGCATGATGGTTCGCAGGTGAAGCGCAATGGTAGGTGTCATCGCCACCATGTCCTTGAGCTTATTAAGATCCTTGTGCTTCATTCGACCTGGAACCATGGTTTCCTTTTCTGTTGGGATGTGCATGCCATACATACCCAACGCTTCTCTTACCAGATTGAGGGTCAACTTGAATCTTTTGAGCTCATTACCCGGCAGCAGTGATGGCAACACAAAGGTGCTGTCGCCGCCCTTGGCTCTGCTTGGCGTGATGGTACTGATCAGATAAGAGCATCGTAAAAAATCCGGCTTTGGTATGTGGGCCCTGAAATAACTTTCCACACCCGCTTTGACCCAAACTGATCTCATGACTTCGGCATTTTGGTAGCTTTCAAATTCGCGTGTGAAAAAGTGGTATCGACCCCATTTGCCATTGAACTCCAATTCTGCTTCCCAGAAGTAGGTTCCATCGCCCAGTGGTCCAGCAACATCACTGAACCAATGCGCATGCTTACCTACTTGAGAAGTGTGTCCTTGAGGAGGATCCTGGATGGGGAGCACATGCACTTCTTGAAGCTCTTGCGGTCTTGCAGTGAGACGTGGCTCAAGGAGAAGTGTTTCTATGTCCACGATCTGGGGACCAGATCCGGCTTGAGAGCTGGTACCTGCTTCTGCCATGGCCCTGTTTGCTGATTGGTTCTGTGAAAATATAGAACCAAGTGTTAACATTGTAATGGACAAAATAAATCCGTTGTTGTCCCCGTTACAACATTAACATAAGGTAGATGGTGAGTTAGTGGTTAGTAAGTGCATGAAGACAGTGTGTGTAGTTAGTGATTGTGTTGTCCTAGGAAACTATTGCAGTTAGTAAGTGGGTTATGAATTTACAAATTGGGGTCGGGGGGTTTATTACAGGCCCTAGGCTGCCAAATGCAGTGAATGGGCTTTGCTTTCGGTTTCGGAGAGTCTCTACAGAGCTTTCTCGGTGTCGTGGTTTGAAAACGAGGCCTTTTTGGGACCCCTATACAATTGATTACATGCACGTTCTTGGGTTTTGGTGTGTACATGAGTGTCGAGAACGAGTGAAATCTGGCAGCATGCATAACTGCGTTATGTCGTTTAGGTTGTGGCCTCAGCGTAGCAACTTGTGCCATCAAGCAAGCCTTAGGCACCCAAATTTGTCTTGATTGTGGGCTTGCCTTCATCGACTTCTTGGGCACCCAAATAGATTTTACTTTAGCAGAAGAATTTCTGAAAGACTTCTTATTAGCGTTGCGTTGTTGGTCACTAACAAGAGGCTTTGCCCCTGTAGTTGACGGTGGTGCAACCGGTCGTTCGCCTTTCCGCACCCATACCTGGTCTATTTTCTGGGCTGTTCTGCTGCGCAGGTACTTTTGATCTCTGACATAGGTAGTACCCTGCTCCTTCTGCCTTTGATCCACCTTGGGTTGCTGCCTCCTTCTAGCCTTTGGAAAAGAAGGGAGTTCCGTTGCATTCCTGACTCCTTTTTTGCAAATATCATTCCTCTGCAACACATAGTTTTGGACAAGAACAGCATGGTCATCTTCATGTGTACCCCTGGAAGGACCAGGAGTCTGTGCCTTTCCTAGTTCCTTGAGTGCTCCATTGTCTAATTCTACTGTAACTCGACTATGATTGACCCAAACCTGGAGAAGTCCACTTCTTAGGTTTAGATTGACTGCTTGGTCATAGATCCAATCCTGACCCAAGACGAGAGGTTCAGTGAGATCCTCATCTTGACACACTAGTACTTTAACGGTCATTGCCTCCTCGTGAATGTAGAGGGGAAGTTCCACCTCGCCCATGCAAGGGGTTTCCACGCCTCCCAATCCTATGAGGTATGCTTCCACAGGATGGACAGTTAACTGTAACTCTTGACAGTAAGACAACTTAACAGCGCTAGTGGCAGCACCTGAGTCAATCAAGGCTCTTACGGTCCTTGTACTCTTTCCTTGTCCTATGTCTATGGTTATGAAAGGACGTCTATCAATTATTCTATTCGAGCTTGTTCCTGCAACTTCACACATGGCCATAGGAAATCCATGGTCTGCATAGTCATTCGCTCCAGGCTGATCTCTACCTTGCCTTCGTAATCTCATCCTTCTGATGCGTTCTAAAGCTTCAGCTTGAGCCTCTTCTCGAACTCGCTTTTCTTCCTCTTTGCGTTTCTTAGCAGTGTTGAGTCGACTGAGCATTTCCTCCGTGAGGGGTTCCTGATACAACTTGACTCTGCAACCGCTAATATAATTTGGGAGAACATCACCCTCTAATGTGGCCAATTGTACTGCTCCGCTCGTGGAGATCCTATTGATGATCATAGGTCCGTAGCCTCTCTTTTCTAGCTTCCTCGCGTGTTGTTTTAGTGTGTAGACTAAAACTAGATCTCCTGCTTTCAAGCCTTTATCCTTCACGTGGGCATCAAAGTATGCCTTCTGTCTCTTCTTGGCTGCGTATATCCCTGCAGCGGCTCTCAGTCTCGTTTCCCCTAATCGTTCAAGGTCAAAGATCCTAGAGGAGAGCTCATGACCTGTCCATTCGTGCTCTTGTGCTACTCTCAATGTAGGGATCAGGAAGTCCAAGGGTAACACAGCGTTTTGGCCAAATACCATCTGAAAGGGGGTGGCTTGGAGTACCGTTTTGTAGGCAACTCGGTATGCCCAAACAGCATGGTGTAGCTGTTTGTCCCAGTCAGAGCGTTTAGTGTTCACTAATTTTGTCAATACATTGCATAAAATCTTATTAGTGCTCTCAGCTTGTCCATTAGCTTGAGGGTGATAAGGGGCAGACTTCTTGTGTATTACCAAGAATTCTTGGAGCAGATTTTCAATCACTTCGTTCAAGAAATGAGTGCCTCTATCGCTTACAAGCTCTATAGGTAGCCCATATCTCGTGAATACATTCTCAAACAAGAATTTGGCAGTTGTTTGAGCATCGTTCTTGGTTGTAGCTTTTACCTCTACCCACTTGGTGAGATAATCTGTTGCCACAATGATGTATTCCGCATGAGAACCCTTAGCTGGGGGATTAATAGGACCTACGAAGTCTATTCCCCACTTAGAGAATGCACGTCCACCCATCATAGGTTTCAGTGGCATCTCATCTTTGCGTATAGGATACTGAGTCCTCTGACATACATCGCACCGTTTCACATAGGTATGTGCATCCATGTGAAGGGTCGGCCACCAGAAGCCCGCAAATAGAATTGCCTTGATCACCCGATCCGGTCCAAAGTGTCCTCCTGCTACACCTTGGTGAGCAGTTTCCAAGATCTTAAGATATTCACTCTCATGGACACACAGTCTCAGGTAACCATCCTTACCGCGTTTGTATAGATTATCACCAACAAGTGAATAATCCTGGGCTTCTTGTTCCAAACTCCTTTTTCTAGCTAGAGTCATGTCTGGGGGGAATGTGTTTGTCCTCAGGAATGATACTAGTGGTTCGCTCCAATCTGGCACAATGGATACTTGATAGAGAGTGGCATGTTCCACAGGTGGTTTAGTGCAACAGATTGGGCATTCCTTGCACAACTTTTGGACATCCGCTTCCATAGTGGGCCAGTGCACTCCGAATCTCTTTAGAGTCTGTAAAGTTCGTTGTTTTGAATGGTGTTGCTCTAATGCACCTACATGTGCTAATTGCAACCATTTAGCGTACTCATCCTCTTCTACGCAACAAGCCAAGATCCCTTGATCTGTGTGCTTGTACATGCTGCCTGCCATGATATGGTACTTTTGGGCTTTTACGATTTCTCTATTCCGTGTGTTCACCACTGGATGATTAGGCCCGTATGTCAATACTGGTACTATTGGCTTGGCCCACTGCGGCACCACTTCCAAATTAAACAAGTAAGCGTCAGGAAGGTCATCTGGCACTCCTTGTGGGGCTTCTCCAGATGTGAGCCTAGAGAGATGATCTGCTCTCAAGTGAGTCCTACCTTTTCTTACCACCACCTCAAAGTCATATTCCATTAGTAAGAGAAACCATCTTACTAATCTACCTGTATTGCATGGCTTGTTTACTAAGTACAACAATGCCTGATGGTCCGTAAAAAATTTAAACTTATTTGCAAGCAAATAATGTCTAAACTTTTTAACTGCATATACCATGCCTAATCCTTCTCGTTCAGTAGTGGTATAATTTCGTTCAGCCGCATTCAATTGTCTACTGGCATAGGCAATTGGAAGATCCATATTACCTTCACCAGTAGGCTGTGCAAGCACACATCCAATAGCGTAATTGGATGCATCAACATGAACATGGAATGGCTTATTCCAATCTGGTGTGGTCAAGATTGGTGCTGAACATAATCTTCGTTTAAGTTCTTGGAAGGAATTCTCACATTCATCCGTCCACTCAAAGTTTGTCAATAGTCCGTACATGGGCTTTGCAATGACAGCATACATGTGTATAAATCGTCGATAATAACCGCAATGCCCCATGAAAGCTTGTACTTCCTTGACATTCTTTGGCCTAGGTAACTCCGCTATGGCTCTCACTTTTTCTTCGTCAGTAGATATGCCATTCTTTGACACTATATGTCCTAGGATCTTGCCTTGCCTGACCATAAAGACACACTTTTCGGGGTTCAGGCAGACTTGATATTCTCTACATTTGTCAAAGATTTGTTTGAGTTCAGGAATATGGGTTTGTCTAACATTGGAATGAGCACAGAGATCATCAACATAGACTTCTAAACTCTTCCTCAGGAACTCCTTAAACACATGGCACATCAGCCTCTGGAAGGTGGCTGGTGCATTGGTAAGCCCAAATGGCATTACTCTAAAAGCAAAAATGCCCCATTCTGTGGCAAAGGCTGTCTTATGCTGATCCTCTGGAGCTATGGCTACTTGATTGTAGCCCGAGAATCCATCAAGGAAACTGTACACTTCCTTGCCTGCCACTCTTTCTAAGAGATGTTCTGTGATGGGAAGCGGATAGTTATCTCGAATCGTGGCGGCATTAACCTTTTTCAAGTTAATGCACACACGCAGCTTGCCATTCTTCTTGGGCACCACTACGATGGGGGATACCCATTCGGTGTGCTCAATTTCGTAGATAAATCCAGCTTCAACCAATCTATCTATCTCTTCCTTGATCTTAGCGGCGTAATTATCGTTATATGTATAAGGCTTTTGCTTAGAGGGTTTGGCATCTGAGGTCATGGGGATGGTGTGCGAGCATATGTCCGGGTCAACACCTTTCAAATCCTTGTAACTCCAAGCGAATACATCTCTGTATTCTCTTAGCAAGGCTATCAATTCGTACTCTTCTTCTTCTGTTAGGTCATGACCTATATACGTGCATCTCTCCTCTCCTTCTTCTATGGCCACTACTATTTTCTTGGTGGTTTCTTTGTTATCATAGGCCTCTCCTGATTGTGCCTCTCGTTTAGGCATTCTTATCATGACTCTCCTGTCATCTATCTCGTACTTCTTAAAATTTTCTGGGACCTCAAACAAAGATTCTTCCTCCTCTGGCAAAACTTCTTTCTTCCTTCGTTTCTTTCCTTCTTCCTTCGAGGTCATATGTGTTGCTAATCTTACATCATTTGTAACCTCTCCATGCTTCTGAGGTTGAAATTCTACTTCATGGAAGTATTCTTCATCTGATGCAAATGGAGGGTCCATAATGATTGACTCTAGATCGGAGTCACTTGCATCCTCAAATGCATCAGGGCTAGGTTCGCATTCTTCTAGAACTGCCTCTCCCATGATTGGCTCTATGGAGAAGACTGAAATATCATAGCCATCCTCATCACAGTGAGGTGTCCATTGTTCTTCATTGATGGCTACATCCATTGTTGCTAAAATTTCTGCCCAGCCATGGGGTTCAAATTCCTCGTCTGGAAAAACTACAGGTGCATAGGCTGGGTCTTGGATTGATCTATGGGTTTCTTTCGCACCTACCTCTCTGGCTTTCTCTCTCTTCTCTTCTTCTACTGCTACCTTGCACATCCATAAGTGGGTGTCTTCATGCATCCATGAGGATCCAGACCCTATGGAATGCACCGATTCTGTGTCATCTTTAGCTCTATGGATGGGATTCCATTGGATAGGAGGGACATCTCTATGAGAATAATCCTTGAGATTGACTTTGGTTGTAACACCTAAGTGCTGCAGGTACAAAGAATTGGTTCCCCAATCCTGTACCACTTGCAACTGTCGCATGAATGGTCTTCCCAAAATCATCTCATAGGCATGATTTTTGCTGAAGTCACATATGGCAAAGGTATGTTCAAACTCGACACCACAAGTGGTGAGAGTTATTCCTTCTAGCAATCCTAGGGGTCTCTCTATGTGACCATCGGCCATCTGCAATTTCATTCTCGTCGGCCTGAGTGCCGGCTTGCCCCAACGCTTCCATAAGGAGGTGGTGGCAATTGCAACTCCTGCACCTGAGTCCAAAATTGCCTTGGTGGTGTACTCCTGGTAGGTAATGGGAAGATAGGTGTTCCCTTCTTCACCTTCGCACATATCTCCTATCTTATCCAAGGGAATTTCTGGCACTGTCCTATGGGATCCTACTCGGGAATGAGGTTTTGCAACTTCAGTTACTCGACTGGCTGCATATTTCCCCGCGTTTAGTCTATCCTCAGGCAGTTCTTTCAAAGTGAGATTGCGCTGCACCTTGGTGTTCGTTACTACCTCCGTGTTCCTTGGTATGACTGAGTCGTCGTTCCTTACCATGACTGTGGGTGCTCTCATACACGTGGACTTTGCTTCCCATGGGCCTGTGAAGTGGGGTAGCTCCTGTATGGAATTAGACTCAAAATCCAATCTCCCGTGAGACTGAACACTCTCATGCTCCCCGTAAATAGATGGGATGTCTTGTGGGAATTGGTCGTGTGCATCGTCCACAAGTTCAAAAGGAGGGGCGACCTCGCTTTCGTTATCCCATTTATCTTCTTGAATCTCTCGTAGGAAGTCTGGTGCAAACCGATTCATAGAAGAAGAAGTGTCTGGCTCCGTAGAGTTGGGCACATAAGCAACCTGGGAAGGAGGGCTTATTCTTCCGTTGGCTCTCTCCTTGCTCTCATAAATGGCTGGAGCACAAGCTTCTTGGGGAGGATTGCTTATTCTATTACTCTTCCGAGCAGGCTCATACACTCTCTGGGAAGGAATGTGGGTTACCTGTGGAGGTACGTAAGCTTTCGAGGGAGGCTCCTGTGACTTTTGGGGGGGGAGATAAGCTTCTTGAGGAAGCTTGCTTATCTGTTCTCTCGCCCTTTCCTTTCTTTGAGGGACAGGTTCCTTTTCTGATTGTGCAGTTAGCCTTTCTATTCTTTCTAAGGAGGGGAAGTTGTCTGGTTTAGTGGAATTGGCTGCATAAACTTCCGATGGGGAATGGCTCAGGTTTTTGCTTGCTTTTCCTTTCTCCTGATTTTTTTCTTCCTTGTCAGATCTTGCAATTATCCTCTCTAACTTTTCTAGGAATCCATCCAAGTGTAATTGCGTCTTGGCTGAGCCCGAGTAATTGAAAAGGCGACTGGCTTCAAACATAGTCTGAGCCAATGCGACCATTTTCGCGCACAGTTTGGTTCTTTCTATCTCTAGGTCAGCTCTAGGATAGCACTTGTCATGATCCGTGATGTTTGGCCCTTCTTGGATTCTGGCCTGATATGCTTTAAGCATCATGTTTAGGTCTTCAGGAGTGGGATCTGCTAGGACTGATCCTACTCTAGGGGGTGGTGGGATTTGATGAGGCGGTGGGGAAAGTGGTGGGTCAGATGGAGATGGTACGGGTGGCGGCGGGGTATTGTGAGAGGGGATTTGAGAGGTGATTTCAGTTATCCTAGCTTTGGTTTCTCTTATGCTTTCCTCAAGTTCACTCATCTTTTTAGCCCATTGTCTTTTCATTCTTTCCCGACTATCTTTCCATGCTCTAGTCCTTTTCTTTGTTATGCTCTCGGTTTCACTAGCCACTGAGTTCTTATCTTGGTTTGTCTCTTGGTTTTGCTGCAATGCCTGAGCTCTAGTGACTACCTGCACTGGTGCAGTGGAAGTGACGCTTCCTGAGGGATCTACAACCAAACCAATCACATTGATAGGAGTGATTTTTGGCATATTATTGGGGTTCTTAGGGCAATCTCGTAAGAGATGTTCTTTTCCACAATCTTGGCAGAAACCTTGGATAGTCACTGACTGGGGTTGTGTAGGTGGAGGCAAGGGACAATCACGAATGAGATGATCTCCTTGGCATCTATAGCAAGGTCCTCTTGGGAATGGAGGTCTTACTTGCCTAGGTTGAGGCCTGGGGTTGGGGTTTGCATACATGACGTTCGTGTAATCTGACTCCCAACTAGGTTCACTTGGTTCTTCACTATAGTAAGACTCACCATGTTCTGGAGACTGCATGTAGTAAGCCTGGGGACTATCGACATGTGTAGAATCAAAGCTATGATCACTTGGGTCACTTTCTGAGATCAATGGGGTTACTGGTACTATGGCCCTATTCAGGTTTTCTTCTGCAACAGCATACTTAACTGGAATCACGTTAGCAGGGTTTGGGGGCTGTTGAGCTAGTACCGGTTGGGGTCTCTGTTGGGCCTGATATTGTGGTTGGTAGGTTTGTTGGGGTCTAGCATATTGTGGTGGTGGATTTTGGTTCTGGTATCGGCCTTGTTGGTAGGGCTGCGGATAGGGTTGCCTAACTGCCTGCTTGTTGTATGGGCAATCTTGTGCGGTGTGATTGGTGTATCTCCGTTCTATGGTGCAGTACTGGCTACTAGGGTTTACTTGGGGTTGAGCCATAATAGGGCAGACATTCGCCATATGGTCACCACCGCATGTATAGCATCTTTTCACAGGGGCAAACCTTGGGATTTGTTTGCTCGATACACCTAATTTCTGAGCTACCTTTTCGGCAAGTTCCTCAATTGATGTGGACTGCGTGGAAGAGTGACTAGATGCACTTTCTGAATCTTTGTAGATTTTGGAAAGCTCTAGTTCTTCCCCTAGGTTATCTTCAATGTCAATGCACATGCGTACACACTCTTCTATAGTCCTAGGGTCCTTCAGATACACATAGGATCTCAATTTCGTACTCAGCAATCCATCCAGGAATAAGGCTACTTGTTTAGCAGATGTGGGTAGCTCCGAAATAGGGCACCTTTCAAGATATTGTCTAAATCTTCTTCCTGCAAGTCTCACCGTCTCTTGAGGGGTTTGCTTGAAGCTGTGGATCAGTGAGGAGGTGTTGTGTCTTATGCCACTCTTGGAGAATTCAATAATAAATGCTTCTAGGAGTTGGTCTATGCTCCTGAACTGGCGCTCATCCAATGGTTGAAACCATGTAAGTGCCGTATTCCTCAGGGTTAGACCGAAGGCATTGTACTGCGTGAATAGATCCTCAACTTGTTCGGCTCTCAAGACTTGCTTGAACTCCGCCACATGATCATAGGGATCTCCTGTGCCGTCAAAGTAATTCTTCATGGACTTAACTAGCTGGGTGGGTCTCAAAGTTCTTGTGTGCTCCCTAGGTCTCGGCAGAGGGAATCCATCTACATTTCTTTGGTTCCTGTGGGCTCTATGCATCTCGGGTTCTACCCTATTCGTCTCGGTTCTCGTTCTTTCTCTGCCCACTGGGTTGGCAAAACTTACTTCTGGTCTATCTCTACTTCTGTCTCTTTGCGTACCATGAGCTTGGGAAGTTCCAGCCCCAGGGTGACCATAGGATACATTTGATCTTGGTTGGGGGAAAATAAATTCACCCTTCCAAGTGTAGGCATGCCTATCATTTTCTGTCACCACAAAGATCCGTTCTGAAGCATGATCTAAGTAGGTCACTCTGCCTGGGCTATCCGGATCCTTAAACTCATAGATCATGATTGTTCCTATATCAATTGGATGATCCGGTTTATACCTCCAAAAGGCTTCGTCCGTTTCTCGATGGAGAAGCAAATCTATGCACTTGTTATCTTGGGGGACCCACTCAGGCGTGATAATCCTAGTGAGAACTGATTTACCTCGAGGGGTTCTAGGTTCCGCATCCATGTTCCCTTGTTCTAGGTCACCTAAGTCCGCTTCTGAGATTACATTCCCGAAGTCATCTGTCCTATCAGGGTGACTAGTGACTACATATATAGTTCCTTCTTTGTCCAGGTATGCACCATTTTCAAACTTGACAGCTGGGTGTTCTAGTCCTATGGATTGGTCAGGGTTTTTAATCTGGACCACAGATCTTCCTAGGCCGTCCTCATAGATGCTAGCACCTAGTCGGTTGGTCCTAAGATATTCCAGCTGTGTTTTGTAGGGGCCTTCTACCCTGTACAAATAAGGCACTCCTGAACTTCCCGTAGGTCTGTCCATGCCTTGAGACATTTCTGACTCACTGGTCTCAGAGCTAGGGTAGTATGAGTGGTGGCTCAACTGCTGGGCCCAAGACCTTGCAGTGTGATTGACACTAGCCTCTGAAGACCTAAGGCTTTGTCTCTCTCTTGCTAGGTGTCGTCCTGATCTAAGGTTCATATGCCTAACTGATTAGCCCAATTTTTTTTTTCAGAGTTCAACCTCGTTGCCGATCAATTGGTACCAGTCACTTGATTCTTTTTAGTTAATTATTGTGTTTATGGTCTTGTCTGATATCACGTCGTCAGGAACACTTGAATGTTCTTCGTACTTTAAGTTGATCGTTCCACATTAGGTCCTTTTTCTTTAGGTTATCGACAGTACAAAGATTATGTTTTTAACTTGAACTTGAGTTTTTAGGTAGTCTTCAACTTGATAACTGCCTATCGTCGCCCTGGCTTACTCCTATCTCTACTCGTTCTTAGCTTGAGCTAGGAAATGACAGAGGGAGTTGAGAATAATCCAACCTTACTTGTTGATCCCTTGCTTTATGGTGCTCAAGAACCCGGTTCTCAAGCTTGCAAAGAAACCTTGCTTTGTACGCTCTCAGTTGCTCTCAATGGACCTATAAAAGATCCACGGTTAGCTCAACGCTTATATTCAGAGGACAAAACCAACCACTTTCATTCATGTGACACAAACACACATTTGCATTGTGACTTTTAGGAAAATAATTCTAAAGACCCCTGACTTTGATCCCCCTGGGTATGGTCAACTTCAAAATACCCTCTCTGAAAATCAACGCATTATCTTTATAAAAAACAGTTGAGGGCACGTAGTATATGCCACGAGCTTTCCAACAAGCCCAAGAGCTCAAAAATTGGATTTCGTATGAAAAAGTTAGGACTGTTCAGGGTTTAGGGAGTTAAATCAGAATTCAACACAAGCTAACAGTCAAACAGGAATACTCGAGTAGCTTGTGGCACGGCCTCGCGATGCAATACTACACCCTAGTGTTTGTCCCACACTCAATCAAAATTTAGACCAATAATTTTGCCTTGAAAATTTGACCTAATTTGCCCTTCTAACGCGTTCGCAAAGTCTGTCGGTCGCGATTGACAGGTCAGTCGCGATCGACGTGTCGATCGCGATTGACAGGTCCGTCGTGGCTGTCAGTCGCGATTGACTGGTCAGTCGCGATTGACACGTGGCCGAAAAGTCAATCAATCGTGGTCAAAGCGTCGTTGACTCTGTCGGTCGCGATTGATGAGTCGATCGCGATTGACAGGTCGGTCGCGAGGGTCTGTCAATCGTGGTCAAACAGTCGTTGACTGTGTCGGTCGCGATTGACAGAGCCGTCGTGGTCTGTCCGTCGTGGTCAAACAGTCGTTGACTGTGTCGGTCGCGATTGATGAGTCGGTCGCGATTGATGACTCGATCGCGATTGACACGTGTCACGCGTATGGTCAGTCGGTCGTGGTCAATCGGTCGTTGACCCTGTCGGTCGCGATTGACAGAGCCGTCGTGGGCTGTCGATCGCGATTGACGTGTCGATCGCGATTGACAGATCTGTCCGTCGTGGTTTGTCGATCGCGATTGACAGAGCGATCGCGATTGACAGAAATCTGTGGAATTTCAAAAAACTAAACACATTTTTGGGAAGCCCTAGGCCTGTAGGTCATGGATATGCACTTTGTTTAGCAATTAGAGCAAGTTTTCAGTCGGTCGCGATTGACAGAGCTCGGCGACACACAGACAGTTACTCAGATTTCCGTACCTGCGCAGGGTGCTGGGGATGATGATGCGGCCTGTACCTGCAGAAAGCTCACAAAACATGCAAAAAACAGCACATGCAAATTCGCTCTCTCGCTCTCTCTCACAAGTGAAATGAGGGAAATGAGGTGGAGATGGGGATATAGTCAAAAAACTGAAATTTTCGCGATGATGGAGATGGACGTGGGAGATGGTGATGATGATGATGGTGATGAAGATGGTGAAGAAAGTAAATGAAAATCGATGAGAGTGAAGAAAATACCTACAACTCCAACACGTCAACTCTACGTCTTACCATCACACGCTCGTCCTCAAAGCTCGATCCCCGGCAACGGCGCCAAAATTTGGTGTAGCTCAGTGATGAGTAGCACCTCCTTTAATGTCAATCCGGGAAGACGTGAGGATGGTATGAAGACCTCGAGCAAGTGGCGGCACAAGTGCGTGAGTGAGAAGCACACAAGCATGCACACACATACACACACACGCGCACACACGGCAAGACAAAGAGAGAGAATCAATGGAGTGCTTTAGATTACTTTCACAAGCTCTTACAAGTTCGTTTCAATTACAATCTAACCTCAAAAATGAGCTCTCTAGCTCTTTTTATAGTTTTTGACTAGCTTTTGGCCCTGTCCAGACCTAGTGTCCGGCCTAGTTAAAAATTAGGTTCCAGGGCTTATTTGGGGGCTCAAACGAGATCTAAAAAATACGAAAATTGGTACGCAACTACTTCTAAGGCTCCTCAAGCTCAAGGACTCCTTGGCTTGCACAAAATGGAGCTACAAAAAGGTGAAATGATATTTACAATGATTGTTAGTGATAAAAATCACTGTTGTTGTAGGGATTTCTTCTAGTGATCTGCCATACATATCTTCGAGCTCCCTACTTGCTCTTCCTCCCTGCATGTCCATCTCTTGATTTGCATTAATGTCTTGAAAAAATATTGGCCTACTTGCCAGATCTTCTTTGACTGCCCTGTTTGCTTGTGCTGTCCCTTCGCTCTGACTCCCTTCTTTGACCTTCACGTCTTGTAAGTCCTGGTGTACCAAGGCTACTGCCAACACTATGTCTTATTCATTGATGATGCAACAAGGTGGATAACTCTTTATGTTTTGAAAGAGAAATCAGAAGTGTTTGGAGCTTTCACGCATTGTCATGCATATGCTGAAAGACTTACCAGACGAAAACTTAAAAGACTGAGGTCTGATGGAGGGGGAGAATACTTCTCCCGAGAATTCAATGACTATCTTTGGAACGCAGGTATTAAGAGAGAAATAACCTGTAGATATACACCACAACAAAATGGAGTAGCAAAAAGAAGGAACCAAGATCTAGTTGAATTTGCACGAGCTATGCTAAACGAAAAGGATTGTCCAAATTATCTTTGGGCTGAAGCTGTAAACAGAGCTACATACTTGGTAAATAGATTACCATGTACAGCATTAGAAGGAATGACCCCTTATGAAGCTTGGTGGGGAAAGAAGCCAACACTTGATCATTGCAAAGTGTTTGGATCAGTAGCATATGCTTATGTACCATCACAACTAAGACATAAGCTTGAACCGAAAGCAGAGAAATATGTGTTCGTCGGATATGATGAAAAACAAATGGGTTATAGGTTATGGAGTCCTCTAACAAAACAGTTTATTGTTTCTAGAGATGTTACTTTTGATGAACAGAAAAGCTGGTATGCAGATCAAAGTCATACGACTGAAGAAATTGAAGAAGAGGTAAGAAGGAAAGAGAAAGGAAAATCAATTGTGCAGGTGAACAGAGATGAAGATCATATGCAGGCAAGTACGTCCAGGATCGGATCAGGTATGAGAAATGAAGATGAAGAAGTGTATTCAGACACTTATGAAGAACCAAGAAGGTCAAGCAGGACTAGAAGACAACCAGAAAGGTATTCATATGATACCTCATACATAACTCAGAAAGACTATGCGTATATGGTCAAAGATGATGAAGAACCACAGAGCTATGATGAAGCTAAAGGCAAGAAGCAATGGGAAGAAGCAATGAAAGAAGAAATCAGCGCACTGGAGGAGAACAAGACATGGGAGCTTGTTCCGAAACCAAATGGTAAGAAAATAATCGGAAATAAATGGGTTTTAAAAGTTAAGAAATTTGCAGATGGAAGCATAGCCAGACACAAAGCGAGACTGGTGGTCAAAGGCTATGCCCAGACGCAAGGCATAGATTATGATGAGACGTTTAGTTCGGTGGCAAAGATGTCAACCATAAGGACAGTGATTGCTGTTGTTGATATATTTAGGTAGTGATGTGTGTGAACACACTAGGACCGCCGGGGCACTTTTTTCCCTCTTTAGGAGGTTTTTTTCCCCCGGCTTGTATATACGCCTATTGCCCTAATGGGCTATTGATCTTTGTACATTCTCTAGTAATACATTCAGTATTGTGTGTTTGTGCTCCAAGCTTCTTCTTCTTCCTTGTGTTGTTCGCGTGCTTCCGTAGATGTCGATCTCCAACAATTGGTATCAAAGCAGGTTGTCGCTTCTTCTAGGGCGCTGTCGACACTCCTCCGTTTGCAGTCTCAGATTCGCACGAAATTTGGTGAGCATACTCATGGTGTTTCTGAGATCAAAACAGCTTTGATGTGTGGTGCCGAAATCGCGATCTGAGCTCGTTTCGGCCTCTAAACGCACTATCGCAGCGCTTGTGCAGGCTATTTCGTCCTTTTGAGCCAAAGATATATACCAGTTTCTGTTCACCAGTTTAAGTGTCTCGAAGTCTGCTACAGGTCTAGCAAAACTCGTCTGGGCAGTTCCGTTCAACTTTTTGAGATACAGTCAATTTTTTGCATCAAGGTATTTTAGTCACCGGCCATGGCTGAAAGCAGTGATGTATTCCGTATGTTGGCTGTTGAGGATAAGTTGGATGGTACCAACTACCCATTATGGGCTTATATGATGCGACATGTATTGGTTGCAAAAGGATTGTGGAACATTGTGCAGGGTGTTGAAAGACGTCCTGTTACACTTGTAACAGCAGGTACTACAAATACAGGTGCTAGAGCTGATGAAGATGGTGTCGAAGATGACATTCCGCAGATTCCTGTTCGTGCTGCTATTTCTGTTGCACCTACTGTAGAGAAGATTTGCTGGGATGGCAGAGATGCCCAGGCACATGCATTGATAGCTTTGTCTGTCAAACGTGCCATTATTCCTCACATTTGCTCTTCCAGAACAGCAAAGGATGCTTGGGATACACTTACCACTTTGTACCAGGCTAGGAATGAGGCTCGTGTTGCTTACCTCTGAAAACAGTTGGAGAGTGACCACATGAATGAAGGTGATTCTATGGTCAGTTTCTTAACGAAGATCAAAGATTTGAAGGAACAGTTGATTTCTGCTGATGAGGTTATACCAGATAGCTCACTTGTGCAGACTGTTCTGAATGGTCTCCCTGATTCATATCAGAGTTTTGCTTCTACTCTTCGGTTGATGATGAAAGGCAATCCAAATGCCTTGTCATTTGAGGAGTTAGTCTATGTTCTGTTGCAGGAAGATCAGTCTAGGCAGAACAGGTCCATTATGCGTGTTGCAGATCAAGCTTTCCTGGCTAGTCCCCGAAGGGCAAAGGAAAATGGAGCTCTTCTATTAGTAAGCAGAAATCTGCAAATGCTGCACAATCGAAGAACCAGGATAAAGATGAGAAGAAATCAGAAAAGCAGAAATTGTTTTGCAAGTACTGTAAAGGAAATGATCATATCATAAAGAACTATCTAAAACTGGCTGCTAAAGAGGCAAAGAAGAAAGAGGTTGGAATGGTTGTTGCAGAGGCCTCTACACCAAAAACAGAGTCTGCAAATCTTGTGCAGGAAGAAGAATGGGCGTTTACTACTGTCTGCAGTTTTGACCCATCTTCTCATGATCAGTGCATGTCTGCAGTAGACTCAGATGTTTGGTACTTTGACAGTGGGGTGACCAAACATATTACCTCACAGCGCAGTTTCTTCTCTTCACTCGAGCCTGCCCCTACAGGGAATACTGTCACATGTGCCAATAACTCCTCTTATCCTGTTATGGGAGTTGGTAAGATCATTCTGACTACTGCTGATGGTAGTTCTTTCACTTTGTCAGATGCTTTATTTGTGCCAGGGATCAAAAAGAATATGTTATTAGTTTCTGCATTAGCCAAGATTGGCTTGGTTGTGAAATTCGTTGATGACAGGTGTACAGTCCATGATCTCTCAAATGGTGATGTGATTATTGCTTCTGGCATTTTATGTCGTGGGCTGTATAAGCTCATAGACTATGAAAGATCTGTGAATGATTCGGCATGTGCAGTTCATGATTCTCAGGCTATGTCAGATGCAAAGCTTTGGCATGCACGCTTGGGTCATCTGAATTTTGCTAGTTTGCTACGCCTGCAGAAATCTGAAATGGTGTCCTCTTTGCCCAAACTTGAGGCTCTTGGAAAACATGTTTGTGAAGGCTGTATTTTGGGCAAAATGTAGCGTTCTTCCTTTCCAAAAGATGGTTCAGTTCGGGCTACGCAGAAATTGCAGCTTGTACATAGTGATGTCTGTGGTCCTATGTAGACACCCTCTTTTGGAAATTACCTTTACTTCGTGACTTTCATTGATGATTTTTCCAGGCATGCATGGGTATATCCACTCAAAGCAAAGTCCGAAGTGTTCATGTGCTTCAAACAGTTTTTGGTTTTGGCTGAAAATCTGTCAGCATGTAAAATGGGCACCCTCCGTTCTGATCGAGGGGGGGAATATATGTCTTCAGATTTTAATGCATTTCTGGCTGAACGTGGGATAAACAACCTAAAAAATTCCTACCTAGTCTCGCTCACCGCAAGTGATCAATGCTCTCCAAGAGGTGAGTAAGGCTCCACCTCAACAGCCTCACCATCACTACCTATAACTAACTGATCTACCCAAGCCCAACAAATTCCATTTACCTCATCAAGAAACCCTTGAGAGCTGTTAAAGTTAAAATAGCAGTCCTCTGCATACCTGGCCCAATAAAGAATTCGCTTCGAACTATGAAAATGGAAAGTGGATGTCAAGATCTTGGTTCAGGAAATGTACCTGCCGATGGGCCTCCTCCATGTCATATTTCGTTTGCAAACTCTCGACAGGTATCTCCATGTTCGCCAATGCTTGATCTGCAAAATATATCACAAGGCCAAAGAGAGCATTTTGGTATACATGGTCGGCCATTAGTCGCCTAACTCCTAATGATCCTGCATAGCAACACAACTGGTTTATCAACTTTTGCAATCTCTACAAATAGAAGGTAAATTGTCTGATAAAATAGAGAAAGACACTCTCGTTGTTCTCATATTGATCCACATATCTCTTATAGGATCGTCCAAATCAAGCAAAAAAATCCCATCATCGAATAGCTCGCTCAAATTCCCTTTCATGCATCCTCTCCTATCGTCCTCTGTATGCTCTGCTGGCTATCTCGACACCTATTTCCATAGGACCTTGAGCTGATGACTTCGGCATGCTCGACACATCCCAATCCTCACTCCTTTAGGCCACCGCCATTTTTACCATTACTCTCTACATGAGGCACTTTACCCACCATGCTCTTTCCTGTCTCCTCATCCAATGTGGGTCTTCTCCTAAGTCCCTCGAGTTTGGGAGTCCTCTTTTCACAATCATTTTGATGTCCCTTGTCTCTTCCCTCCAAGAGTTGCCTCTTTCGATCCTTTCTTGTCGTGTCATCATCATCATTGTCCATATGCCACTTCTCTCTTCCCAATCTATCCTTAGCCTTGTGGCCTTTTTTGCACATGTCACTACTTCCGGAGTTATGTACGTTGCTTTTGCAAAAAGGTAAATGATTGTCTTGGTTCCCCATCAATCTTGGATAGTAACTTTGATCATGAGCTTTAGGAAATGACTCTCGTCTTTTGAAAAATTTCTTCTTCTTACACGAGGATCAACCATCTTGCTAACTTCCTTCTCTTCCTTTGCAACACCTACTTTTACTCTCTCTCCTCCGTTCGCCTTGGCTTTCTCTTGATCTAATAATAAGCATGCACCCTTGACCAAAGCTTCTGTAGCTTTGCCTTCCTGAGTTACTTCCTCCAACTCAACTCTTGCATCCAATCCTCATACATTTGGTCTCTTTTCCATCATTGTCTCCATCCTCAGGCATATCCCCTCAAGCTCAACTTCCAAAGCTTTGACCTTTTTCTTCATGTATCTTGCTTCCACTATGGTGGCCAATTCAAGGTTTGATCCCTTTCCTAGGATTCTTCCCTCTAGATGATCGTTGGTCTTGGCTTCCTTTGGGTTTATGTGCATTGTATAGCACTCAACCTGGCTTGTACCTGCCAACCATCCTAAAAATTCTTGATCAGAATCATCCTTATAAAGCAACAGATTCTTATACTCTCCCATTTTTGTGTTTTGGTAATTGGATAACTGCAGGTTGAACCCATCTTCAAGCAGATCCTTGTAAGTCTCCGTCTTCAAGGAAAACCTTACTCGTGCCATTTCTAGCCTTACTTTCTTATCCTGGGATTTTTGGGGTTTTTTTATATGTATTGTAAAACTGCTTCCTACATGCAAGGGAATATCTTAGCAGAGTGCCGATGTCCAGAGTAACTTCCATTTTGGCCATCATTTCCACAATGTCAATCTCCTCCATGCTTTGCCTTTCTTTTTGACACTTTGGAACCTTCAACCTCTCGGGGAATGGAGCAATGCCTAGCACAAACTTCTTAATTACTGGTGGAAGGATCTCCACTTTGTCACCTTCTTCCAATTCTTGTTGTTCCAAAAGTCCTTTGGCTCTTCCCTCTTCTTTGCTATGCTCATATGCCTTGTCTTTGCCAGCATTTTCACTTTTGCCTTCGGTATTTTTCTTCAAACATTCTTGTGTCCTTGTGAGTACAACCACAATATGGTCCTTTTGTGCACTTGTTCCTTAGTCAGCATTCACAAACTACATTGATGAACTAGATCCTTCTTGAGGATTCGGTGTCCTAAACACCACTCCAATTGTAGGAAGTTGCTCGTGTACTCTAGGAGTTGGATGCCTCAAGGTCTCAACATAGTTCGAGGACTTTACTGGCCCTTTTACTTTTTCATTGTTGGATATTCTTTTTGGAAAATCTTTATTGAAGTGCCCCCCTCTGCTGCAGTACCTGTAGAGCGGGGTATAGTCAACTGATTTCTTTTCATTTGGGCATCTAGCTTGAGTATGTCCAAAATTGTGGCATCTCCAACACTGGATCAGAGCAGCCCTCCTCTGATCCTGCACTACTCTTTTAGGATAGCCACCTTCTTGACCTTGAGCACCATGCCCATAAGTTTGTGTGTCTTCCCAATGAGGTACGGGTGGGACACTTTGAGTAGGAAATCTTGTATAGAAATGTTCTCTCGTATTTCTTGATTACATGGTCTCTTCTTCATAAGCCCTCTTATTATAACATCAATCCTCTGTATGGTTTGTCCTACTGTAAAAGGTGAAAAACAGCCTAGGTGGTGATCTATCTATGACAAGTCTTGAGACCATGGGACACTTGCTGGCCATATGACCATAGCCATGGCACTTCCCACACCATGTATTAAATCAGAACACTCCTTGATTGGGGTTCCAAACTTCCTCTTGCCTCACCATGTATGTTTCTTGGGTCATAGTTGCAGCTTTCACAGCTTGAATTACCAACTCTAGAATCCATTCCTTGGTCAATGCAAGCTTCACCTCACCTGGCTCCCCCTCAAGCCCAAGGTTTTTGAGTCTTCATTCCATAGGTATCCCCTGCAAACCAATCATTGATTTGAACCTATTGAGTTTGCTTCCATCAAGTGATTTGGTCATCATGTCTGCACATTGCATCTGTGTAGATACATAAGACAATTGTATCTCTTTGCTTGCAATCTTTTCTCTAACAAAGTGATAATGGACTTCTATATGCTTAGTCCTACCATGAAAAATAGGATTAGCAGCTAAATGCAATAAACTCATATTGTCTCCAAATATATATGGAATGCCAAATTCTAACCCTAAATCTGTATATAGAGTCTTGATCCACATTGCTTCTTGAGTTGCATTTGCCAATCCTCTGTATTCAGCTTTAGTTGAAGAGAGTGCTACAGTAGGTTGTTTCTTGGGAGACCAAGAAATGATCTTTGTACCCACAAAAGATAGATATCAAGATGTACTTCTCCTATCATCTTTTGATCCTGCCCAATCTGCATCAGTGAAAAGCTTTACACTTAAATCAGATGTGTAAGGGTATTATAAGCCCTCATTGATTGTTCCCTTTAGATACTTCAATATCCTTTTGGCTGCATTCATGTGAGGTTTCCTAGGAGTATGCATGAATTGGCTGAGCACAATAACTCCATAGCAGATATCAACCCTAGTTAGGGTGGCATAGTTCAAGCTTCCAACTAGACTTTGGTAGCTCATAATGTCTTCAATTGGTTCCCCTTCATGAGCACTTAACATGTGATTGACTTCCATGGGAGTACCTGCAACCTTAGTGTCCTGCATTTTGAACTTTGCAATCATATCTTTAATATACTTCCTTTGAGTAAGGAACATTCCTTGATATGTATAGACAACTTCTAATCTAAGAATATAAGTGAGCAATCCAAGGTCACTTATCTTGAATTCTTCCTTCATCACAGCTTTGATCTTCTTGATTCCATCTGCATCATTACCTGTAAGAATGATATCATCTACATACACACATAAATATATAACTTTAGAGTTGTTCCTCTTAATGAAGAGTGAAGAATCAGCCTTGCTCAATTTGAATCCTTTCTCCTGCAAGAATGTAACAAGTCTATGGTTCCAAGCTCTAGGAGCTTGCTTGAGACCATAGAGAGCTTTTCTGAGTTTGCACACATACTCAAGATGTAATCTATCAACAAATCCAAAAGGTTGTGCCATGTACACCTCCTCTAAAATCCAACCATCTAAGAATGCATTTTTTACATCCAACTGATTAATGTTCCAATTCCTTGAAGTAGTTATACTCATGAGAACTCTGATTGTTGGCATCTTTGCCACAGGAGAGAAGGTCTCCTCATAATCAATCCCTTGGGTCTGAGCAAACCCTTTAGCTACAAGTCTTGCTTTGTACCTATTTATTGATCCATCAGAATTCTTTTTTACCTTATAAATCCATCTAGATCCAATGATCTTCATGGATTGTTTCTTGGGAACTAGATCCCAAGTCTGATTCTCTTGGAGTGCATGTATCTCTTCCTCCATTGCCTCCTTCCACTCTAATTTCTTGTTTGCTTCTTCAAATTGATGGCTCATGTGAATTAATATCGTGAGCAATATAGATTGAGTGCTTAGTGACCAGTGAGGTGTCAAATCCATACCTTTCTGGCTTCTTCTTTTCCCTAGTTGATCTCCTTATTGTTTGTTGAGAGGATTCTGCAATGTCCCTCAAGTCTTACATCTTCTCTTTACCTTTGTTGCTCCATACCTTGAAATTCCTTCTTGGTGTCTTCTGATCATCATCAGAGTCATTTGAATCTTCATGTTGTTGATCATTTGCCTTTTGAATTGTTGGAAAGTCTTCCTCTAGGTCATAAGGTAGCTTGACTTTTTTGCAATCATCTTCAAACCACGAGTTGTTTTCATCAAAGACAACATCTCTAATAACAATAAAACTTTTAGTACTTGGATTATACAACATGTACCCTTTTTTATTTAGATCATATCCTATGAACACACATTTCTCTGCCTTAGGATCCATTTTACCTCTAATTTGCGATGGAACATGTGCATAAGCTATGCACCCCAAATATTGTGCAATGATCTAGGCTAGGCCTCCTTCCATTCCAAGCTTCATATGGTTTCATCCCATCCAATGCTTTAGATGGGAGCCTGTTGATGAGATAAGTGGATGTAGACACAGCCTCTGCCCATAGATAGTTGGGTAATTTTTTTTCATTAATCATGGACCTTGCTACCTCCACAATGGTCATATTCCTCCTTTTTGTTACTCCATTTTGTTCTGGAGTATACCTAGTAGTGATCTCTCTTTTGATGTCTCTATCTTGGAGATATGCATCAAAATCATGGGAGAAGTATTATCCCCCTCCATCTGACCTTAGCCTTTTCAATATTTTCCCTGTTTGGTTTTCAACAAGAGCAAGATATTTTTTGAAACAATTGAACACTTCATCCTTGTGCTTTCATAACATAAATTATAGTCCATCTGCTACAATCATCAATGAATGATACATAGTACCTAGATCCTAAAATTGAAGGGTCTTTGCTAGGTCCTCAAAACATCTGTGTGGACTGGCTCCAATAGATCACTATGAATGTAACCTTTCTTCATAAAGGGTTGTCTATGAGACTTCCCAAATTGACATGCACTGCACTTATATATCATATGTTGCTTGGATATGTTTGGCAAACCAAGCACACTCTGATCCCTAGATAATTGCTTTAAACTTCTTTCACCTATGTGAGCTAATCTTTTATGCCACATTTCTAATTCTGATAAAGTTTCTCCTCCATAATTGAAAAGTGCTATATTTCTAGTATCTTGTAGCTCAAATGTAAAGAGTCTACCTGTCTTTTCTCCTTTTGCTATCCTCTTGAACCCTTGTTGAGGATCTTCAACAAATGCTCCATTTCTTGTAAACCTTACCTACAATCCTTTTTCTACAATTTGTCCAACAGTTATCAAGTTCTTGGTTATGGTAGGTACATACAATACCTTAGTAAGTACATTCATATTTCAATCTGAGGCCTTCACATTTCTAATTTTCAACTGAGTGCCTTGTGTCATCTCTTGTGTGTACCTCATGCTTGTTCCTTGGATCCTCCAAGTTAGATAACAACGCCACATTTCTTGCTACATTAATTGAACAACCAGAATCTATATAGAACACATGCTCATCTGCTTTACCTTGCTTTATGGTCATGTTCATCAACAAAAGTGAGTCCTCTTGTGCTTGCTCTTCAGTGTAATTGTTGTAGTCTCTTCTTCCTCTATAGCCTCCTTGGTTATTGTAGTTATTGTAGTGGTTGTTGTAGTTGTTGAAATTGTTTGATCTTCCTCTTCCATAGCTTCCTCTAGTGAAGCCTCTTCCTCTCTGATTTCTAGGGTTCGTGAAGCAATTCTCAATTGTATGGTTAGTCAATCCACATATGGCACATGGAGAGGTGCTTTCAAATCTTCCACTACCTTGTCTACCTCCTCTGCCTCTTCCTCTTGTACCTCTACCTCTTCCTGCAAAGTTAGCTTGGGATGTATTAGCTTCATCATCAGATTTCTTGCCTTTACCTTTACTATCCTTTCTCTTTTTCTTATCAGTGTATAAGGTAGAGGATTGATTACCTTTTGAGCTGTCATTGTTCTTCACAAGCTTGGCTTCATGAGTGAATAATTGTCCCATTAGAGTATTGAAGTCAGGTACCTACATGTCCATGTATAGATCCATTTCTATGGTGAATTCATCCCATTTATCATCTACCTTGATTCCATTGATCACTTGTCTCACAATTTGCTCCTCATCAATGACTTCTCCAATGCCTCCAAGTTGATCAACTAGGTCTTTCATTTTAGTGACATAATCAGTCACATTCTGCTTGGGCGTCTTTTTGAGTGTTGTGAACTCCATCCACAATTGGTTCTTTCTTGCTCTAGTGTTGGAAGAAAAGAATGCTTCAAGTGCATTCCAAGTTTCTTGTGATGTCTTAGAGTTCCTTATGTGTGGGAGCAAGAAATCAAAGACTGAGTTGAGAAGATATGACCTGGCCAAGGCATCCTTTGAGCACCATGTTGATAACCTTTCTTGTTCTTCTTGAGTAGGTTGCCCTTTGCTTCTGAGTATTGGCATTGACTCATCTCGAGATATGTAACCATAGAGATTTCTACCTTGTAGATATGCTTCCATTCTAATAGACCAAGCAGAGTAGTTACCTTGATCCAATTTGTCAATTGATGATGGGAATCCATCTCCCATGTTGAGTTGATGATAGCTCTGATACCACTGTGAGGAGATGGTTGGATACACTCCAGAAATGAGGTGATGCTACACAAATCTTGCTCTACACCTACCAATTTAGCTTTAGAGTACCTTATTAGACACCTTTAGCTTCCTAAATATGCATTTGAATCTATGAAGTACCTTGGAGCATCACCTTAGAATAGTTATATCAAAACAGACTACTCTCAAGATTGAAGACATCCAAAAACTTGCTATTTTGGGACTTGATCGTGCTCAGTATTTCACTCAATGCTCACTCACTGATTACAATTGACCCAAGAGCTTTTATACATAGCTAATTAGAGTCCTAAGCTTGCCATAGAAATTTATTTCACTAATTTAGGATGAGCATATGCAGAGAAATCACATTAAGAAGTTAGGGGTGTAATCGTGACTTTTTAGGAAGATGATAGTGAGCAGACATAGATGTCTTGTAGAGAAGTTATCTCACAAAGTACTGAAAAAAATGATGTGAATTGAATACCAGAGAACTAGAAGGTCCAAGCTACATATACCAAGTTGAATCACATTGATTGGATAAGTATACGTAGAGAAATCCTCGAAACAAATTTACATAAATGAGTGCTTAGCAGCAAACAACAGTAGACATGAAGTAACTTGCACAAACTGAATCAAATGTATAACATTATGAATGTATGATACAAGGGAGATGATGAAGGATTACTCATACATGTGTGAGCTTGGTGTAACCACAAACTTGAAGCTCAATGTGTCCTTCTTCTTACTCTACTACACGTGACTAAAAGTCAGGGTCTTTTATAGATGTATTCTCAATTTGAGTTTTGAATCTGCCACCTAAAAGTGATCCTACCTTTTAGGATTCTAATTGATTTGATTCCAACCACTTATTTGGTATGAGGTTCAACCCATAAAGCCACGAGATTCTCTCTATTAGTCTCTTTTAAATTTATCTTGAATTAAACTCATGGACGTTACAAGAGGTGTTCATATGTGACTTTATGGATAGTCATACTCAAATTGTGAAGTGAACTTTTAATATTTGGTCAAGCATCAAGGCATGCCAAATGTACCAACATTCTCAACATGAGTTTCAAGGCAATAAAGTTTTGTCTCCACCCCATGGATCTTCTGTCCAGGTTATTGTGTGGCTTTAAAGTAAATAGAAGTGTTTGAAGAAAAACTTTTGGAAGTGAAGTGAAGACCGAAGACCCAAAGTGAAGTGAAGATCCTACCACAAAGACCGAAGAGAAGTTGAAGGGCCTCTTCTTGCACTGTAGCCAAAAAGTCTATTTTGTATTGAGCGATCCGCACTATAGCAAAATTTTTTTGTATCAGATTCACTTGGTGACATCAGTTGTATATTCATTGCCATCATTGAGCATAGTTTGTTTATTTGGCACATCGAGTCCGGTGATTTCAATTTTAGCATTGTATTTCCTTTTTCCGTTCATGATGCATATGCCCTATGACTTCATCCCACTTGGTCGAGTTCTCTTTGTTTCCTCTCCCGAGGCACGAGCCTATGAGGATATGATCATCCAATCAGGGCGAGGTGCCTAGCGTGCAGATGCGCTCGCGGGATCGGGACGACGCACCCAATGGGGCCTGATCCAACCCCGGTGTTGCTCCCCCTTAGACCCCCTTCCTCCTCCCAGACACCTGAACCCATCGTGAAGCGAGGTGGTTGCCCTGGTGATCCTTGACGCACCACCCACTCCTTGAGAAGAGAAGCAAAAACCTCGGCGTTAGATCAGATATTCCAGGTACTAGCATTTTAAGTTCTTTGAATTTTTTCATCATTTCACACACTTAAACAGAAAGATTGTTTTGTTTTCCCGAGTCCGAGCATTCATGTTCTACACTTGATTAGATCATATGCATGTAGACTTTTTTTTCTGTGCTTAGATTAGAAATCTGTCATTTTCAAGCTTAGATAATAACATTATAAACATTAGAAAATACCATTAAAAAAAAAACACATGAAACTTTGGAAGTTAAAGAGAGAAGGAAGAAAAAGAAATCAAGATAAAATTGAGAAAGAGGAAATCAAGATCAAGATCAAGTGAGAAATTCAAGTTCAAAAGAAGAGTAAAATTTAAGTCACGAAAGTGAAAGATCAAGTGAGTTAGATCAGATTTGGCCTATGCAAAGAGCTTTTAGAATGACCTCCATCTCTTGGCTCGTGACCCATCGAGTTTCTTCTCTAAGCTCTTCTCCGAGCTAAGAGAGATAATTGAGCCACTCACTCTGGATATCATTCTACATTCTAAGACAGACCAGAGAAGAGAAATGGAGGAAGTGTTTAAAGATTTGGTGATAGAGAAATAGGGGGCTTGGGTAGTCAAAGGCATCTTGAGAGAAAATGGGAAATTTACGAGATTGAATGTAATTGAATATTTAGATGTGTTTGAGGACCACACACAGATCTATGGGCTACCTGAAGAAATGTTTACCCATTACTTCACTGGGGTAGTTTTAGGATCCATCTTGGCATCCATATCAGTCCACATAGGAAAGGCTTGGGCTAAATTGAGAAAGTAACTTCATAAGTTATTTTACCTAGAAGATTTCTCCCAACATAGTAGAGAAGGGTTCCTATGGCGGGTACATTCTCCAAAGCCCACTACATCCCTTACTCACCTCTTGAATGAATTTCTAAGAAGATATGCCCATCTTCCGCCGGCTAACTTGGATTCATTAAAGCTTGATTTAATCATTTCCTTTCTTAAGATCTTAAGTCCTGAAGATAGGATTGAAGTCTAGAGCAGGATACAAGAGCTTGCTAAGAGGTTTGGATTAACAAAAGACTAGGCCAGAGTTAGGAGAGAAGTGGAAGCAGTTGCCTAGATGAGGCAATCACAGGCTATATTATATGATAGAAGCAATGGCTCTACAACCACCTGGGAGACACCTCTTCCAATAATTCTGAATGTGCCCGCAACATTAGCTTCTACTAATGTTGCATATGTTAGATATGCTCAGTGCCTCGCCCTTATGTAGCACCACAATTGTTCCATAATACTCTATTTATAAGGCCCCCATTATGAGGAGAAGCCATGTGAGAGCTTTGGACATTGGTAGGTTCCTGACTTTGAGGTTAGATGAGGTCTAGAGTAGACCATAGATGGATAGTTAGAAAGATTACTTCTAAGCCATTGGATTTGAGATTGATCCTATGTGGGGATCAACCTAAATCAAGGGCTAGAAACAAAAGTAGCTTTCTTAATTTGGTGAAGGGTCTATTTGATATGGGCCATTGGATCTAGACTTGATACTAAATGTGGATTAAGCAAGATCAAGGGTTACAAACAAATGGTTGTTGATACTACCTTTCTACCATTGGATTTACCCCATAGATCAATGGTGGAGATTATTTTGGGTATGGATCAATCTACCAAGACCCTAGAACATGGGTAGGCCAACTTAGGCTTGGAGGACCTTATAAGGATGGTCCCATCCCCATGTATTTTGTGTGTTTGGAACCATTAGGGTATCCATCTTAGTACCCATTGCGTTGGCCTATAGCCCTTCACCTAGCTTCTATCTAGATCACCATCTAAGCTCCATATAGGGAGTGCATGGGTGGATAGAACCATCTATATATTTTTTAGTGTTTGAGCTCCATTGTATTGGAGTTATGAGTTTGAATTTGAATTGATTTGAGTTCATCTTCTACTCATCTTAAGTCCACTTTCCATTACAACTAAATCTCTTGTGTTATTCCCATGAGTAGCAATATCTCTTTTTTTATCTAACCTTGATCTTATATGTGTGTTGTGGTAACCTCTACATGGCATTAGAGTTACACCATTAGCCCACCACTCAACCATTATTCATTTCATTTTCTTTTTCTTACATGGTATCAGAGATCGGGAAGGTATAGAAGATTGCAGAGATCATGGAGGCCAAGGAATCAACTCTAGCATTTGTGGAAGGAATGCTTCAACAATCAAGCTTGTGAGAGGTAAATGCTTCAAATCCAAAGTTTGTGGTAGGTAAAGGCTTCAACCTTGGAGTTCTTGAGAGGCAAAGGCTTCAACACCATAGCTTGTGGGAGGCAAAGGCTTCAATGCTAGAGTTCTTGGGAGGCAAAGGCTTCAAGGCTTCAAGTTCATGGGACGCAAAGGCTTCAACACTATGGAGGTGTTAGCATCTACAAGTGGAAGTGGACGTGAAGTTGGTGATGGATTTGGAAATGCAAACACTATGGGTTCATCCACCAACCTTTAGTGAATGCAAGTTAGATGGTATTAATTATTTTCTTTGGAATTTCAAGATTAAAGTTATCCTTGATTCTTAGGATCTTTTGGAGATGGTTATGGGAAGTGAGCAAGAGCCACAACCTATATTTGACCCATTGGATCCGAGTATTGTGATTCTTCCAAATGCAAAGCTTCTACAAGCTTGGAAGATAAGGAATGCAAATGCACTATATTATATAGCTAACAATTTTATGGACTCTATTCTACCTCTTTTTCAACATACATCCAAGGCAAGTGAAGCATGGAGTATATTGAGGAGTCAGTTTGAGGTAAAAAACCAAAGATGCATTCAAAATTTAGAAAATCAATTGGAAGCAAAGACATTTGCAGAAGGAGAGAATGTTAAGGCATTCATTACTCACATCAAGAAGCAATGTGATGGAATGGCTTGTGAAGGGATAGAGGAGACTAGCAAGGGACTAGCTCAAAGGTGTCTCCAAAATTCTCCACCAAATTATGATGGAAGGGTAACTACAGTCAACACTCAGGTGAGACCTCAAGCTTTGATATTTGAGGATTTTTATTCAATGGAACAAGATTTGCAGCTTAAATCCCAAGCAAGAATTAGCAACAAAGATGCCATGTTCTCAAGCAATGCATCAGGTAAAGGTGGTTCCTCAACCAAAGGTGAGAGTGTAAAGAGGATTAGTAAGAAGAATTTTCAAGGAAAATGCTTCCACTGCAAAGGGAAGGGACATGCAGTTGCAGATTGTCATGTCAAGAGGATAGATGAAGTGAAGGAGGAGACAATACATGGAGCCAAACCAAAGGTGGTATGCTCATCAACACAAGAAGAATCAATTGTGGATTCATGGGTGCTAGACAGTGGTGAATCTTGTCAAATGACCAATGACATAGGTCAATCTAGTTCTATGCAGCCTCAGCAAGAACCAATCATGGTCACAAGAACAATATGGAAGGAGATGCAAAAGCAAGGTATTGTTCTTCATCACTTACCTATAGTGAATGGAATGAAGGAACCTTGTAGAGCTTGTATGATGGGCAAGACACATAGAGAGACATTCCCACAAGAAGGCAAGAGTAATTGAAAGGCTTATCTAGTGTTGGTATGTACTAACTTGTGTGGTAAGATGTCTATACAGGCCTTGGGAGGATCTTCCTACATTGTGATCATTGACAACTATAGCAGGAAGATGTGGATGTACTTTCTTTGTGATAAGGCTCAAGCTTTTGATGAGATTAAAGAACAACCAAAACTTGTTGAAAATGAACGAGGGAAAAGTATGAAGAAGTTTTGAGGAGGTGGTGGTGAGCTCAATTTAGAGGATTTGGAAGACTTTTGAAAGTGCAAAGGCATAAAGTGTCAATCATTGACACCTCACAGATTATAGCATGATGGCATTATGGAATACAAGAGTCACACCATTGTTGAGATAACAATGTGTATGAGGGAAGGCATGGGCTTTCCATATCAAATTAGAATGAGTCATCATGAATTCTACATTGGTAAGAATCCATCAGTCTTACACTTTAGAATGTTTGAGAGTGTGTGCTATGATCTTGTCCTAGGTCAAAGAAAGAACAAGTTGGATCCAAAAAGCAAGAAATGCATCTTCTTAGTTTATTTTGAAAAGCAAATCGCTTTCATATTATCTAACCATGAGGCAAACAAGATCAAAGGGAGTCGTTATGTGGTGTCTGTGGGGCATCCACATGCAGTGGAGGAGAAGAAAGGAGCTTCCACTTTATCATCAATTGAAGGCGTAATTCACTATGTATCTAGCCCAAGAGTCATTCCTACCTATGATCAGGAGGAAGCATCATCATCATATGGTGAGAAGAGAGTCTACCAACCTCAAATCACCCAAACAGATTCGTTGTCACTACAATGGGTGAAGGAAAAGCTCTATTGTCAGAGTAATCCTATGTCAACAACTATTAAAGAGAAGGGGGGAGGACAAAGGAGATCACAGAGAATAGAGGAGCACAAGTGGGCTTCTACTCGCATATTGAGTATAGCCATGATGGTTCTGATTATGAAGCAAGTAATGAACTCGATAATTGAAGATCAAGTACTTGTAGATCCGGCATGGAAGGAGGTTATGCAAGCCAATTGTGATAGCTCAATGAAGAATGAAGCATGGAGTTCACTAGCACCAAGTGGGTCTGGCAAGTGAATTACATGATAAATGGAATCTTGGAATGCTATCAAGACACATTTGTAGCACAAGGACTTTCACTAAAAAAGGGTTTTGATTTTCAAGACTCTTTTGCTCTAATGACCACTATTTGCATCATACTAATGCTAGCAGCTCAGATGAAGTGGCATTTTTCTGTGTTAGATGTCAAACCAAAACTTTTGAATATTGACCTCAAGGAGGAGGTACATGTGTCTTAGCCATTGGGGTTTGAGGCTCCACATTCAAAGAGCACATTATGTAAATTGAAGAAGGCATTCTATGTGATGAAACAAGCCCTAAGATCATTGTACCAGCAGATATACATTGGGAGCTACAGGAAGGTCTTTGATAATCTTATCTACTTATGAAGTACCATACAAGATATCACATTTGTAGGTAGACTTTTGAGAAGGCTCGGGAATAGACCTCGTGAAGCACATTCAAGAGTTGGAAAGCAGGTGTAATTCATAAGGATGCTTGAAATAGCATGATATCCCATCAAGAACAATGCAACAAGTATCCTCACCAAAGTGCTTACAAAGGATCTACTTCAAATACATCTTTGAAGACTTGGCATTGGGCCAAGAAGGTAGTTCACCTTTGGGTGGACATTGAGGGAGGGTGTTAGACATGGTCAATGCTCCACCCTCATGGGAGACTTGGCATCATGCCAAGAAAGTATTTCACCTTTGGGTGGACATTAAGGGGGTGTTAGATATATCTCACCTTATGTAGCACCACAATTGTTCCATAACACTCTATTTGTAAATACCCCATTATGAGGAGAAGCCATGTTAGAGTTTTGGACATTGGTAGGTTTTTGACTTTGAGGTCATATGAGGTCTAGAGTAGACCATAGATGGATAGTTAGAAAGTTTACTTCTAAGCCATTGGATTTGAGATTGATCCTATGTGGGGATCAACCTAAACCAAGGGCTAGAAACAAAAGTAACTTTCTTAACTTGGGGAAGGGTCTATTTGATATGGGCCATTGGATCTAGACTTGATCCTAAATGTGGATTAAGCAAGATCAACGGTTACAAACAAATGGTTGTTGGACCTACCTTTCTACCATTGGATTTATCCCATAAATCAATGGTGGAGATTATTTTGAGCATGGATCAAGCTATCATGACCCTAGAACATGGGTAGGCCGACTTAGGCTTGGAGGAACTTATAAGGATGATCCCATCCCCATGTAGGATTATAATTTGTGTGTTTGGAACCATTAGGGTATCCAGCTTAGTACCCATTGTGTTGGCCTATAGCCCTTCACATAGCTTCTATCTAGATCACCATCTAAGCTCCGTATAGGGAGTGCATGGGTGGATAGAACCATATATATATTGTTTAGTGTTTGAGTTCCATTGTATTGGAGTTATGAGTTTAATTTGAATTGAGTTGAGTTCATCTTCTACTCATCTTAAGTCCACTTTCCATTACAATCAAATCTCTTGTGTTATTCCCATGATTAGCAATATCTCTCTTTCTATCTAACCTTGATCTTATATGTGTGTTGTGGTAACCTCTACATGGCATTAGAGTTACACCATTAGCCCACCACTCAATCATTATTCATTTCATTTTCTTTTTCTTATAGCATCCACTTCGCTCACCAGTGGAGTTGCAGCTTGAGATCCTAAGCACACAAATAGAGAACCTTATGACAATGCAAGTGTCTATGTTTAAAGAAATAGCCAGCATACATAACAAAGTTTATTCTATGGGGTATCAGGACCCCACTTCTCCTCAGGCGAGTACTAGTTAGGTAGACCTGATACAAAGGAATGTTATGCCTATTCCAAACATGCAAGGTTACGTAATGCCTCAGCCTACACCTCTAGTGAAGCATGTTGCTCAGCAGACACCCGCACCACTAGTTCAGCCCACATTTCAGAGAAACACTGAGCCTTTCAAGAGACGAGCAACTAGTGGGTTTGGAAGGGCAAACAGATGTGTTTGGTGTGATGCACAAGAACATTTCTCCTATGCGTGTGAAGAGCTAAAGCAAGCATAGGAACATCATTTAGTGATAGATATAGATAAAAAACTCTGTGACTTTAGGACCTGCCTTCATCTATCTGTGAATTGGGGGAAGGGAGGAATGAAGAAACTTTATGAGAATCTGTTAAGCACTAATTCCAGCACATCAACAGTGCAGTTAGAGCTGCTAGAGGAAGGAGATGAAGATGAAATTAGACCTCAACCTTAAAGAAACTACTCTATAGAAGCTTTAGTGAGAAATAGGGACGCGATCATGCAGAAGACTACCTGGAAGTCTCCTGTAGATCAATTCTCTGTGTACTCTCATATATCCAATGTAGAGGAAAAGAGGAAGAGGGATAAAAACAAGATGAGGTTGAGCCAAAGAGGAGAGTGACAAGGAAACAAAATAAAGAAGCTAAAGAGAGGGCTAGAGGACCTGAAAAGAAAGTCCAATTTAAAGAGTTTGTTGCTTCTCAAGCAGAGGTGAAGAAGAAAGAAATAAAAGAGGAAAAGAGAATTGGGCCAATCAAAATTCAAGAGCCAAATAAAGAGAAGGAGAAAGAACAAGAATCCGCTCAAAAGACTGATGACATGCAAGAAACTATTCAAGAACAAGATAAAGAGAAGAAGAAGAAAAAGAAGAAGACCCCAAAGGTGGTATTGATTTCTAAGTTAGAAAAGAAGAATGATGTGAGAGAGATATTAAATGACATTATATTAAAGAGCCAAGTTACCATGTCCTTGGAGCAGGTTTTCTCTATGGCAAAGTCTAAATTCAAGGATAGCTTTATAAAACTGATAAAGAGGAAAAGATTCCCATTACCTGAGGATGTGGAGATGGAAGAGGCATCTGAAGAGATGCAAGTGATAAATGAAGCAATAGCTATGAGTGATCCTTCTGACGATGAAGAAGATAAGATTACAAGGTGCCATAGGAATTCCTTAGGTTCCATTACATCCAATGATGAGATAAGAAGGGCCAAAAGTGAGTATACTAAAACTTTCTGGGCAAGAGGGACACCTGAAATGAAGGTGAAATTAGGAAGCAATGAGGATTCATGTTTTTCTTTGGCCTTGATTGACTCAAGGTCAGAAATAAATGTGATCTCTAAGAAGTTATATGATCAGTTTAGGTGGCCTATAGATAAGGACCATGGATGGAGGATGATGATGGTGGATAATGGCTCTGGAGCTCTGCTTGGGGCATGCGCATTTGTACCTCTGACGATTGGCGGAAATTTTAGGAATTCCACTTCTTTTTCTAGGACCATTGTTCGTATGAGGCTATCCTTGGGCGGCCTTTTATAGCCCAAGTTGATGGATGATATATCTGCCTATGCATGAATCCGTTCAAGATCTAGTCTTCATTCTTTACAAGTAATGACAGTGTGCCCAAATCATTCAAGAAAAAAAAGAATATAAGAAAGCAACTCATTAACTCTCATGACCATGATGATTGTATGCCCGTAGGAGAGTATGGGGAGTCTGTTGATCAAAATTTCTATTAGGATCCATTGGAACGAGACAATAGTGGGTGTTGGTTTGATGTCTCATGCGACTTTGTACATAACGTTGACAGTTTCTCTATTTATTCGTCTACATTTAAGTTGATTTGTTTACAAAGAGAAAATATTTCAAATAAGTTTAGAGAAATTTATGAAAGATACTATAAAAATTTAGGAATCATGTTGCCTGATGAGAAGATAGAAAATGTGATCCAGTTGGAAAGAAGTTCGAGCATTCTGGAAGAACTTGAGCAGGCATTTGAGAGGAATGAAAAATCGGAAATCATTATGCTCAGTTCTATCCAAGAGTATGAAATGATCATTGAGTTCTTGAGAAAGCATGAAGTGAATGTGAACACAAAGTACAAGTTTGTTGACAAGAAAGTGAAACCCATAGCCCAACCTTTGCCAGAAGATAGTCATGAGAAATATCTGGGAGTGTTTGATGAGCCTATGCTTAGACGATGAGAGCTTATAGGGTATCATTTTACTGATGACACTGTTAAAGAGATAAAGTTTAGTGAAAGATCATTCTAAGAGAAGAAGAGAAACAAAAATTCATAAGAGTCATCAAGAAGCATGAGAAAGCATTTGCACTTTTCCCACACGAGGTAGGCTATGTAGATCCAAAACAAGTATTACCCATGATTATCTTTACAGTGCCACATATACCATGGAACATCTGGCCTATACCAGTCCCAAAGGCTCACTTGCCTGAGTTGATGAGGTTGTTAAAGGAAAAGATATCCATGCGGATATTGGAACCATCTTTGGTTCCATATTCGAATAGGTGGTTCACGATGCCAAAGAAGAATCAAAAACTTTGTTTCATCCAAGATATGTAGCCTATGAACAAAGTCACAATCAGAAATGTAGGGATAGGACCTATAGTAGATGAGTTTGTTGAAGTGTTTTTTGGACATTCCATCTACTCTATGGGTGACCTGTATTCAGGGTACCATTAGTTTTAGTTGGCTATTGAGAGCAGAGATATCACGATGATGAAGACTCCACTAGGCCTCGTACGCATGTGTACTTTGCCATAAGGAGCCATGAATTTTGTGGCTTACATGATGAATGCCATGAAGTTGGTCCTACAAGACTTTATACCCTCAGTGACTATGCCCTTTATTGATGATATTCCGATAAAGGGGTGTGAGGAAAGAGTGAAAGATGAGAGTTTAGATGCTTCTGGGTGCAAGAAGTTTGTTAGTGACCATATCTTTGACTGTGAGAAAATCTTTGAGAAATTTGAAGAGGTAGGGCTAACACTTTCTCTAGAGAAATCTATTTTTGGATTTGACAAGGTCCTCATTGTAGGACATCTGTGTGGACACTATGGCAGCAAGCCATACCCATAGAAAGTTGAGGCCATTAGAAAGATTTCCGAGGTGTGTCATAATGTCAATGAAGTGAGGAGGTTCTTGGGAACCTATGTATTCTATGTGATATGGATTCCTCACTTTTCTCATGTTGCCAACCCCTTAAATGATCTTATGAGAAAGAAAAAGAAGTTTGTTTGGACAGAGAAGCAGTCGAGAGTGATGCATAGATTGAAGCAACTGCTAATTGAAGCCCCGATTCTGAAGCGTGTTGATTATCCAGATCAAAGGCCTATCATTTTGACTGTTGATACCAGTCCTATTGGTATAGGTTGGGTCATAGGATAGGATGATGATGAGAGGCAGAGATATGCCGTTCATTTGGTCCGAAGATTTTGCATGACACTCAAAAAAAATATTCACAAATAAAGAGAAGGCTTTGGGGATTAGTGACTACTTCAAAGACTGATAAACAGTATTTCATTGGAGTGAATGTAGTAGTTGAGACTGATTGTCTTCCATTGATTGGCATGATAGCAAATTGTTCTTCTTCGGACATTGCTATGCTTAGATGGATCTCGTATGTAAAGTTTATAAATCCTGTTTTTGTTCACATAGCTGGAAAGTTAAATACAGTGGCTAATATGCTTTCATGAGAAAAATTTGATGATGAATATGATGATGATGATGAGGTAGAAAGAGATACAGACATGATGAGATACAGTCCATTAATATATGTATATGAGCAATTCCATGAGAATGAGTATGATGGAGAGTGGAGAGACATAGGAAAATATATGAGTACATTGAAACCTTCCCTAGGCTAGTCCACAAATAAGTATAGATCCATCAGGAAAAAGTCTTACAAATTTTTCTTGAAGGATGGACTTATTTGGCGACACGCTAAAGGTAAGGTGAAGAGTCCACAGAGGGTACTGAGTTCCAGGAGTCTTCAGATCAAGGTGATGAGAGAGATGCACGAGACCTTATGAGCGGGTCATAAAGGATTCTATGCAACATATGAAAAGATTAGGGAAGCCTACTGGTGGCTAGGGATTTATGTGAGTGTGCGAGATTTTGTAGATACTTGTGCCACATGCCAGGTGCATTCGTCAGTTAGGCACAGAGACCCATTACATCTGACTTACCCTCCTTGTATTCATTAGAAGTGGGTGGTCTACCTTGTAACCATGCCCAAAGAGATAGATAAGATGAGATATATTGTACTTGCCAGAGAGGACTTGACCAACATGAGGAAGGTCAGGCTCCCCGTATGAAGACAACTTATAATGTATGCAAATTCCTTTTAGACGAAGTCATCTCGAGATTCGGTTATGTTGAGAAAGTGGTTGCGGACAGGAGAGAGTGAGATGCAAGAGAGGCAAAAGGGTTCTTTGATTGCCATGGAATTTGATTGTCTCTTACTACTGCATATAACCCTGAGGCAAATGGATAGATTGAGAGAGGTCACCCTTTCATTGTGAAGGCGATCTCTAAGGCCGGCAACGAGGACATAAAGCAATGGCCTAGATTTCTTCCATTCACATTATGGATAGATAGGATGACATACACTCGGTCCACAGGATTCATCTCTGTTGAATTGATGTATTGTTAGAAGCCAGCTTTCCCATCCAAACTCAGATACTGACATGGTTGATACTCCCGTGGAATGATGGAATGACAAGGGAAGAACTTTTATCATTAAGAATCAACCAGTTAGATCAAGGGAACGAAAAATTAAAAGAAGCAGTCTAGAAGATAAAGGAGTCTAGGTTGAAAAACAAGATTTATTTTGACAAAACTCATTGGCTTAGACCACGTAGGATTGAAGTAGATGATTGGGTATTGGTGTATGATAGTACATTCGAAACTCAGTATGATGCCAGGAAGAAATTGACTAAATGATGGTTTGGGCCAGATGTGGTGACATCAATGTTTGAAAATGGAACATATGCACTTCACGAACTTGACAGTACTCCTTTGACGTCTTTAATTGTAGGAAAGAGGATAAAATAATTCAATAAGAGAAATGATGCAGATTATGAGATTGAGCAGGAACGATTGGAGGATGCTAATGATATTGATGTTGATGCTAATGACGAACGTTAAATCAAGAAATTGAAGAAAAGCTAGACTGAACAATAATGAATTAAATTGATCAGGTTAAATGCTTCCAATTTGAAATCTGTTTTCTTTGAAAGAATATATGCATTGCATTTTGTATGTTATAAAGATCTATACAAGTTTAGGAAAATCAAGTAGGGTCAAGATAGCAGACATCTATTATGGTTTTGCAGGAAGCATGAATGACTAGAAATGATATGAATAGAATTAGTTAGCGGATTAGGGACTCTTAGGAGTGAAAACTTGGGAATGTGATGGCATACTTAAATTGAGTGTGTGTATATGCTGATAGATTTGAATGCTTAGTGAGTGGGATTCTTTGGGTCCTAGTATTTATTTCTTGTGAGATCCTACCTCCAGAAAGATCATGATTTAGAAAAAAACCTTCATACTCAAGCCAGCTATATATGTATTTGCTTGTGTTGTTAGTGCGTTGGTCGGGTGGGACTACCTTGGTCGGGTGATCAAGGCCACAAGCTGATGCTAGTTTCATCGTAGGCCTAACCTATTTGTTGTCACACACCTGCATGGGTCGGTATGTAGGTGGAGTCCTCTGGCCAGGTGGTTAGAGCCACAAGCTGACATCAATTTCATGTAGGGTTGATGTTTTGTATGTCGTGCACTATGTCAGGTCAGCAGATAGGTGGGGTAAACTTGGCCGGGTGGACAAGTCCATGGGCCGCACCCAATTTTGACATAGGCCAGCTTGTGAAAATAAAGATAAAAAGAAAAAGAGCCGAGCTGAGATGAAGTGTAAAAGAAATGAAAAGAAAAATAACAAATAAAAAAAAGGAAAAGGATCTGATGAAGAGTTGGATGGTAGGAGATAAATAGGGGAATCAGGGCATGTTTTTACAAATTGAATTAGTAGAGCTTAGTATATGCTAGTAAGAATGAAATATCTATGAAGCCTACATTTTATTTATATGATTACTTGTTTGATTGTGGAAGAGGAAGCATAGTAAGGCGTTTGTGAAGCTTGCATCTGCTTTATTTTCTAGAATTTGTACTAATCTTTATAAGTTTGCATTGAATGTATGAGATCATGTTGGTGCAAATATACAAGCCTTCACATTTGGCTAGGCATGGAAGAAAATGTGTGCAAACACTTGATGAAGTATGTGAACCATAGGTTGTAATTGTTTGATCATTCACCATTGTAACAGATTTTGACCTTGGAAGAATCTTGTGAATCCATACATCTCGTGGAGTTAGGAGAAGGATAAGTTACAAGTTTCAATGAAGGAATAACTCCTCAATCATAGGGAACACCTTTAGATGGAGCCATGTTTGAATTTCAAATTCAAACTTGGATGAAGAACTCATTATAAAAGCTATTGTGAAACTCACGGTTGGTGTGGCCTCATTGAGAGCTCTCCCATTGGTCATTTGTAAGACTTGAGTAGCTTACACCATAGCTCACTTAGTCCCCTATCATTGGGCATCATTTCTATGCCAAATGTTCTTGTACAATCATGTTTTATAATACATATAATTGATTGATCATCTCTATCTACTTCTCTACTATGACTACTCAGAATAGTGAACTTTGCTTGATTCTATCTCAGTGAGTTCTCATCCATTTTGCATGTTCTATAGCTTCTTGGAACCAACTTGAAGTCTATTTTATGCTGTTAAAATCTCAAAGCTTTTGGTTCAGCCATTTGGGAGAAATCGCCATATAATTGCTCACTGGTCATCTACTACTCAGTCCCTAAAATGTCAGTGGTAAGTCCAAAGAACATAGGTTTGATGGATTGATTGATTATTGCATATGAAATTTCTCCACATAGTTTAATTATACAGATCGTTTTCATAGTAATTCTTGATTCTTATCAAAGTTTTGATTCTACTCTTTGATTGATGATGAAAGGCAATCCAAATACCTTAAAATTTGAAGAGTTAGTTTTTGTTTTGTTGCAAGAAGTTAAACTTAGGTGAAACAGACCCATGTGTGTTATAAATCTATTGTTATTTGCAAGGGCAAGAGTAAAGGTGGCTCTTCCTCTAGTAAGAAAAAATTTGTAAATGTTGCACAATCATAAGAAGGAAAAAAACAATGAGAAGAAAGCAAATAAGAAAAATAATAATGAAAGTAATGTATGGAAAATTACTATTCTATGATAAATTATCCTAAACCTCTTGCTAAGAAGGCAAAGACAAAAGAGTTCAAGATTTGTAAACTATTTTAGATGCAAGACTTTTGCATGAATGTTCTAGTCATTTGAATTTTTTTGTTTGCTATGCTTGCAAAAAGTTAATATGGTGTCATATTTGTTGAAACTTGAGGCTTCATCTAAACATGTATGTGAGAGCTACATTTGGGGTAAGATGGAGTGTCCTTCCAAAAGATGATACAATAAAGTTAAGCACAAATTGTAAGCTTGTTCATAGTGATCTATATGGTCTTATACAAAAACCATCTTTTGTCAATTACCTATATATCATAACTTTTATAGATGAATTTTTCTAGCATGCATGGTATATCCACTTTTATAAATGAATTTTGCTAGCATGCATGGTATATACCCTATCTTTGTAGTATTTTATTATGGGTTTTGGTAGTATTTGAGGCTCTTGTTTTGTCAGCTAAGATGTAGTTTGTGGTGAATGCAGTTCAATCTCTAATTTCATGTATCAAGGAGACTTTCCTCCTAGCAAGAAGGTTGGGCACTAATTGGTTCTATGAGCTAAAATCCAATCTTGATGGAAATGTTGGCCACTATAAAGCTAGGCTTGTAGCTAAAGATTTTGCTGGAAAGAAGGCATTCATTTTGATGAGATCTTTGCTCCTACATGTTGTATGGCAATTTGTGTACCTAAGAACCAACTTAGGGACTTGTGGAGAAAGAGACTATACCTCAATCCCCCTCAAGTGCATATAGTGGGGATTCACGCTTTAATTATCAATCCAATGAGTATACAAACCTAACCGAGTGTATGAAGACATGCATTCAAATGACGATCAATGCAAATGAGTTACTCAAGGAGTGCACACAAGACCAAGACTAATCCAAACAAGCTTCAACTGTCAGTCATGGTGTCACGATACTTGGAACAGTAGCCAACAGTAAATTGAGCTTTTTTCTCAGCTCCGAACTCCAAATATAGAAAATAGCATATGCGTTTTGAAGCTCTCGAGAAGACGCATCCAATGGTGGTGTTCTCACTCAATTCTGACGCTTCTACTTCAAGTTATGAGCAAAATACTGAGTCACGGGAATGACCTTCCTACACTTCAGCACTTCTTACACTTCACACACACCTTAACAACAGTAAACAAACACTTTCATGGATAGACAACACTTCCCAACACTCTTTCCAAGCAACCCACATGCATACAAGATCACAAAGAAGAAGATACAGAGAGGAGAAAACACAAATTCGAATTTCTGTGCTCTTGATTCTCACAATGGCCAACCACCCTTTACAAAGAGTCACAAATTGACTTATATACTTGTGCCCTAAAAATGGTCCTTTCACACAAGAGACGGGCACTTTATTAACTAAAGATTAATTTCCTACTAATTTACATGGGCAAGCTTCTAATCTTCTATGGGGATGCATCTAGAGGACTCCTCTAGTGCATTTACATCGGAAAATATATTACAAGAGAATGGTTATAATACAAAAATTGGGTGTCCAAATCGGAAAATTTTGGGGCCCGTCTTTTTCTCTGCCTTGTGCTCTCTTTGCTCTGCAACACTCTCCCCATCTTTGTCTCTGTCGTCCCTTGACAGGCTTTACGTCTTGTCTTCAGTTTGTTGTCCGCATGCATCTTTTGGTCAGTTCTGCCTGTTGGTTAAACATGTGTTCGGTTTTAATGGCCTCTTCTTAATTCTTGATTTACATCCTCTAGGCCTGATGTATTTGTCTTGCCTTATAAGTCGGGTTGCCACGCACGCCACCAGTGGAAGGTATGAGGATGTGATGCTTCAGTCTTCGATCTGGACCTTCCAAAGATCAAGAGGTTGAAGCACCCTCCTGTGGTTTCGGAATCGCTGGATATCTTCTTGCACTTCTTCATGGATACTTTCCTGGCCCTGGTCCCTTCTTCCACCTCCGTGCTTTCCCTTGATGCGTGCCCACTCTCCCCCTCTTTGTCTCTATCGTCCCTTGACAGGCTTTACGTCTTGTCTTCAGTTTGTTGTCCGCATGCATCTTTTGGTCAGTTCTGCCTGTTGGTTAAACAGGTGTTCGGTTTTGATGGCCTCTTCTTAATTCTTGATTTACATCCTCTGGGCCTGATGTATTTGTCTTGCCTTATAAGTTGGGTTGCCACGCACGCCACCAGTGGAAGGTATAAGGATGTGATGCTTCAGTCTTCGATATGGACCTTCCAAAGATCAAGAGGTTGAAGCACCCTCCTGTGGTTTCGGAACTGCTGGATATCTTTTTGCACTTCTTCATGGATACTTTCCTGGCCCTGTCAAAGCAGAACTGCCATTTAAGAACTTTTTTTGACCCCACTTCTTCTTTGCTTCAAATAGTTGGTCTTGGACATAAGGAGTCATATTCACTTTGTTTCCAACTTGTTTCATTGCATGAGATAGTAGTTGTACAAAAATCTTTTGCGGGGCTGTGTATCTATGCATACTCGGGAAACAAAAGTGCTGATGCACTAAGCGGACAGCATCTTCAATATCTGTTCTGTTAATATCCAAAAAGGATCTCTTTTTGGGATCATGACATTCCTCTTTGACATTGGTGATTCCTTCTTGATTCCATCCAAAAGCTTTGTTGATTAACTCATGAGTGAATTGAATGGTTTTCCACGTTCCCACTTTATCCAATACTCGTGCCTCAGGAACTGATATCCTATTCGCTGCAGGCTGAAGTGTGTTCATCACTTGCGTGCATCTTTGAAAATCTGGCAAATAAATAGGCAGTTTTAGAAATGCCTCGATTCCTGCTTGTGTCCAGACATCCACCATGCGCGGTAATCCTTGTATGATAGTCTTGAAATCTTGCGACATAATAGGGAAGTAGTGATCCCTATCCATAATCTTGATGGTGGCCATGAAAATGAGGTCCGACACCGGTTGGTCATCCAAAAACCAATGGCCTCTTGCTTTTGTTATGGATTCTAGTGGAAGAAGCTGGACCTCTTCCTCTTGTGTAGCTGCGGAATCAATAGATGCCATCTGCACTCAATATAGAGTATGAATTAGTGGCCATATAGTATCAGAAACCCTCCTTCATTTGTCTGCCATAAGATTGACATTGCTTCGAGTGATTGGTGTCGTCCCTTCCCCCTGGGTGTGAGAAAGGTAATACCTGGGATTTTCCAAAATTTTTATATATTTTTATGTTTTATCTGAAAGAAAAACAGAAAAGTGAGTTCATAGCCGAAGCGTTTATATAAAAAAAAAAAATTGGTAATTTTCTTTAAATTTTGTACAATTGCTCTCCTATTTCCCAAGAGGGAAATGTGCTTCACTATCCTGAAATAGAAGAATATTGTGCTGAATGTGTGGCCTTATAATGTGGCCCTATCATGCATACTTTGGATTGTGTTAACTCCCAATGTGTGCAACTTGAAGTATTTGTTTGATGCATGCAGCTCATCGTGCTTTTCGGCATCCAAATCTGCTTCACTCTGTTGGGATGAATTGTATTTTCAACATTCCTGATGAATATGGGTCTTCTTATGTTGTACGTCTGCTTTTGCTGATGTTGGAGCCTTGGAATAGTTTTTGGTGCAAATGTATACTCCTTCTCTGTCCTGCAGCTGTTCATCTTTGGTTGTCTTGCCTTTGGAGCATACTGATTTTTCTTGAGCCTTGACTCTTCCTTCCAGATGATTGTCCTTTGAGCGCATGACTTGGGAATCCATATTTGTGTTCGGTCCGACTGGGCGGCTATTACTATCTTTGGAATCCATATTTTAGCAATTCGTTGTTGAAACTCGGCGTCCAAAGTCATTTGTCTGCTTTTCTGCTGGCTTGTTCTGATGTCGACGATGTTTCTGTTGTAGAAGATATGCAGCTACTTAATCCTTCCTTATCCAAGCATGTCTAGTGTGAGGAATGGGGTATATTCTAATAGGTACAGACTTGTGATGATCCTGAGAACTAGTCTCTCTTGTGCATGGTGCTTCATTAAGGTTGGTTCCAGATTGAATGGAACTCTGGTGACTTGCTAGATTAGAAGACGGTGTGCAAGCAGAATTCGGTGTGTCCTCACATGAAACACTTGATGAAGGGGTTTCCATAGTGCTAGTGAACATACATTCATGACTGTGTTCATTAGAGTGAATTTTTGGCTCTATACTTGCGGCTTTGATTGGGTGTTCGTCTAGCAAGCTGAATACTTCACGATGTCCTATCTTGGCTGAGATGTATCCTAAAGCCAATTGGATAGTCACTTCATATTCGTATATCCAGTCTTGACCTAGCACTAGCTCTTCCAGTAAGTCCTGATCGTGACGTACTAAGAGTTTTTGTTCCATAGTGTTGTTGCCAATGTGTAGAGGTAAGGTAATCTCTCCTATACATGTGGTGGTCTTTCCTCCTATTCCAATCAGTTGTGCCTTTGATGGACGTAATTCCTCTTTGAGTTGCTGAGTCAATGAAAATTTGATGCAGCTTATAGCAGCTCCTATGTCAATGAGAGCATCCACTAAGTGGTACTCCGTTTTTCCGGCTCCCAAATTCAAATATGGTTGTGTCCTCTGTTGACCTAGGTTTTCAGTGGCTCTAAAATTAGCCATTGGGATGAGTTCTTCTCCTAGTCGATATCTCTCATCTCTCTCTCTCATCCACTCTTTCCGTTTCTTGATTCGTTCTAGTGCTTCTTGTCTCGCTTCTTCTCGTATCCTTTCCTCCTCGATGCGTCTATTCTTGCCCTTGATTAATCGAGACATTGTTTCTTCAGTCAATGGTTCTAGATATTTTTTCACTCGACATCCACTGATATAGTTTGGTAGTACTTCTCCATCTAGGGTTGCTAAGCTGATGGCTCCACTTGTGGATATATGATTGATGATCAACGGGCCATATCCTCTTTTCTGCCACTTCTTAGCGTGTTGTTTCAGAGTATATACCAAAACTAAATCCCCTTCCTTCAAATTTTTATCTTTAATATGAGCATCAAAGTAGGCTTTCTGTCGCCTTTTAGCAGCATAAATCCCTGCTACTGCTTGTAACCTAGTTTCATGAAGCTTCTCTATTTGATCCAATTGAGCTGAGAGCTCATGTCCCGTCCACTCATGAGTTGTTGCTACTCTAAGAGTGGGTATTAAGAAATCAATTGGTAAAATAGCATTCTGTCCATACACTAAGTTAAACGGAGTAGTGCCTATGGCGGTTTTGTAGGCTACTCTGAATGCCCATAAAGCGTGATGTAATTGTTTATCCCAATCAGATCTACCATTGTTCACAATTTTTGTGAGAACTGTGCATAAGTTTTTATTGGAACTTTCGGCTTGTCCATTGGCTTGTGGGTGATAAGGAGCTGATTTCTTATGAATTACTAAGAATTCATTAAGTAAGGCTTCTATAACTTCATTCACAAAGTGCGTACCTCTATCACTCACAATTTCTATGGGTAGTCCAAATCTAGTGAAAACGTTCTCAAAGAGAAACTTGGCAGTAGTTCTTGCGTCATTTTTCTTGGTTGCTTTGGCTTCAACCCATTTGGTCAGATAGTATGTGGCTACAATTATATATTCGGCATGGGATCCTTTAGCTGGGGGGCTAATAGTTCCTATGAAGTCTATTCCCCATTTAGTAAAAGCTCTGGCACTCATCATGGGTTTTAGTGGCATTTCATCCCTTCTAATTGGATATTTTGTTCGTTGACATGTATCACATCTTTGCACATATGTGGTTGCATCCTGATGTAAAGTTGGCCACCACATTCCAGCAAAGAGAATCATTTTTGTTGTCTTATCTGCAGAGAAATGTCCTCCTGCAGCTCCTGTATGTGCCATCTCTAAAACAGCAAGATACTCGTCTTCATGAATGCACATTCGCAAATGATTATCTCTTCCTCGTTTAAAGAGTTGTTTTCCAATAAGAGCATAGTCCTTACTTTGTTCCACAAGTGCTCGTTTTCTTGCTAGAGTGGCTCCTTCTGGGTACTCTTGGGTCTTTAAGAACTTTACCAGAGGCATGCTCCATCTTGGTGCTACAGTGGAGTAGCATAGAGTGGAGTTCTCTTTTGGATTCCGTTTTTGACAGGTTGGGCAGGCTGATACATAGTTATGTGCATCCCTCTGCATGGTTGGCCAATATATGCCCAATCTATTTCCTGTTCCTCTTCTTCTACACATCTCAAGAGTAATCCATTTGAGTCTTGGTGATACAAGCTTCCAGCAATGATATGAAGGTTTTTAGTCTTCCATAGGTCTTGAGTTCGGTTTGGTGTAATCCCATCTTTAGGTCCATGCGTGAGTATAGGGATCAACTTTTCTGCCCATTGGGGACATACTTCGAGATTAAAAAGATACTTATCTGGCAAATCATCGGGTACTCCTATGGGTGGCTCCCCATGTGTCATCCTCGATAGGTGATCTTCTCTTATGTGGGTATTTCCTTTCTTTACTATTACCTCAAAATCAAATTCCATCAACAATAAGAACCATCGTACTAGTCGTCCTGTATTACAAGGCTTATTGACTAAATACAGTAGGGCTTGATGATCAATGAAGAATTTGAATTTGTTTGCCAAAAGGTAATGTCGGAACTTTTTTACTGCATACACCATCCCTAGGCCTTCTCTTTCGGTTGTTGTATAATTGCGCTCCGCTTGATTTAATTGTCTACTGGCATAGGCTATAGGATGATCTAACTTTCCTGTATATGCAGGTTGGGCCAAGATGCAACCAATGGCAAACTTGGAAGCATCTACGTGAATGTGAAAGGGTTTGTTCCAATTGGGTACTCGAAGGATTGGTGCTGAACTCAATCGACTCTTTAATTCATTAAAGGCTTTCTCACATTCTTCAGTCCAGTTAAATTGTGTCAATAATGCACAGAGAGGTCTAGCAATTATGGCATACATATGTATAAATCTTCGGTAGTATCCACAATGTCCCATAAATGCTTGGACTTCTTTAGCAGTCTTTGGTCTCGGTAAATCCAGAATTACTTTGATTTTGTCTTCATCTGTTGAGATTCCATTCTTAGAGACAATATGTCCTAATATATTTCCTTGTCGAACCATGAAGACACATTTTTCTGGGTTGAGGCATACTCGATATTGTCGACATTTGGCAAAGATCTTTTCTAGTTCAGGGATGTGCTCTGATCGTACAGCTGAATAAGTACATAAATCATCCACATATACCTCCATACTCTTTCTCAGGAACTCTTTGAATACATGGCACATCAATCTTTGGAAGGTGGCTGGGGCATTAGTTAGGCCGAAAGGCATAACCCTAAAGGCGTATACTCCCCATTCAGTTGCAAAGGCTGTTTTATGTTGGTCTTCTGGAGCAATGGCTACCTGATTATATCCTGAAAAACCGTCCAAAAAACTATACACTTCCTTTCCTGCCACTCTCTCCAAAAGATGATCCGTGATGGGTAATGGATAACTGTCTCTTATGGTAGCGGCATTAACTTTTTTCAGATTTATGAATACTCTTAACTTCCCATTCTTTTTCGGTACAACCACCAAAGGTGATACCCATTCTGTGTGTTCGATCTCATATATGAATCCAGCATCTAACAACTTATCTATCTCTTCCTTTATCTTTGCTGAGTACACATCATTGTATGTATACGGTCTTTGTTTAGAAGGTTTGGCTTCGGATGTCATGGGGATTCTATGAGCACATATAGATGGATCTACTCCTTTCAAGTCCTTATAGGTCCAGGCAAAGACATCCCGATATTCCTTTATGAGGCGTATTAACTCTTGTTCTTCCTCCATTGAGACATCCTGTCCTATGAAAGTACATCGCTCCTCTCCTTCCTCTAACGTTACTACTATCTTCTTGGTCTGCTCTTTGTTGTCGTATGCTATTCCCGGATGTGCTTCTCGTTTTGGCATTTGAATAGCAATTCTTCTCTCTTCTACTTCATATTTTTTGAAGTGTGCGGGCACTTCAAATTGGTCTAGAGGCTTGTTTTCTTCATCAATTTTTGCTTTTTCTAATCCAAGCTCCTCTTCCTGTGTTGGTTCTTGATTTACTTCATTAGCTATGACACTTATTTCTTGAGTTTCATTTTCTGTTTCCATGTGTTCTTGCTCCATTTCAATGCTCTCATAGTCTTCCTTCCATTCCTTTTCTATGACTTCTCCTTCTTCAGCCTCCTGAAGGACTACCACATATAGACTAACGTCATATCCTTCCTCGTCAATGCATTCATTCATGGTTATCACTTCTTCATTTACACACACATCAAGAGTAGTTAAAATCTCCATCCAACCATGAGGTTCAAATTCTTCATCTAAGAATATTTGAGGCATATAGGCTGGATCTTGTACTGATCTAGCAACTCCTTGCTTTTGCTGCCATCCTTTTCTTCTATCCTCCTCCTTTTTTGCAGTTTGGCATATCCATAGATGAGTGTCTTCGTTCATCCATGATTGATCACTTGAACCTATACTATGAATCGATTGATTATCTTCCTCCTTATGAATCTGATTCCATTGTAAGGGGGGAACATCTCGATATGTGTATGTGTGGAGATTTATTCTCGTGGTGGTTCCTTCATGCTATAAATATACTGCGTCTTTTCCCCAATCTTGCACTACCTTTAGTTGCCTCATGAAAGGTCTTCCAAGTATCATTTCATAATTGCTAGGCCTTTCAAATTGACAAATCGCTAAGGTGTGCTCGAACTCAACTCCACAAGTGGTGAAAACTACTCGTTCCAATAATCCCAAGGGTTGCTCAGTGTGTCCATCTGCCATTTGTATCTTCATGCGTGTTGGTCTTAGAGCTGGTTTTCCCCATTTTTCCCAAATTTCCTTAGTTGCTATTCCTACTCCAGCTCCTGTATCTAAAATGGCTTTGGTGGTGTAACCCCTGTAGGTAATTGGAAGGCACGTGTTTCCTTCGTCTCCCTCGCTAAAATCTCCAACCTTATCGACTGGGATATTCACCGTGTTTACTTCATCAGATATCTTCCGTCTTGATCTCCAATTGACTGGTCAGTTTATCCTTCAAATGTGGTTTGATCTTCAAAAGTTCTTCTAATGTTAGGGTACAAGGGACTTTTACTTTTTTAAGGTGTTGTATGATATCCGATGTTTAGACTGATGGGTTAGGTTCCTTTTTCCTCGTTGAGGGAATGCAATATAGTTCCGAATTATGTTCGTACTCTCCTGTGTAATTTGGCAAAGCCTTTACTCCGTCATCTTCTTTGTCACTTGGATCCATTGGTAATATTTCTTCTAAATTCACTTCAGGTATTGAATCCTCTATTCCATCTTCAGCTTCTAGCTCTTCAAAGGGTGGTTCGATTCCTTCTACTTTCTTCCACCTGTCTTCTTGGACTCTTGCCCACAAGTCTTTAGCCCATTCCCCTTCTACTTCTGGAACAATGGATCCATCCCTTTTATCCTCACAGTAATTTCCATCATGTGTCTTCCCTGCTTCGGGTTTCTCGTGATCATTAGCAATGACACACTCTTGGAATTCTCTTTCGGAAATTCGTGTATTCGGTAGTGGGACAGCAGGTTTTTCTAAGGTCTGTTGAGCGACTTCTATTAATTTTTTGCAGATCTCCAACCTCTCTTTCTCTAGGTCACCTCTAGGATATTCTCTTTCATGTTGTTCTATGGTAGGTCCTGCTCTTATTCGTGCCTTGTACGCTTGAATCCACATGGCCAATTCCTCAGGCCTGGGATCTGCTAATACTGATCCTACCTCTTCTTTTTTACACTTTCCATTTTTATTTTCTTCTTCAAATTTTTGTTCCTCTTTTAGATTTTGTTCGCTCTTCTCATTTTCCTTCTTCTGTAGTAACTTCTTTTCCTTTATCCTATCTCTTCGGTTCTTCCATCTTTGTGTCCGTTTGCTTACAACACTTTTCTCAGGCTCTTTCGAGTCTTCAACTCTTTGAGGTGTAGGTGTGTTCATTTCTCTGTCACCTTGATCATTTTCCTCAGTTTTGTCTGGAGTCTCTCTAGCTTTGGCTCTAGTTATGGCTTTCAATGGTACCGTGTACTCCTTATCGCTTCCTGATGATTCTATCACTTCTATCACGTTAATCTGTACATTAGAGTTAACTTTGTTGGGGTTCTTGGGGCAATCTCTGAAAAGGTGTTCTTTACCACAGTCACTACAGTATCCTTCCCAGACTCGCTGTGGTGGTGGGTTTGGTAGTGTACACTCTCTGATATAATGATCACCTCTGCATCTGTAACATGGTCCTCTAGGTACAGGTGGTCTGTTCATAGGTCGGGGGGGTATGGATGCCCTAGGGGCTGTGTACATTAATGACACATAGTCTTGCTCATATCCGTAGGAACTATCTGGCATTTCCATGCCATAGGCATATGGTTCGTACATTTGCCCATATTCTATCATAGAGCTTTCATAACTGGGATAGTTTCCTTGACTATGGTCATAAGATGAGTTATATGGTTCATTGCTAGGCAATGGTGTGGCTGGGACTATCGCTCTCTCTAGGTTTTCTTCAGGTTGAGCTATTTTCACTGGGACAACATTCTGAGGATGGGGCGGTTGTTGTCCTAACACTGGTTGTGGTTGAGTGTATCCTTGATAAGCATACGGTCGTGGTACTGGTGCTTGTTGCTGATATGTGGGATATCTAAAGGCTTCACCTCCTTGATTTCTCTGAGGATATCCGTAAGGTCTCATGACAGGTTGCATGGGTCTTGATTGCCTATTGTAAGGACAATTTTCTGCACTGTGATTTGTATATTTTTGTTCTATGCTGCAATATTGTAGAGGTCCTGGAACGGGTGGTCTATTGTAAGCGTAGGCAGGTGGTGGGACTACTCCCCTAGTACACAAATGAGAAGGATGATCTCCTCCACAGTGCATACATCTCCTAAGCATGGGCACTCTCATTGGGTTGTTGGGGTAGTTCCTCTGTCCTTGGACATTTAGCTTCTTTGCTACTATGTCAGCTATTTCCTCAACATTGTTCTTAGGGTTCGATGTGCTACTTGCTGAATCTTCACTCTTCATACTACCTTGAGGTATCTTCAGATCTTCCGCTAGATTGTCCTCTAGGTCAATACATTCTTTCATGCATTCTTGCAAAGTTTGAACTCTCTTCACATACACCAGAGATCTTAATGATCCATTCAATAATCCTTCCAAAAATAATGACACCATTTTATTTTGGGTGGGTCTCTCTTCTACTGGGCATCTATCCACATACTGTTTGAATCTTCTTGCTGCCAATCTCACTGATTCCATAGGAGCTTGCTTAAAGCTATGGATTAATGAAGAAGAATTATTTTTAATTCTGGATTTAGTGAATTCTTCAATCATTTCTTGATAGACTTGTTCCATGTTCTGAAAATCATTTGGATCTAATGGTTGGAACCAAGCTAAAGCTGTGTCCGTCAAAGTTAGACCAAAAGATTCATATTGGATAAAAAAATCTTCTACTTGTTCGGCTCTGATTACTTGCTTGAATTCAGCTATATGATTGTAAGGTTCACTAAAGCCATCATAATGATTTCTCATGCATTTGGCTACTTGAATTGGCCTTAATCTTCTTCCTCCTTCAGGCGGTCTAGGCATCACAGGGAAAACTGGTCTTCCCATAGGTATACCAGGTCCTCTTGCTACAGGTGGTCTAACTGGGGAAGGAATTCCATTCCATGGGTCAACAGGTGGCTGAGGCCGATAATTAGGGTTATTTGTAGGCATAGCAAACTGCACATGTGGTCTAACCGGGATTTGAGTTTGTTGTGTTTGTCTTGATTGCTGAAATGAATTATTCTGAGAGGTTCCATGTGGGTTTTGTGAAGTAGTGGCTTGATCCCTCGGGGGAAACACTGGAATGTTCTGATATTTCAACCCAGCTCTCTCTGAATCTGTTAGGGGCCAATACCTCCTCTCGTTTTTGTCCAAATATGTGATGATGGTGGGGAAGTCAGGATCTTGTAATTCATAGACAGTCACTGGGTTAGGGGTTGCTTCCCATATTGAAGAGTGGGCTCTAAGGAGATGCTCCATTCCATTAATCAAATACACATCCATTATGGAGTCATCTTGGGGAATCAGGTCTCCTCTCCAAACCCTAACAACACTAGATCTCCCTCTAGGTGTGGTCACTCGCTCTTCATTCCCTTCTTCATTAGGGTTATGAGCATTATTTTCTTCCCCAAGTTCATTAATGTTTTCAGGGTGTTCGGTAACCACATACTGGATGTCCCTTTTATCCATATAAAATCCTCCTGAATATTTAACTGCTGGTCTAAGCACTATGTAAGCATCTGAAGCTTTCTTCAGTTTGGCCATTGATCGGTTTAGTCCATCTAGGTATATGGGGATCTCATGTTGATTAGTGGTCACATATTCTAAAGAGGTTTGATATTCTCCCTCAATAATTGATATCATGCCAATCATTGGTACAGTGTTTTGCATATCCTCTTAAGCCATAGGAATTTCTTCTTCTAACTCACTAGAGGTCTCAGAATAATGTGAGCGGCTACTTGGTTCAGCTACACTTCCTACAGAAGAGATCACGCTCCTTCGGCTTCCTAGGGTTCTTCCAGATCTCAGGTTCATCCACTTAAAAGCTCTGATCAGCCCTTGCTAACCTCTAGCCTCTAGAATTCTTCACTATGGGTCGGAATTCTAGAAGAATTTGACTGAAAAAAAGGACTGAATATGAAATCTCAAGTAACAATACTTGACTCAAAATTTCACGATACTTGACCTTTGAGCCAGACGATACACGATATCTGCCCAAAAACGATACACGATACTTCAATAAAACGATACTCGATACTCGAAGAAAGACGATACTCGATACTTGGATAAACGCGATACCTGAGATAGAACGATACACGATACTTATCTCCCACGATACATGATACCTATGAAGTATCGCGATTGGGCAACGACGATACTTGATACTCGGAGATAAACGATACTCGATACTTCAATGAACCCGATACACGATACTTCGGATAAACACGATACTTGGGCAACCACGATACACGATCGTTGATAAGTATCGCGATCGGTGAAAACACGATACACGATACTCGGATGCACACGATACACGATACTTGATGCTTGTCAAGTATCGCGATCGCTGAAAAACGATACACGATACTTGGTTACACACGATACTCGATACACAGGGAAAAGCGATACTCGATACTCCAAAAAACGATACTCGATACACGATACTTGGTGAAGTATCGCGATCGGGAGCAAAACGATACATGATATTCAGGAAGTATCGCGATACTCAACCACAGGAGATCACGATACTTGTCAGGTATCGCGATACTCGACCGCGGGAGAACACGATACTTGACCCTTTTTCAAATTTTTACTGGAGTTTTTTGAATTTTCATTGGAGACAATTGTTTTCCTGGTTCATCTACCCTCTCTTCACTCTCTGTATCACCCAAAACACACTTTTTACCCCCTGTAAGACCCTCACAATACTTGTCGCAGATTGTTTTCTTCTGAAAAGCTTGATTTATGTAATGAAGCTGAGAGAATGATACATGTGCTTACCTTAGGAATCTATCTCAGCTCCCTACCACCCCTGACTCGTTTTGCGTAGCTCAGAATGCTCACATCTTCGTCCACGATACTCGGCCACAGTTTCTCATGATACTTGCTTTGAGCACAAGTGACTTACAAAATGGCAGTTTTTGACTTTTATACTCTTGAATTTTCCTACTCACTGAAAATAGAACAACACTACAAGGATGGAAAGCTACTCTAACTACCTACCCTACTCCCTTACTCCTCCTACTCTACTCATTCCACTCACTTCCCTAGACTAACAACTCACTACACACACTTCAAGAGAGAAGTAGTAAGTGCGGCTCAAAGTGACTTACCAAAGAAGAGAAAATCACTACTCCTCTCACTTCCATGCAAAAACCTACTTACCATCACACAAATGCCTCGGTTTGATTTGACACTCCCCGGCAACGGCGCCAAAAAACGTGTGTACCTAAGAACCAACTTAGGGACGTGGAGAAAGAGACTATACCTCAATCCCCCTCAAGTGCATATAGTGGGGATTCACGCTTTAATTATCAATCCAATGAGTATACAAACCTAGCCGAGTGTATGAAGACATGCATTCAAATGATGATCAATGCAAATGAGTTACTCAAGGAGTGCACACAAGACCAAGACTAATCCAAACAAGCTTCAACTGTCAGTCATGGTGTCACGATACTTGGAACAGCAGCCAACAGTAAATTGAGCTTTTCTCTCAGCTCTGAACTCCAAATATAGCAAATAGCATATGCATTTCGAAGCACTCGAGAAGACGCATCCAATGGTGGTGTTTTCACTCAATTTTGACGCTTCTACTTCAAGTTATGAGCAAAATACTGAGTCACGGGAATGACCTTCCTACACTTCAGCACTTCCTACACTTCGCACACACCTTAACAACAGTAAACAAACACTTTCATGGATAGACAACACTTCCCAACACTCTTTCCAAGCAACCCACATGCATACAAGCTCACAAAGAAGAAGATACAGAGAGGAGAAAACACAAATTCGAATTTCTGTGCTCTTGATTCTCACAATGGCCAACCACCCTTTACAAAGAGTCACAAATTGACTTATATACTTGTGCCCTAAAAATGGTCCTTTCACACAAGAGACGGGCACTTTATTAACTAAAGACTAATTTCCTACTAATTTACATGGGCAAGCTTCTAATCTTCTGTGGGGATGCATCTAGAGGACTCCTCTAGTGCATTTACATCGGAAAATATATTACAAGAATGGTTATAATACAAAAATTGGGTGTCCAAATCGGAAAAATTTTGGGGCCCGTCTTTTTCTCTGCCTTGTGCTCTCTTTGCTCTGCAACACAATTGTTCATAGAATTTGTGTCCTTCTAGTTCATAGTGGTTGGAATGTACATCAGTTGGAAATTAAAAATACATTTTTAAATGAGGAATTGCATGCGAAAGTGTACATTTTTTGTTACACTTATGTGTTCCTCGAGTAGGTTTGATGTGAACCTTTTCCCTATACATGGGCACTTTTTACTCTAGTGCTGGCTAGAAGTTTTTTCCCCATGTTACCATATACATGATTCACTCATATGTGGTGGTACTTTGTACTTAGGGATATGATTCAGCTCTTACTTCAGTTCAGTTCATTATCAATAGAGAGAGTTATTCCAACCATCATCTTCTCTATGTGTCTTGCTACGTTTGTGCTGCTTGTGTGTGCTTCTCGTGTGTCTCTTGCACCTCTACACACTCTCTCTCACACTTCTACACACACCCAACAGTGGTATCAGAGCAGGTTCAGCTCCTTCTCAAGTTTCGATTTTCCACGTCGCGGCATGCGTGCACTTTTAACACTACAAATCGACTTCAGAGCATAGAACAGTGAATTTCAGCAGACAAGAAACATTTCCATCAGGTGCACTGGGGTTTTATCCCCATGTCAAAGCCATTCGTGCAGTCATAATCGCCATCAGAGTGACGGTTTGTGAGATGAAATTTCAGCATTCATTTCAGCTTTCGTCGAAGTAAAGATTTTATCACATTCTTGTTCTTTTGTGAAATGGCGGGTAGCAATGACTTGTTTGGCATGCTTCAAGATGAAGATAAGCTTGATGGGACCAACTATCCGATGTGGTCTTACATGATGAAGCATGTTTTTGTTGCTAAACAACTTTGGAACATAGTGGCAGATTTAGATCGAAGACCCGTAGGTTCTTCTACTTCACAATCTACTGTCATAGATGGAGCTTCTTCTTCGAGTACAGAGGTTTATCCTTCTCCACCTACACAGGAGCAGCTTCGATGAGATTGGAAAGATGCTCAAGCTCATGCTTTGATTGCACTTTCTGTGAAGCATCATATAGTTCCACACATTCGGTCATGTTCTACATCACGACAGGCATGGGACACTCTTGCTTCTTTGTATGTCGTGCATAATGAAGCATGTGTTGCATACTTGAGGAAGCAACTTGAGGATGTATGTATGGCTGAAAATGATTCGGTGGATGTGTATGTGACATGCATCAAGGACTTGAAAGAGCAATTGGCAAACATAGATGAGATTATTCTGGATGTGTCACTCATTTCTACATTGTTGAAAGGATTACCAGAATCTTTTCAAAGCTTTGCTACTACACTCCATTTGGTTGCAAAAAGAAATCCTAATATGTATGCATTTGATGAGGTTGTGTCTCTCCTTTTGCAAGAAGAGCAATCTAGAGTGAATAGGAGTGGTTTGATTGAGGGAACACAAGCACTTGCTATCTCACAAAAGGGGAAAAGCAAGTATGGTTCAGCTTTGGGTTCTTCAACACTAAAGCCTCAAGCTTCCTCTTCCACTCATTCCTCTAATGATCCTGATTTGCAAAAGAAGAAGAGATGCAAATATTGTTGAAAGGCTAGTAATACTATTGATGAGTGTAGAAAGCTTGCTAAACGCAATGAAAAGAAGAAGGAATTCGGCATGTCTATTGCTCAAAATTCAGCAAATGCAAAGAATGATGAAGCTAACATGGCTCAAGATTTTTGGCATGTGTTGTTACATGTCATTATAATGCATCTTTGCATTCTAAATCTATGGTTGTGAGTGAGGTTGATTCCGATTGGTTCTTTGATAGTGGTGCTTCAAAGCACATAACATCATGCAAAAGATTTTTTGCCTCTTTGAAAGATGCACCCAAAGGAGGACATGTTGTGTGTGCAAACAGTGCCTCTTATCCTATCATTAGAGTAGGAGAAATTGAGCTTACGGCTGCAAATGGAGGTGTAATTCTCTTGAAAAATGTATTGTACATGCCCGGTATCAAGAAGAACTTAATTTCAGTTCGGTTGATTGCCAAAGTTGGACTTCATGTACACTTTGTTGATGATAAATGTATGGTTCATGATTTCAGCAATGGCGATGTTATCGTGATGTCCGATACATTATGTAATGGTTTGTATCGCATGGATACATACAAGAGGGCTGCCTCGAATGCCTTGGTTGCTCATACTTCTTCCATGGCTGAAATGGAGCTTTCGCTTGCTCATTTTGGTCACTTGAACTTCAATAGTTTGCTCTACTTGCAAAAGAAGGACATGGTTATTGGCTTTCCTACACTTGAGTCCATTGAAAAGCATGCATGTGAAGGTTGCATTCTTGGAAAAATGCATTGTGCTTCTTTTCCAAAAGATAGTCATACACACACTACAAGAAAATTACAGCTTGTTCATAGTGATGTATGTGGTCCCATCAAGACTCCATCTTTTGGGAAGCATGTATATTTTGTTACCTTCATTGATGATGCTACTTGCCATACATGGGTGTATCCTATGAAAGAAAAGAATGAGGTATTTTCTTGCTTCAAAGCATTTTTAGCTATGGCTGAAAATTTTTCTTCACAAAAGCTTTTGACTCTACGCACGGATCGTGGTGGTGAATACATGTCACATGAGTTTAATGCTTTTCTTCGTGAAATAGGTATTTCACACCGATGTACGGTGCCATATACACCTCAGCAAAATGGTGTTGTTGAGCGTAAAAATAGAATTCTACTTGAAATGGCACAATGTATGGTTATAGGAAAGCATCTTCCTGATAAGTTTTGGATGGACGCAGTCATGTGTGCGAACTATGTGTTGAATCACTGCCCTACAAAAGCATTGAGAGTCATCACTCCTTATGAGGCTTGGAATGTTCATAAGCCTATGGTTAGTCATATGCGTGTATTTGGTTGTTTGGCATATGCTCTTGTGTCATCACAACAACATCACAAACTTGATGACAAGGCAAAGAAATGTATATTTGTTGGTTATAGTGCTGAAAGTAAGGGATATCGTTTGTACCATCCATTGATGAACACAATTATTGTGAGTCGAGATGTGGTACTTGTTGAAAATTCAGTTTTCCATCTACTTGAATGCAAAGAATAGCCAATAGTTAGCTCACAAGATGTGTTCGATACACTCATGCCTTTGTTCAAAAATGGTGCGCTTGAATATGGCCATGTAGACCAGCCAACTGAGGCTCAAAGGACTGAAAATTTCCAGCAAAATAGTGCTGAAAATGCAGAGAATTTCCAGCCAAACATGGCTAAAATTTTTCAGCAAAAAATTATCAAAACTGTTGAAAATTTCCAGCCACATATGGTTGAACATTTGCGTCACAATATGGCTGAAAATGAGCATAAAAATCAGCCCATGCATGATGTACATATTGAAGATGTTTTACATAATGAACGCATGCCTATCAAGAGTGCACAAACTATGCCAAAGTGGCGGAAAAAAACTTTGCAGGATAGCAAATTGAGTGCACCTTTACTTGGTAGAACAAGATCAAGATCTCACCATGCATCAAGTAATTTTGTGTATTATTCTCTTATTGCAATAGCATGTAATGAAGAGCCACTTTCTTTTGAAGATGCATGTGATGATCCACAATGGATGAGTGCTATGCAATCAGAAATGGATTCCATACATAGGAATGGTACTTGGGAGTTATGTGAATTGGCAAAAGGAAAGAATGTCATTGGTACAAAGTGGGTTTACAAGATTAAGAGAAAATATGATGGTAGCATTGATTGCTACAAAGCTAGATTGGTTGCCAAAGGATATGCGCAACAGTATGGCATTGACTATGAGAAGCTTTTGCACCTACTTCACGCATGACTACCATTTGCACCGTGGTTGCATTAGCTGCCCACCGAGGTTGGAAAGTGTATCAGTTGGACATAAGAACAGCCTACTTGAATGGTGATTTGCAAGAAGAGGTTTATGTGAAGCAACCTCTTGGATTTGCTATGAAAGGGAAAGAGCATATGGTTTGTCGCTTGCATAAAGCCTTGTATGGTCTCAAGCAAGCTCCACATGCATGGTATGACAAAATACATAAGCACTTGATTGCTCTTGGCTTCACATGTAGTCCGATTGAAAGCACACTCTATGTACGCAAAAATGGGGCTGATCTTATAGTGCTTGTTCTTTATGTCGATGGCATACTCTTGATTGGGTCATGTGATGCAAAACTTGAAATTCTTATGGCTGATTTGTAGCATACTTTTGATGTCACTTATCTTGGTCTTTTGAGCTACTATCTTGGCATCCAGTTTGTATACGTTGAGGGGGGAATTGTTATGCATCAAGCAAAGTATGTTGAGAAACTATTGTTTTGACTTTGAGGATTGCAAGCCAGTTTCCACACCAATTGAGACAGGATTTAGATTCTTAGTTGAGGATTCTAGTGATGCATTTGACACTTCTCTTTATCAGCAAGTTGTGGGAGGTCTTATATATGCATGCAACACAAGGCAAGATAAACAGTATGCAATTTCCCAGTTGAGTAGCTTCATGCATAGCCCTGGCACTAAGCATTGGCAAGTGGTAAAACGTGTGTTTAGATATCCCAAAGGCACTTTGAGCTTAGGTATTTTTTATGGCAGAGATGTTCAACCATGCTTGCATGCTTTCAAAGATAGTGATTGGGCTAGTTGTTATGATACTCGCATGTCCACTAGTGGTAATTGCTTTTTCCTTGGAGACTCATGCATATCTTGGTTGAGTAAGAAGCAACCTACAGTGGAGACATCGAGTTGTGAAGCTGAGTACAGAGCAGTTTTCACGGCTACAGTGGAGTGTATATGGTTGAGACACCTATTGATGGATCTTTGCATGGAGATTGATGCTGCTACGCATATTCTCACTGATAGTCAGAGTGCTTTGGTTGTTGCACGAAACCCAGTGTTTCATGCACGGACCAAACATATTGAGGTGCATTACCACTATGTGAGAGAGTGCCTTCATGCAAGAGATATTGATTTGGTATATGTGCCTAGACAAAATAATGTGGCGGACATATTCACCAAAGCTCTTCCACGAGAAAAGTTTGAAGCTTTTTGCAAATCTTTAGGCTTATTACCTTGTGGGGGCTGATCTGTCACTCCCTCTATGTGTTCACATCATTCGCTGCAGGGGAGTTTGTTACACTTATGTGTTCCTCGAGTAGCTTTGATGTGAACCTTTTCCCTATACATGGGCACTTTTTACTCTAGTGCTGGCTAGAGGTTTTTCCCCATGTTACCACATACATGATTCACTCATATGTGGTGGTACTTTGTACTTAGGGATATGATTTAGCTCTTACTTCAGTTCAGTTCATTATCAATAGAGAGAGCTATTCTATCCATTGTCTTCTCCATGTGTCTTGCTACGTTTGTGCTCATTGTGTGTGCTTCTAGTGTGTCTCTTGCACTTCTACACACACCCAACATTTTTTAGCCTTGTGATTTTGTGCAAAAAGGGAATTTAAAAAAAGTGTATGAGTTAAAGAAAGCATTGTACAGATTAAAGCAACACCACATGCTTGCCACAAAAAAAAACACATGCCTAATTATAAGCACATGGATTTTACATACTCTAATGGAAAGAATGTTGCATGTGAATTGTGAATATAATTTACTTCTAATCATTGTTGTTTATGTTGGTGTCATGTTGCTCATGGGTCTCAATGAGATGATAATTTTTTTATTTTAAGTTTTAATTCCATCTCTCTTCCAAAATGTCAAATTTGAAACATTTGCATCATTATTTGGTCATTCAATTTATGGAAGTTTATGGGGGCATTGTTTTGTGTCGAACATAATGCATTGACACTTTATTACAACATTTTAACCTTGAGGACTACAAATCCATTGCAACTCTCATGGAAATTGAATTAAGATAGAGTCCCTATGATGTTGGTCCTATATTTGATATTTATCTCTATAAGCAAGTTGTTGAATGCCTTATTATGTATGCATTACTTAGCCAAACATTGACTTTGTTGTCTCTCAAAGGAGAAAATTTATGTATAGCCCAATTACAAGCATTGAAATGCAATAAAGCATATCTTTTGCCACTTATATGGTACTCAAAAGCTTGAATTGTTTTATTTCAAGGAGAGATCAGTACCACTAGATTAACATGATTTTCTTTACTGTGTACAAGTGGTTCCTCCTTCAAGGTTGGTAATGCATGCATATTTTGGTTGAGAAAGACTAAACCTATAGTGATTACTTCTAGTTGTGAGGTTGAGTGTAGAGAAGATTTTATAGTCATTATTGAATGTGCGTAGTTTAGATACCTTATGGATGATTTGGGTGCTAGTTGGACCTCTACAACCACCACATTTACTAATATTTGGATTGTATTGATACATGTAAAGAAAACATTGTTCCATGCTCATAGTCAGCACATTTATGTATAGTAATACTATGTTAGGGAGTGACTCTTTGTACGACATATCGTTTTGGCTTATATTCCCACACACAATAATGTTGCAGACCTACTCAGAAAGTCTCTACCTCATGAATAGTTCAAAGGCTTTTGCAAATCTTCGGGCTTACTCTATTTTGTGGATTGATCTTAGTCGACATTGGTTGGAACTTCCTTATACAGGTGACATCCCTTTGTTCATTGCACCACTTTCAAGGGACACTTGTTAACACATTTCAATAATGATATGTGTGAACACACTCAAGATTGGCATAGCACTTTTTTTCCTCTTTGATAGGTCTTTTTCCCTTGACTTATATACACCCAAACCATAGTTTCTACTTATCTTTGCATATTCCACACTTAGTAATAATTAGTGTGTTGTGATCCTAATCTTTATATTCTTCCTCATGTTATTTGTGTGTTAAATCTGACAATGCTGATTCCCATGGCGAAAAATGATTTATCCTTTCTTATACATTAAGTGTTAGTTATTTCCTGTTGGAGTTACACGTGCGGAAGCACGCGAATAGCACAACGAAGAAGAAGAATCTTGGAGCACAACACACAATATTGAATGTATTACCACTATAATGTACAAAGATAAGTAGCCCGAGTGTGTTCACACACATCACTACCTAAATATATCAACAAATTCCCCCTCGAAGTGATGCAGTGAACAAGGAGTTGGCACTCATGTATAAGGAAGTGCCAAGCTATGTGGAAATCACTCCACAAAAGGAAGTAAGCCCAAAGCTTTGCGGAAATCTTCAAACTTCTCCGTAGGCAGAGCCTTCATGAAAAGGTCTGCAATGTTATCGTGCATGGGCACATATGCCAAGCTGATCTCCCCAGCAGAGAACCTCTCCCTGACATAATGATAATGCACCTCAATGTGCTAAGTGCAAGCATGGAGCACAGGGTTCCTGGCAATTGCCAATGTGCTCTAACTATCAGTGAAGATGGTGGTGGCAGAAGACTGACCACCCAAATCATCCATAAGGCGTCTGAGCCACACACGCTCAACAGTTACTATGAAAGGTGCCCTATACTCAGCCTCACAACTGGAAGTGGCCACAGTAGGCTGCTTCTTGCTCAACCATGATATACATGAGCTACCAAGCATGAAGCAAAAGCCACTAGTGGACACACTAGTGTCATAGCAACCAGCCCAATCAGAGTCAGAAAAAGCATGCAAATCTGGCAGTAGTGATCCCCCTTGGGATAAAACAACTCAAGTAGCCGAGTACCACTCAGGTAATGAAATATGCGCTTAACTGCCTGCCAATGCTTGACTCATGGGCAATGCATAAACTTGCTCATCTGTGAGACAGCAAACTGAATATCCGGCCGAGTAATGCATAAGTAAATCAAGCATCCAACAGCCTGTTGATAGAGAACAGCATCAAATGCATCCCCAGCATCATAAAGACTCAGTCATAAACTTTTCTCCATAGGAGTGGCAATAGGTTTATAGTCTTCAAGGCCAAAATGCTGCAATAATGTGTCAATATATTTCGTTTGACACAAAGCCATTCCACCATCAACGTGCATAAATTGATTGCCCAAATAATGATGCAAATGCCCCAAATCAGACATCTCAAATGAGGCATGCAAATCAGCCTTAAAATCAGTAATATGCTTCTCAATAGGACCAGTGAACAGGATGTCATCAATATAGACAACAATGATCAGAAGCACATGATGAGCATGCTTAACATATAAGGTGCTTTCATTTGGACTGTTCTCAAACCCATGTGCAATTAGATAGGCATGTATCTTCTCATACCAAGCATGTGGTGCTTGCTTTAAACCATATAATGCCTTCTTTAACCTACACACCTGGTTTTCATGCCCTTTCTGCACAATGCCACGGGGCTGAAAAACATACACTTCTTCATGTAAGTCACCATTCAGAAATGCAGTTTTAATGTCCAACTGATGTACATTCCAACCATGATGGGCTACAAGTGCACAGATGCTCCCAACAGTAGTCATATGGCATGTAGGTGCAAAGGTCTCATCAAAATCAATGCCTCTTTCCTATGCATAACCCTTTGCAAAATGCCTAGCCTTATACCTGTCAAATATTCCATCAGGCTTCCACTTTAGCTTGTAAACCCACTTAGTGCCAATGGCCTTCTTGACAGGAGGCAATTCACATAAAGACCAAGTACCATTCTTCATTATAGCATCATATTCACATTGCATAGCAGCCATCCAATTTTTTGAATTTTGTGCTTCATCAAATGAAACAGGTTAAGTCTCATCACACAGACTAGAGGCAGCCATAACATAGCAATCTGATGCAAAAGAGGCACTATGAGAGCCTGATCGAGTACCATATGACAGAGGTGCATCTAATTTGCTATCACACAAGGTCTGCACCAGCCATTTTGGCATAGTTTTTGCCTGCTCAATATTAGCTCTCTCATCAACAAGTGCATCATGTAAATCTGCATCAGAAATGGAATAATCTGCATCATCACATGAAACCTGCAAAGGCTGATAAATTGCCTCATTAGGACTAACACTAGACTCTCCACCTGTAAAAAGAGGAAGCAAAGTATCATACATGTCTTTGGAGCTAATAGATGTCTCCTTAGTACATGAAAGCAATGGTTGAATAGCATCTTCCACAAAAACAACATCACCGCTAACCAGAATGCGTTTAGTATGTGGATGATACAGTCGATAGCCTTTACTTTCAGAACTGTACCCAACAAAAATACATTTTACTTCTTTATCATCCAATTTCCTGTGATGTTGTTTAGGCACTAATGCATATGTTAGACAACCAAAAACATGTAGATGAGCAATAGATGGCTTGCGGTCATGCCAAGCCTCATATGGAGTGATAGACTGCAGTGCTTTAGTGGGACACATGTTAAGTACATATACTGCACACATGACAGCCTCAAGCCAGAAACTATGTGGTAAAGCTTGACTCTTGACCATACACCTCGCTATCTCCATGAGTGACTTGTTCTTTCGTTCAGCAACTCCATTCTGTTGAGGTGTATACGGCACTGTACACTGGTGTTTTATCCCATGTTCAGCCAGAAATGCATTGAAATCAAAAGACATATATCCCCCCCCCCTCGATTAGAACAGAGGGTGCCATTTTACATGCTGATAAATTTTCAGCCAAAACCAAAAACTTTTTGAAGCACATGAACACTTCGAACTTTGCCTTCAATGGATATACCCATGCATGCCTGGAAAAATCATCGATGAAAGTCACGAACTAAAGATAATTTCCAAAAGAAGGTGTCTGCTATAGGACCACAAACATCACTATGTACAAGCTGCAATTTTTGAGTAGCCCGAACTGAACCATCTTTCGGAAAGAAGGAATGCTGCATTTTGCCCAAAATATACCCTTCACAAACATGTTTTCCAGGTGCCTCAAGTTTGGGCAAAGAGGACACCATTTCAGATTTTTGCAGGCATAGCAAACTAGCGAAATTCAAATGACCAAAGCCTGCATGCCAAAGCTTTGCATCTGACATAGCCTGAGAATCATGTACTGCACATGCCGAATCATTTACAGATCTTTCATAGTCTATGAGCTTATACAGCCCACGATATAAAATGCCAGAAGCAATAATCACGTTGCCATTTGACAGATCATGAATTATACATCCATCATCAACAAATTTCACAACCAAGCCAATCTTGGCTAATGCAAAAACTGATAACAGATTTTTCTTGATCCCTGACACAAACAAAGCATCTGACAAAGTGAAAGAACTACCATCAGCGATAGTCAAAATGATCTTATCAACTCCCATAACAAGATAAGAGGAGCTGGTGGCGCATGTAACAGTATTCCCTGTAGGGGCAGGCTCGAGTGAAGAGAAGAAACTACACTCTGAGGTAATATGTTTGGTCACCTTATTTTCAAAGTACCAAACATCTAATTCTGCTGCAGACATGCACTGCTCATGAGAAGATGGGTCAAAACAAACAGTAGTAAACGCCCATTCTTCTTCCTGCACAAGATTAGCAGACTCTATTTTTGGTGTAGAGGCCTCTGCAACAACCATTCCAGCCTCTTTCTTCTTTGCCTCTTTAGCAGCCATTTTTGGACAGTTCTTTATGATATGATCATTTCCTTTATAGTACTTGCAAAACAAATTTTTCTTTTTCTTTTCATCTTTTTCTTCCCTCTTTGATTGCGCAGAATTAGCAGATTTCCGCTTACTAGTTGAAGAGCTCCATTTTCCTTTTCCCTTCTGACTAGCCAGGAAAGCTTGATCTGCAACACACATAATGGACTTGTTCTGCCTGGACTAATCTTCTTGCAACAGAACAGAGACGAACTCTTCAAATGACAAGTCATTTGGATTGCCTCTCATCATCAACCAAAGAGTAGAAGCAAAACCCTGATATGAATCAGGAAGACCATTCAAAACAATCTACACAAGTGAGCTATCTGGTATAACCTCATCAACAGAAATCAATTGTTCCTTCAAGTCTTTGATCTTTGTTAGAAAACTGTCCATAGAATCACCTTCATTCATGTGCTCACTCTCCAACTATTTTTTGAAGGTAAGCTACACGAGCCTCATTCCTAGCTTGGTACAAGGTGGTAAGTGTATTCCAAGCATCCTTCACTGTGTTGCAAGAGCGAATGTGAGGAATAATGGCACGTTTGATAGACAAAGCTATCAATGCATGTGCCTAGGCATCTCTGCCATCCCAACGAATTTTCTCTACAGTAGGTGCAAAAGAAACCATAGCACAAACAGGAATATGCAGAATATCATCATCTTCGACACTTTTTGCATCAGCTTCAGTACCTGCATTTGTAACAGTTTAAGGTGTCATAGGACATTTTTCAACACCATGCACAATGTTCCACAATCCTTTTGCAACCAATACATGTTGCATCATATAAGCCCACAACAGGTAGTTGGTACCATCCAACTTATCCTCAACAGCCAACATATGAAATACATCTGCTTTCAGTCATGGCCGGTGACTAAAATACCTTGATGCAAAAAAATGATTGTATCTCAAAAAGTTGAACAGAACTGCCCAAACAGATTCTGCTAAACCTGTAGCAAACTTCGAGACGCTTATATTGGTGACCAAGATTGGTATATACCTTTGGCACAAAAAAATGAAATAACCTGCTCAAGCATTGTGATAGTGCATTCGGAGGCCAAAACGAGCTCAGATCGCGATTTTGGAAACACGCTGAGTATGCTCACCAAAATTCGTGCGATTCTGAAACTACAACCGGAGAGGTGTTGATGACGCCCTAGATGAAGCGGGGACCTGCTCTGATACCAATTGTTGGAGTTAGATGTCTGCAGAAGCACGCGAATAGCACAAGGAAGAAGAAGAAGCTTGGAGCACAACACACAATATTGAATGTATTACCACTAAAATGTACAAAGATAAGTAGCTCGTTACGGCAATAGCCGTATATACAAGCCGGGGGAAAAACCTCCAAAAGAGGGAAAAAGGTGCCTCGGTGGTCCTAGTGTGTTCAGACACATCACTACCTAAATATATCAACAGTTGCTTTCCTACTTTTCTATCTTGTAAAGGAATCCTTGAATGAGAAAAAATGTTCAATGAATACAACCTTTGTACAAGCCTTGTCTTTTCATGCATGTTCCCTTTGTTCTACAAATTGAAAGAAATCTCTTTCATTTTTCCGTGTGCATAGTCTTCTTTTCCTTCATTTCAGTTCAACTTTGAAATCATAGTCCCCTATCATAAGGTTTTTTTATCCATCAAAAGACATCCAACATAAGGTTCTCTGTGCCCATGGAACTACATATGATACATGTGTGTCTTGGCTCTTATATGGCATAAAGAATGAAAAATAGGAGTTAGAAGCAATCACCTTTCAAGCATCAATGAATCTAATCATATGATTCTAAAAAGCATTCCTTTCCAAAAAACATTGAGGAATCCCTAATAGTGGATTCTTATATATATTCAAGTGATTGAAATCATCAAACAACCATATATTATTGCAACTACATGTTCACATGTATTTCAAGATTAAATCAAATAGACTTCATTCCCACATGAAAATAAAAATGTGTATCCTCCACAAGGAAAAAGTAGATCAAACAACTACTTGAACCATCATTAGCTAATATAGCTTCCATTCTTTATGAATTATAGAAGCACATAAAGTAATATGGACATGAGTGCATACATCGACGATCCAAAAATCTTGAGTCACATCAATGTAATCTTTTTTCATGTAGTACTCTATCTACCTATATAGCACAAATATTAGTCTCATTCTTTTCAATCAAATTCCATTTGCAGGCACCCATCCCAACCCTTGCACATTGCATGTAGTGATTTCCATGGAACCAAATTTGTGTTGCGAACAATCAAGGGCTATTGATCTTTCTCGATGTCTATATTATTAAAATGCGAATGTAAGCTTCTAGGACTTGAAATCGAACTTCCTATAAGATGTCATAAGGCATCTTGAACAAGTTTCAAAGTTATGATAACATTAGGCACTTATCCTAGTGGTTGAGTCTCAAGGATGCAAAGGAGGAGGTATTATGTTCAACCCCCATGGAAATCATGGGGGGAGTATTTTTTCCAGACATTCTTTAAAGCCTTCTAGAAGCGTCCACTCGAGTTAACATGAACTAAATTGAGTTTTGTCCAACTTAACTCAAGTGGTCACTGGTGAGTACATATAATACTAGCATACTCTAGTGGAAGGTGCTAAAGCAGTGGTGGAGATTACACATGTATGTGGGCTTGATTTAACTACAAAGGTGATTGGTAATCCAAAATTCTATATAATGACAAGCTACATAGGGAGTCATGCGTCATTCTCTTGCATGTGAAGCTAGTTTCGTACATTGATATCAAAGCTTTGGTGGAGGTTCAGTCATGACCTTGGTGGCTCCTCATTTTCTTTGAACTTTTATGCAAACCTTGGATATTCTTCTTTTTATGAGATAAAATTATCTTGACAACCTCTGAAGAAGAAAAAAGTACTCACGTAGATGTTTCTTTGCTTATGTCCCAATATCATCGTATGGAGTTTCATTGTCTTTCTCTATTTTCTTATGTTACAGATGGGCTCTCTCTTTGGTTTGCTTGCAAATGATTATGAAATATTTTACCCCCCCCCCCCCCCCTCAACAGTAGAAATAACCGCCAAAATCCCATGGAACTATAATTGGCCACGTTCACACTTCTAGTATGCTCACACACCTTCATGTACCATGTCCATCGACTTGCCGAAATATGAGGATAAGCTCTTCCTTGCTCCCTCCTCTTGAGGATATTAGAAAGAACCCAAACCCTCTTTAATGCTTATTTTTAACTTCTACAACCTTTCATATATGGGATAATTGGCACGCCTCCCCAACATACACACAATAAATCCCATTGTCTCTCCCAACTTCAGTTTGTGCATGCCAAGAAATGCATGACGAAGCTCTTATCTTTAAATTTTTGAGCCATGAAAGACCAATGAATGTGCTTATGGAGAAGTATGAACTCACGAGTGGGAACTCAACCTACGTGTGCACTTATTAGGGAGAATTTATCTCCATTTCTTTCCTTTTCTTTGTAGCAACAATTCATTATGAAATCTTTCATTCTTTCTCCTCTTTGATGTATCCTTTCAAGGAACAAAGAGAATTGAGGATGACACCAAGGAGTGTTAAAGGGCAAAGAGCGATAGAGATAGCTTCCTTCGAATAGTGGCCATGAATAAGTTATGGGATGAAAGCAATCCAGATCTCTTCAAAGGGTAAGAAGTGTCATGGAGCATCACAAAGGAAGAAAAAGAGGCAATGCATATGATGTCTTGGCTCCAAACATGGAACAAGAGGATAGAAGATCTTTTGGTGCTGAGACGTGTTCTCTAAAGAAGCTATGAGGTGATCAAGATAATAACGCAGGCCCTTCATGGAACCTCTTGTGAAGTATCAATAGGAGAAAGGGATATTGAATGCATCTCTACTCTCTTTATGCTTATGCATCAAGAACAAAAGGAATGTGAAGTCAAGACTTCAAAGAGGATGCAGTCAAGCAAATCTTTGCTAGAGATCCAAAAAGTTTCTATTTGCCCTTGTTTTTTTATAGATTTCCATATTGCATAACATCGAGAAGACATGAATATTCATTAGGCACATATGATCCTCATGCTCATAGAACCCTCATCTTTACATATGAGAAAAGTTGAAATTATGCACAAATGAGAAAAATTTGAAATCATGCCAATTGGCATTTTTGACTCATCACTTTAGATCTCAAAGATTGATCAAATGACTTGTTTTTTCACTCACATATATTCTTTGGAGTTTGTATATAAGATATGTAACTTAATTTGAAGAAATTTATCTCTCAAAGTCATTTGGAAAGCCTCCAAAGTGGCACATTTAGTCACTACTTCCAACTAGTGACTGCCTAGTACTGATCAACTTCGAATGAATGTTGTTCTTCCCTCGAGTGCCTGACTTCAATTACTTTTAGATTATAAGAAAACATTTTGTAAGCTTTTCAAGGAGATGAAGCTTACTAAAATCAGATGATATTTAATTTTTCTATGAAAAAATCAAGGTTCAACTGTCAAGTTTTGATCATTTTGGAGATAGAGTTCATGGTTTCATCAATTATCTTTTGACATGTTGATACTTCCGAATGTGTAATGGAAGTATATCTTCATATTATTAGCTAATCTAACATGTTTTAATGTACTAAAGAGGATTAGGAAATGCCTCTAATTATATCTTACATTATTTTCTCTCAAATTGTTATAAATGCATGAATTATAAATGCATCTTATTTTGTATAGGGGTTTCAGCCATAGGAAAACCACATAGACGTATTTGTATATTAGGGAGGGGCAAGCAATGCCTATCTCGAACATTTTCTTCTACTCTTAGACGAGGAGACACGTAGTGCTTTCCTCAAGCATTGTATTTGAGCAAGAAAACGAGTGCATCATAGGGAATAGATATGGATGGATGCATATGCACATGCCCTTGCACAGTTTATCATTGATTTTGTGGTCATTCACATAGACACCCTATCATTGTGTAAGAATGCTTATATATGTGAAAAGTATACTATGCATATACAAAGGAATAATTCCACTCTTAACTATAATAGTTAGGGAAGAAACAAAAGTGAAAGCAATCACAAGAATAAGTAGCAATCATGAGGACAAGTATTCTTTTAAGTCTTGTACTCTTTCCAAGAGGTTTTAAGATTAAACAATAAAGTAAACCTCCAAGGGGGTTTAGAGTAAACTTAGAGATGATAGCAATCATCCAAGTTAGCTAAAACCTGCCTAACAATTAAGGCATTTGTAAAAAAAATAGTAATTTAAAAAGAGATAGGAGTAAAATAAGCGAGATATGCCAATCTCAAGTCGTTCCCATGTAACTTTCAAATCACAAGTAGTGATACTTAAGTCTTATGGTTGGTATAACCAAAGAATGTATTAATCCTTATAGAGATTCTCTATATTTGAAATATGAAAAGCATTATTGGGTGCTTAGACTTGAGTGGATGGAAAGATCAGAGAAGCTTCCTTGGATTTAAAGCATGAAAAGTTCAACGTTAGAGAAAAGTCTGAGTGGCACAAATGCTCAAGTTGATAGAAATTTTTAGTACAATGTTTTGAATTCAACTTTTAGTACAATGTTTTGAATTCAAAGAATATTAAGTTTAAATGGAAGTCATCACAAGATGGTGTGGATGTGGACTTGATGGTCTAGAAGATTAAGTTTTGCATCAATATCAAAGTAGATATGATGGTATAAGATGCCATACTCAAAGCTGATGGATGCTTGAGTTTAAAATCAAGTTTCTGAGAAATGGTTTTGAGTTGAGTAGTTATATGATTCTATATTGAAAATCTCGTGTAAGATTTTCTTTGATCTAGTTAAAGTTAAGTTGATAAAAGTAAGGAAACATTTTTGTTGTATAATTCATGGATTCAAAAAGTTAAATATATGGATTATAAGGGTTAGAATATGATGTATGTTTTCCTTGGTCTAGCCCTTGAATTACCCTTGGAACATGCCTTAAACTTTTGGGTGAAACCCTTGGTTTTAAGTCTTGGGGTATTTATTCATATGACCTCCCAATTGAATGGTTGGAACCTTAGGCTTGATTTATCCTAAAGGGTTGGAACCTTAGTCTTGGGACAAGCTTATCTAGGAGACACCTTGTGTGTACGTGAGAGAAGAATCCTCATTTGATTTAGAAGGCATGTGATAGACCTTGGGAAATTAGAAGGCATGTGATCACCCTTGGAAAAGTGTCCACATGAGGGCCCCTTGGCTGGACACTTGGCCAAACCCAAGGACATGCACCCCCCTTGGCCTAGAGGTATATATATGGGTGGAGTTGGATGAGTTGGATGGGTGGAGTTGGCTGGACACTTGGCCAAACCCAAGGACATGCACTCCCCCTGGCCTCACTCTTCATGTGAGTGGTCTAAAATAGTGATTTGTGTAGTCTTGCTAGGTAGTTTATTCTTTAGTAGTTTGTAGTTATATAACATTGATCACAAGCAAGCGGAGATCCTTCTCTTTAGCAAGAGAAGATCCTTCTCTTTAGTATTGGTGTGAGCCCCATTTCATTGTTGAAAGAGCTCTTTGTTCTCATTGAGAGCTTCCAAAAGCATTCGGCTCACGTGACCCTCCTCCTAGGAGGAATTTCACGAATGACCAAGGTTACAGCCCGATGAGAGAATTCACTAACGGGCACATGTGAGTACATGCCCGAAGGCAGGCTCGCCCAGACCATGTGCATGATAGGTATGTAATGAGAGGGAAGTGAGCAATAGTTACCCGATTGGAAGATTTTCATTAGCATCTCTTCAAAGAACAAAGTAAGATGGTCAAGAAGAAGCATGGATGGATGGCCTTCTCATTGAGAGAACTTCTAAAGCTAAGTGCTCTTTCTTTCTTTTGCATATATTTGAAGTTATCATGCATTCAATATATCATGTGATGTGAGGGATGCATGATTCATATTCCATGAAGTATTCTTATCAACATGAATTTGAGAAGTGTCCATTTAAATATCGACATGCATGGGATTCGTCTTATACGTGAAAAGGTGAGCATTACAAGGCTTCATATATTTATGCAAAGATGAAGCCCTATAAATTTTGCTATATAATAATGATGCATTGGATTGCATATGGGAACCTTTTGATGAGGTTTTTGATGGAACCAATTAGAGATTGGCCTTCCAATAGAGGAATATTTTAGGAGGAAAGAGAACCCTTTTGAAGGATTAGTAAGGAGTCAAGATAGGAGTCAGGTCTTAGTGATAGGATTACTTTTTCTATCATAAACAAAGATATATATTCATCAAAGGACAAAAGAAGATCACAAAAGAGTGTTCCTTCTTAATACCTTCAAAGGTAAGTATTTAAGCATCCATTGAACGTAAATATTTTCCTTCGTTCGCTAGGGTAATGTACTTATTGTCTAGGAAGTGCTTCATTAAATAAGCTTTGAAATCATCTCATATGTGGTGTGGAAAGTATTAAAGCATTTCATATATGGGTGCAAATATGCACTTGAGCATTCCTAGAATACTTGTATGGATAAATGCAAGTATATATGGATTGTATATATTAATGTTGGTATGCCTTTCAACATCCTTAGAATTTGGTAAGGCTAAATTCTTAATCAGGCATTCAAGTAATTATATTAATGCCCAAAGGAAGAAAATTGGAGATTGAGAAGGCAAAATCGCTGAACTTTGCAACCTCAACCTTCTAAGTATCCAAACACATAAACTTCCTCCTACAAAGGATCAAAGGATGGATGAAGCTATAATGAAGGTAAGTGTTACTTTCAAATAGCCCTTTCATATTTGTTTGTTTTGCCATGCTAGAGAAATGCATCTAAGAATGCATAGCAAAATAAGTAGGTGAGATCCACATGTACTTTGAATTATCCATTTAAATGATGCACTAGATATATATGAGTAACAAGATGTTTTTCATTGGCATGGAATGGACTCATCACATGAACTTTCATAGTAAAAATGGACATGGAATGTCCATCGTAGCATGGCATGAACATGAATAGAACATGTGAGCATGTCAAGAATATACATTCTTGCATTTAATTGAGTTCCAAGTGTGCATTCCATGCATGCTTTAAAGAGGGGTTCAATTTCTGAACCTTATGCATGTTGAGCATTTTTAAACAAGGATGTATTTGTTCTTGGCATACATTATGTATACACAGATTCAATCACATAAGCATGGGTTGATAAGACATGAGAGAGAAGTTAGTTTAAGGTTAAAGATAGGAAAAATGAATTCTTCATATGAAGTCAAAAGCATAAAAATCTAATGGTATGTTGAGATTATGTGACTCAATAAACATTAACTTTTATGCTTTTTATATGTTGTCTTAATCGAAAAGCCAAAAAATTTAAATTAGATAGAGAAACCTTAAGCTTCGAGTCTTACTTTTGGACCCTCAAATCCCATAATACCCATGGCATGCTTGATCAGAAAGGCCAACAACTTAGGCTACAAACTAAGTAATGTTTCTCTTCTAATTAACCATAACTTAATGGTAATAAGTATTTGGATTCAAAAACATCCAAAAGAGAAACTAGAATCCTATATGAGACCCTAATTTTTCATAATCATTAAAGATGTTATGAAGTTCATAGGCCTTAAGAACATCAACATCTGATCATTAAGGACAATGATCACACTAAAAGGGGGAAGAGAAGTGTCATGAAATGACATGGTAGGACTTCCCCAATAAGGTTCTCCCTTTATTGACAAAAAGTATGATCCACTTGGAGCTTCAAAAGAGTTTCTTCTAGAATACACCTTTGGAGAAAAGGAAAATTAATGGGTTGTAAGACACCCTATAAACCACTACTCCAAAAGATATTCTATGAACAAGCAACAACTTTACAATATGGTAAATAATATGACCATTTCACTAAGTCAATGATGGGCTTGTTACTATTTCCTTTAAGATAGATGCAAAGCTATATCAAAAGATGATATCTAGTGTGAAAACACTAGCTCTATTATCAAATGACATAGACAAAGACACCCTTGGTTGCATCTTATCGAAGAAATAGTTCAATGAAGGCATAATCTTGAAAGACTTCTTAATAAGCAATCCCTTAGTAAAAGCCAAAGTTGTCTACACTAAGGTGAGAGTGTAAATCAGATGGTATGGAAAGTCCATGTTTACACTATCACTAAGATGGATTTGGTGGTATGGGACACCCGATTTAAAGATAATGGAAGCTTGAACTCAAGGGTATTTAATGACTTGAAGACCTAAAAGAAAAGGAGATTGAGCTCCAATTGGATTCATAATATCAAATATTGAATAAACATCAATTTCTTGAAAGGTTGTAGTTTACAAGGACGAAAACTCTTTAAAGGGCGTAAGAAGGGTGTCATTAATATGATACTTCTAAGTAAAAGATACATTCCTTAACTTTTTCATAGGGAACTCATTGAAGAATTCCAAGGTAAGCTAGCCAAAGATTTAAAGTATATCCATGTTAAGGTACTTGAGAATGGATAAGATGGATCCAAATTGTGGATCAATAAGCATGAAAACTTGCTTAAGTCAAAGGGATGACATATAATTGTCTATCCTTAGAAGAAGAAGAGTTAGAAGTTATGAGAACATCCATAGGATGTTAAAGACTTAAGCAAAGATGTAAACTCATGAATGTATGAGTTAAAGATCCCAAGAAAATCCCATGGGTAAATGTCATTGGAGAAGGGATCTAAAGGAGAAAAGACTTGGTCTTATCTCAAACTAACTTGACTAGAGGAATTTTTTGGGAAAACCAAATTACTTAAAGTAGTCAAAGGGATCAAATCGTTAATGGTTTGATAAATCATGCCAAGGAAAGTGCAAAGGTCGACCAAATAAATCTTTGAGTTATAAGATTAATTGGCATGAGATTTAGAAATCTGTCTTTGCTCCCATGAATATGATGCCAAGGAATTCCAAGATGGAATTCATGATCATAGCAAATGATCAGATAACATTGAAAAGATTAAGGATGTGTTCTATGGATTGGAGAAAGAGCTCACTGGTATGAAACAATGGGGAACTAACTCCCATTGAGAATTTTCTCCGATGGCCAGAGAGAAAAGAGACTCAAGATCTGATAGAAAACATCAGGATAGGCCTTAAAGATAAGGTGTAGAAATATACCTCCTTGAACCAATTTAATAAACTTGCTTGTTTGAACAAAAGGGTAAATGGAATGACATTTACCCTAAAAAAAGCTATCCTTTATCCTCTTAAGCAGGTGCATTCTTCTTAATAGAACGCATAGCCAACTTTACATGGTACAATAAAATTGGATAAGTAAGAGGGTAAGAATTTTGGGGAGTTTACAAAGTTAAACTCCAAAAGTAAAGAGCTTGTTTAAAGTCAAAACTATTCAAGTATAATAAGCTTGAATGAAAACACGATTTGTAAAAGTTCCTTTGAATCTTTGGTGGGAACAAGTGATTTGAGAATGTTCACTAAAGTTCCTAGCAATATCCGGGATATGATGCCTAGAAACAAATATCTTTCTTGCAAGACATTGGAACTAAACTGCAAAATTTGAATTATTTAACTTCATCCAATAGATAGAAGATATAGAAGGTATCTTGATGGCTTGATAAATTATTGTTCCTCAATTTTGAGGATTTGAAGGAATTGGCTTGTTAAGATTTGTTTCTCTTTGCACAACTTTGGTGAGTTTTGAGGTTAGTACACAACTATCTAAGGTCCGAACCAAAGTCGATTCAAGATAGTTAGTACTCATTCTCTTTGGAAGAATCTGCTAAGCTAAGATGAACAAAGAGCTAGGTAGAGAACTAGGAGAATGCTCCACCAAATAATTCCAATTATTAAAGTCGTATTTGGATCTAAGTCTTGAATGTCAAAGATTTTCCAAAAGATTAAACTATACAAGAACAAAGATATGTTCCAAGGTTAATCTAAAGAAAATCAAGGATGCGCCATTAATAGACATGAAGTTTCAAATTGGGTGTTTATCTATCATTTGGAATACCTAAACATTATGTTTCAAGAAAAGCTAGATGATTGAAATAAGTCAACCTAAGTTGCCAACGAATGAGAAGATAGTATTTCTCCTCATTTTATTGAGCATGTTTTGGCCAGGACTCACTAGACCCACTTTGCTAAGTTCATACCTTTAGCTAAGTCCTACCAAATACAAATAAAGTATATATGTGTTTAAAAAGGACTATAAAAATAAGTTAATTTCAGAGATTCCTCTCCTTTCTATTGAAAGTAGAAGATGAATCTAGTTTCTGGCCCTTTCAAGATAGAGATAGGATCTCTATTACAATACTCTTAAGCAATATACATTTTTAGGAAAGTACAAAGTGTACTGAAATGTATTATTTTATGGAGCTCGAGGTTTGTGAAAATGCCGAAAGGAAAATACCACCCAAGAAGTCAACCCATTTCACTAGTCCACAAATACAAGGCATGCATGTACCCTCAGTTGGACCAAGGGAAAGTGATTTGGGCAGCGAGTTTGAGTATTTAGTTGAAAACAATTAAAAAACTGTTTTATTCATGAATCACATTTCTTTTCAATATATAAATCTGAATTCTGTTTTCTTAATTCAAACTCCGTCTCTTTCAATCAAAAGACTCTAGAATTTGAAAAATTAGAATTGCTATTCATGATAGCAATCCAAGGCTACCTAAATACCTTCTCATGAAAGTAAAGACGTGAAGCTCTCCAACAATCCTCTCCTTATCTTGAACTACTGATTCAACTAATGGAATCGATGCTAAGGGACACTTTCCCACAAAGAGATAGTGCACATCCACCAGCATTCTCACCTGTCCATTTATGCATTAAGAAACAAAGGTATACCACATGGTACAATAAGCTGGTCATATCACTTTCCACAAAACGAAAAAGTATATCCACCAGCATTCTTACCTGCAGGTTTACGCATTAAGAAATGAAGGCATACTGCATGGCACTCACAATTAAGTCATGAAGATCAATTGCCTGTATTTGTTTGGGGGTTAAGATTTCAGGTTCCAACAAAGTCAATCATCAGAAATATCTACCAGATCGTTTCTATGCAAAGATGCATAGACATAATGTGGAATATGATTAAGTCCAGAAGATCTCCATTCTTGTACAAAGCCAAGAAGCTTGAGGAGCTAGAAGGGTCAACCACCACACTAACACAACCACGTGAATGTTCAATGATAGAAAACTAATATAAGCTCGCCAGGAAATGAGCAATAGAGAGAGAAAGAGAGAAAGAGAGAGAGAGAGAGAGAGAGAGAGAGAGAGAGAGAGAGAGAGATGCACACTTCAGATAAAATCTACTTTAAAAAAATCAAGCCTCTTTGGAAGGGGAAATTATAGCCCTCCGAAGCCCAAGAAGAGGTGGCTAGGGTGGTTGAGATAGAAGAATGTAAACTTACAACTCTTGTAAACAAAAATTCATGCCCGCTGACAGAACCTTCTGCCAGAAGATACAGAGTTACCCTCCATCTCAATGATAAGGACCATTCATGTAAAGTTCACATGATTTCACTGACCCACAGATATCCTTTGTGAATCTCTGATTAGGAAGACCGTCTTTAGAAGGCCTGCATTCGCCACATGAGGAAGGAATGCAGCAGCCCAGCTAGGGTAATAGGGACCAGGAAGCTTGAGTAGAATAAAGAAAAATGCCAGCAGCACCAAAGGCCAGGTGATCCTTGCATCCTGCTAGGTCGAAAATGCCCACTTGAGGAAAAATAGAATACAGACATTTGAAAACAGAAAGTATGAAAGATTTCAAACCTGAAGCTCCTGCATGACATCCAGACAAGCATTTCCTACAACTTTTGAAAGCATGAACCCCATGACTATGCCAAGAGGGATGCAGATTTCCTTTCCTACTGATAACGTGTAAACAATTTCGCTCAAGGTCGATAGCACAAATAGTGGAATTGCCACCCACTTTGTACCTATCCAAGCAAGATCTTGGGCCCGATGAAGGAATCGCCAACACATTTTTCCCCATGGGTAACTTTTGACCATGTCAATCACCTTCAACTGTAAATCAGTGATCCTATGCTCTTTTGGTTGTTCATCATCTGACCCATTTTCTGCTTTTAAGAGAGATCCCCTCACCAGGCAGGATGCTCTCTTTAGGGATCTTGGATGAATCTGCAATTACTTGCATCATGACTTTCTTCCTATAAAAATAAACATCTCCAAATTTAAAAGCAATAAAATATCTCACCTGCATTATTTTAATTGGATATTCCGTCCTCAATAATCTCTCTGAAGAGCAAAAAACATATTTTAAAATATAACAATACATGTGACATAAAATGGGAAATCTATTTCTCAAAAAAAAAGGGGCAGAAACTGGAATAACAACTGAAACCATAGGGAATAGTTCTGAGCTACATTAATTATTGAGTCTAAAGAGGAATGCCATACATCCAGATATAAAGTAAACATAAACAAGTTATGTCATCAACTGCAGTAAATGTCAGCAAATAATTAGAGTATTGAGCAGTTGGCATTTTCACAGGGATCGTAGTTCAAAAAGCCATCATTTTTCACATCCTTTCTTTAAGATGTTCTAATCGCTGGGCGATTAGATGTTTAAATTGCAATCCTTATCCAGTCATTTGAACTGTCCTAGGAGGGGAGAAATAGACATTGAATCTCCTCCAGACTCCACATTTGAGCATTCACTTTTGTTCCCTACCAGAGAAACAGGCATTGAATCCCCTCCTGACTCCACATTTGAGCATTTGCTTTTGTTTCCTACCAGAGAAATAGACATCGAATTCTCTTCCAGGCTCCACATTTGAGCATTTGCTTTTGTTCCTGACCATGTTTGGAGTGAATCGCATGAGGTTACTGCCACCTTTTACCTGTCTTTTTTCAACCTTCAAAGCTTAGTTCAGAGGCATGCTCTATACAATGACACAGTCAACTTCAGCGTTTAAAGTGCAAGGTTGCTTCAGCCCACTACTACTAGACTGTAGACTCTTACAGGTTTCCATTTTCCCAGTGTCCTGACTCCTCCAAGAAACCATGGTCACCCTCAGCCCTCAATTGAATCCATGAACGATGATAGTAGCTACATACATATTACATCATTTTATCCATACATGGTATTGTGTATACATGAAACAGACTGAAGAGAGATTGATTTGATAGCTTGTTTGTTTGAAATGGCCCAAGAAAAGTCCAGGCGCTAAGAAAATATTAATTAAGGTGTGAACACTTTAAGGAAGTCCCAATGACCCAAGGGCTAATAAATGTGTATCATTGAAAGCGACAGAAAAGAGTTCGTTTTGGTACCTTATTTATCCAATCTGACCCAAGGAAAGGGCAGGCGCTGAGAAAAGAAGGGAGCGAAGCTAGTATGGTGTGAGAAGTAGCCATGATTGAGAAAAAGAAAATGCACGTACAAATTTGGAGTCCAAAGATTTTGAAACTTAGGAAGTTAATTAAAAAATGAGGGCTCTTGAGCACTTGAACATATATTGAAATGTGAACATCTTTGAAAGGACCACATGACCCAAGGGTGCCTATAATGGCTTCAACTTTGGCCCAAAAAAAAATACATTAGAAATTTCTTGGAAAGCTCTCACAGAAAGCTACAATATGAAAGGTGTTGAATTTTGTGTTCATAGAAAATCCCAAGGTTTGAAGTTCAAAGGCTTTGAGACCCAGGACAAGTATTATATATGCCAAAATGAATCCCATAAACCCCAAATTCACCCTCAAATGAAAGTGCAACTATAAGCTCATGGTAGTCATCCACAAGACTATATAGCATGTCAGCTCCATTATGCACAGTATCAACTCAATTCTATCACACCCCCACTAACCTCATCAATGCCCAATAGCGAGTATAAAGCTAAGAATGAATACATGCTCACACAAACACCCTACAACCCACACAACGAGCATGAACTCACAAGAAGCTCTGCAAACTGAGTTTCTATCACTTCTGGAAGTGGTGGGCAAACTCAGCCATAATGAAGCTTAGCACCAAATGCAAACTTACTTGAAAATAGGGTGTCTTGAACACTTGGACATCAACTTTGGCAAGCATACCTTTAAAAGGTCCTAATGATTCAAAAGCGAACAAAACGCCTACAACGGCCTCAATTTTCAACCGAAAAAACACATTGAATGTTTGAAAAACTCTCAAAGAGCACTAGAATACGAAAGATGTTGAATTTTATGTTCATAAGTTCTACCTATGAATGATATAAAGAACCTGTACATCATCAAATGGATTGGAATTATCTAAAATAACGCCAAAAAACATCAGATGAGCTAAAAGATTTTATGAATAAATGTAAACCAAACATAGAAATTGAGCAGAGAATAGATAAAGCTAAATGTAAAAAATTTATTATATAAGAACTGTATAATAGCACCATATGTGAGATTTGATGAGAGCAATAAATAATTGCTGTAGATGAGATAGGATTAAAATTGCACCCACAGATTAATGCTGATGAAGAGCTGCAAAATCACCTTTGATGAACATATATAAGAGTCTAGATGAATAAGCAAGCTAATCTTGAGATATGGCACACCAAAAATATGTTCAACCACTAATGGATATATATATAGAGTGGGCAACTAAAAATAAGTAATGTTTCCGAATCATCTCCTTTAAATAAAAAACTACCACGTCATTGCTTTTCAAACAAAAAATCTCCTCCTAAAGTTTTGCATGTGTCATACCTTGACTTCCGCCACATAATCAAACTCAAAAGCAATATAAGCTCTCATGTAGCTGCTAAAACTCAATCCGAAAATTTAAGGAAACCCTAAAAAGCTGCTTTAATTGAAAAAGCTGTTGCCCCCACTATTCTATATAAGTTCTTGGTCATGGCAATCTTTGATGATCAATTTTTTACTCACTTGTAGTGCTCTCTACCTTGAAGAGTGTAAGCAAATTCTTGTAGCTACAACAAGACTCCAAGGAGATGGCTGGTCAACTCTATTTGACTTTGGTCTTTCAATTTTTTGGCATATTCAAGCACTCTTTATCCTTTTCTTTCTCTCTTCAACTTCCAAGGCCAATCAAATATGGCCACTCTGTAGTCAACTCTTATCAAACTTGGTCAGCTATGTCCAGCAGTGTTAAACCTACAAAAACAGAGTCAACTCAATCAAAGGAAGGCCTTGTTATGTGAAGAGAGGTACGAGATCTGATTTTTATTCAACATTTTTTATAGATTTCAGATTCTAAAGCTTTTGTTACTCTCTCTTCAGCTTGCTTTTGTTGCTAGATAGTGCACTACACTCTTTACCCTTTTCTTTCTCTCTTCAACTTCCTTGAACACTCTTTGACATGTTTCAAGGCTGGCCAAATATGCTCACTCTCTAGTCAACTCTTATCAGACTTGGTCAACTATGTCCAGCAGTGTTAAACCTACAAAAGCAGAGTCAACTCAGTCAAAGGAAGGCTTTGTTATGTGGAGAAAGGTACGAAATCTGATTTTTATTCAATTTTTTTATAGATTTCAGATTCTAAAGCTTTTGTTAGTCCCTCTTGCGTTTGCTTTTGTTGCTACATAGTGCACATCAGTCTAAAACTTAAAAACCTTGTTTTGCTCCTCTAAATGATAGATTTTCTTCCTTAGTATTTGATTTTATTCAAAGTTGTTAGTTCACATCTATTTGCACTACAACTAGTCACTCATCTTGATCACTAGTTTGTGTATGTACTCACATACAAAAGTGCTTATCAAAACTTCTTACGTCACATACACTAGCAAGCGATTGCCCTTGGTTTATGCTCTGCGGGTTTCTTGTGCGCATACTTGGTATAAAAAAATCCTGATTTGACCTTGGACACGCATCTTGTTGACTTGCTTTTTATGCAATACGTACTGTGGTTACTTACATATAACTTTGAACTAGCTCATAGGGTTTCTTATCAAGTACTTTGTGTACTAAAAACCTTATCTTGTTTGAAATCTAGGATTCTAGTTTATCCTTGTAAGTTACTCCAATTGAGTACCGAATAGAGACTAATCTAGGTATACTTGAAATATTGTTTTTTGATGACCGTCTTGAAGGTAGCTCCAATTATCCTTTTTGCAGTTTCATGCTCAAGAATCTCTTGATAGCAAGAGACTTGCAAAACATTACGTCGGGTAATTTACCACATCCTCATGGACCTAGACCAACACCTAATAAAATTAATGTTGGAAAACAATGTCAAAATGCATCAAAATTGTCAAAATTCCAACACCCTAATTTTAGTACTTAGTCAAATTTTGGCCAAAGATGTTCAAAAATTTTTATTGGTTTATTTGGATATACTCTTTGAGAGCTTTCTAATGATATATAACATTGCACCATCAGGCACCAAAAAGTCAACCCTAATTTTTGTATTGTCATTCATCTCCTTTGATTTAATCAAGATGTGTTATATGCTAAGGTTCTAAGTGTTGGAAAGATCTTAATTAGACATGTTGTGATTATTGTTTGAGCCTACCACACTTGTTGGCCAACAAGTAAAAGATGTGGAACCGCTAGAGATGATGATGAAGTATCTACTTCTACCGAGCTATAAACCCTACTTAAGACTACAACTGCAACTAGACAAGCTTCTCAAGATCAAAAAAGATAGGATACTAGAGATGCACACTCCTTGGCCATCATACCTCTTTCCATAGAGGTCAAGTGCGTTAGACGTGTGGGATAAAGTTGTAAACGCAAAAAGCTCAAAACATAGAAAATACATGGGATAAGACTCGTAATTGCATAATTTGGTGTGCACCAATGAGAATGCACTCTATCTTCGCTCACATGGGCCGCCCGAACATACCAAAATTAATGTGTGCCAATGAGAATGCACTCCAATTACGCTCACATGGGCTCGCCGAATAGTCCTAAAAATAATATGAATTCATATAATGCAAATCAGATAGTAAAGTTGTAAACACAAAAGCTCAAAACATATAAAATACATGGTATAAGACTCGTAATGCATATGAAGCGATCGTGGAGTGTCCATTGCCATAATGATTCCACCATGCAAGCTGCTCGGATGTAACATCATACTACAGAGATGTGGTACGTGCATATGCTATGCCCATGTTTCCCATATATGTTGAGAATTCACTATCAAAAGCGATCTTCTCATTCTTCGCCATGACAATCTCCATATACATATCTTTCATATGTCACAATGATCCCTAACTCCATAATCGGGTTCTATTGAAGTAAGGATGGAGTAATGCCGCAAACCTATGAATAGGTCATGACATGAACTCCCATCGAGACTCCATAAGCTGAAGTATCTCCTCAAGGCTCAAATCTACATTATATATTGAAAATAAGATTGAAACATGAACTTCAAATGAGGAATAAATAAGTTAACCACATAAATTATAATATACTTGGATGGTGATAATGTCTTAGATGCTCGATGTGCCTCAATCATTCTTGTGTACATATGGTACATAAGTCAGAGGGTTGAACCCTCCATGTCAACATAGTGTAACACTACATGAATGTCTCAAGATAGGGAAAATGTTGGCTATCTCTCCCTAGAAATCCATGTCCAAAATTTTTCTTCTGCACATGATGTGCAACGTTTGTGTTTCCTCTTGCCATACTTATCCATATCCTATCTATTACAGTCATCCTTAGGGCATCGATGCAATTGTGTAAGCGGGAAAAGACATGATATATATATATATATCCCAATCGTGTTTCTGCTGAGCGAACGAACTCCTTGTCATTATTAACTGCAAAAGATACTCAAAGCCCGGTGATTCTTTCTCACAAACGAGATAATGTGATTGGCCTCTAAAAGAGAGGAGGCTAACCATGATAGTTTGGCTATGTCCTCAAACAAAAGTTCAAGACAATGTGCGTTGCAAGGGGATCCAAACAATGCTTGGGAACTCGGCTTCTAACATCTCCTCCTCCTCTTCCAATTAGAGGCATTGTCTGTCACTACTTGTACCACATTGGAAACTCCTACTTCTATAGCAGATTTTATATGCTCATAAATGTATTCCCTTGTGATACGTGTACCCAAGGTTGGTTCCTGACGCGTCGGGACCCGCCTATCCTGACTTTGCTAACTTATTATTGACTTCCGCATCAAAAACAAGTTCTTGACTCTTCCTTTTTTTTACCAGGGCTGAGTTGGCTGAGTTGACTGACATCCATATTTTTGGTTATTTTACATTCCTGTAGTGTAGTCTGGTCATATTTCCGATTTTTGTTGCATTTTGAGTGGTGCAGGCTCTAAGTTCTAGGATCTAACCTCCCTCCAAAGCTCCTTGAAATACACATTAAAGTTTCAAATAAATTCATCTACATTTTATGCATGACTGCAAACACCCATCCATAGCACAAATCATCCATCCATCTATACGCAAGATAACTACGCTCCTTGCATATGAACAAAATATGCATCCAGATTGCACACAAATATAGAAATATAAGTGTAAATCCATACATATGGTAATACATGTGTGAGTCCATTCATAAATAATTATATGTGTGGAACTTGCAAGCATACGTATGTATATTTGTGTGTAGACGTGTGCATGTGGGTATGAATATGTGTGTGTGTGTGTGTGTGTGTGTGAATCTTTGTGCAGGTACAAGTAGACCGTATATTATATATCTGTACATGTGTGCGTAGGTGTGTAGGTATGTGAATGAGTATGCATGCCTATGCTTCTACATAGGTATGTTGACCTGTATTTGTGCTGGCTGATGTTTCATAAGAGCATTGTATGAGAGCTTAGAGCAACAACATTGATGATAGTACTCTCAATAGAGGATCCCAAATCAATTGTAAGCATAAAAAATAATTTTCCAAGGATCTTTATTCTGTAGTCTGTTGGAAATGTGTATGTGCAGCCTTGCAGGTATGTCTATGTGCATGTATGTATATATGCAGGAATATAAATGTATGAGTGTGTGCCTGCAAGTGTATTTATGTACATGTGTCTTTAGGTGTGCGTATGTGAAGGTATGTATGCGTGTGTGAAAGTGTATTTATGCATATGTGCGCTGATGTGTGCATGAGTAGGTATATCCATGTATGTGTATGTAGGTATAAATATGTGTGTGTGGGGAAGGTATGCATGTGAATGTGTGTGTAAATATGTATGCAATGTCTATGAATATGTTTAAAAAATGTTTATTTTGTTAAAACATGAATGTACCTTGTAAACAAAAATAATATATATACTTAAATTTTCATTAAAAAAAAGACCATGCCAATAAACGTCATAAATGTTTTACCGTACCCGTCAAAAGTCAGAATCCCGTCAATGCCAACTACGTGTGTACCTACAGCCCTGGTTGGTTCCTGACTCATGAGCAACAAAAATAGCTGACTTTCCTCACTTGTAACTGACATTGCCGTCAGGAATCCATTCCTGACCTTGCTTTTTTTTTTGCTCGTATATTAATGAACTGGTCTCCCCCCCTTTTATGCTTTATTCTGTGTACTCATCTGTTCTCTGCATATCTTGTAGTGACGAGCTGGTCTGTGAGCAGCAGCTACAGGCTACAGCAGATGTTGATTCAGCTTCAGCTTGCATGTGTGAGCCCCCCCTCCCCCCCCCCCCAAAAACAAAAACTTCGAAGCCTTGGCCGTGAAGCTTGAAGGTATCCTCACTCTTGAGACTTCACTCTACCATCAACAAAGCATTTCAATTTTCAATAGTGCTGCTTTACAATCAACAAAATATTTTGACAATGCTGCTACATCATAAGTATAGGGTTCACACACACACACACACACATATATATATATATATATCAACAAAACCATCATTAGCCAATCATCAAGTATTTCCTATTGTACCATTAAAAGAGTTTCTCGCCTGTGCTTTGTACCATGACCAAAGCATCTGATTGGTGCTTTTGCATATGTACATTCCATTGAATTGTTAGTCTAAGCTGATCATGCTAATACGCTTATTGCTCTGAAAACTTGTAGGCTGCAGACTGATAATATATTTGTTAAACTTAAGTGGTCACTAGTTTCAGACTTTCGAGTATTATATATATAGTATACTATCCAGTAGAAAGCTTACTGTATGATCATGATGACATTATACAGCTTTCAGATGTTATGCTCCAGGCCATAGCACATTCATGTACTGTTGTAAGTTGTACTATATTCTGGCAGCTGCTGATGTTCGAACACACACAATATGTTCAAATGCTAATGATCTATTCTCATCAGTACATTTTATGCACATAAATATGTCCAGCAACTCTTATAAGTATAAGATGGTTCAGCATCTATGTATATGCTAGGTACACATGACTTGCAGACTGCAGGTGCAGCAGATTTAAATCCTTTTTCCTCAGTTCACATATATATGGCAACATATATTGATAGTATAAACTATAATATCTATATAATTGTACAATGCAAAATATATTATTATTCATATGGACCTATGCTTTAATTGTTCTTTTTATATATATTTGTAGATGTCAAGAAGAGAAACTTTACTGTACACAAAAATAATATATATTTTTTATTTTCCATTTAAAAAATGGTCACGTCGGGAAACGTCAGAAACGTTTTACCGTACCCGTTAGAAGTCGGCTAAACGTCAGAAGTCAGAAAAACGTCAATAACAACTATGCCTACAGCATTACAATCCACTGCCTTCAAAAGATAAGTGCCTAAGCAAGAGGAAACCATTATATTGATAATGTGGCGTCATCTAAAATCACTACATCCATCAAATAGAATGGAGCAACCATATGTTTGCCACCCACTATTAATGGGTCCTAACAGTAGGTCAATCCTCTCTTGCTCTTCAATGAGAATGGATGTGCGTAGACAATTATATGGAATCCCATGCGAATCATCATTGGTAGGTTCCACTTGGGCTACTGCCCTCACCATCCTCTTCCAAGCATCAATGCAAACAACGTTGAAAAAGAGCTTACATTCAAGTATGCAACGCTCAATCTCAATTTCCCCAACTTTTTGGTGTTGTTTTTGTAAACTCATACTTAAATAAGAGGGATGGAGACCCCCTTGTCTAAGTCTCTAGCTTGGAAGCTCAGATGACTCAAGATGGGCACAACTTTCACTCTCTTCTTGTTGGGAATATGTACGGTTTCTAAATGAGCTAGAATCTAGCACTAGGTCCAACTTCTAAGTCTTCTAATATAATATATCAACAGAAGTTGCTACAGACTCACGCCTACGAGAAGCCAAAGCCTCTTGGTTGAGATTGTGCTCATGTCGCACAACTTCGGCTATGTCATTGGGAACTTTTGAACAAGTTGAAATTCCAAATCCTCCTAGTGCTGACAAATGTCGAATGAGACATGTAGTTGTTGTGCAAAATGTTTTTACACAATACTTGCACACCCACCTCTATGTTCTCGAGCCTTAAATAGTAGGATTTACCAATTCATGGCTTGAAGTGTGAAGGGCCCAAAGGTGAGATATACCATGAGGCATAATGCCAAATAGAGGAAGAAGCAAGGAGCACAAGCCTCAAAGGTGTGTGGAAAGCTGAAGCAAGAGGGTGTGTGCATTGTGGATAACAAGGGGACGTGGAGCAAGTGTTGTCACTGTGTGGAGGCATAATGCCAAATAGAGGAAGAAGTAAGGAGCACAAGCCTCAAAGGTGTGTGGAAAGCTGAAGCAAGAGGGTGTGTGCATTGTGGATAACAAGGGGACGTGGAGCAAGTGTGTGTCACTTTGTGGAGCAAGGGAGCAAGGGGGAAGGGTGTCCTCGTGTGTGCACTATGGAGCAAGAGGGTTGAGAGTCAAGGGGGAAGAGTCAAGAGGGTGAATGTGTGCTCAAAGCTGAAGCAAGTTCAAGCATCAAAGGCTCAAAGGCTAAAGCTCTCACCCATGTGTGCGGATATGCATTTGCCGAAGTTCAAACGAGGGTTTTTTCTTCGAATTTTTTTCGGCAAAAAATTCGGATACACTGCTACATGCGGTGTGCACCGAATTGGACTCACCGAAAAAAGGAAACGCCGGTGCAGTGGGTGCACCGGTTCTAGCATGCCTCTTTCTATAAAGAGTCTATTAATCCTTGTCTTAGACCATATAAGACATCTAAAGAAGTTTGTGATAGGTTAGAGGACTTACTTTATTTTGAATATTGCAAGAAACCAATACTTGAAGCCTCCACTATGTTAGAGAATGTGAGAAACTTTCCACGAAGGAGCTCGAATTTGCAAGTCAAAATTTGGCCAAAGGTTGATTAATAAAGTCAAAGATGGTCAAATTTTTGTTATAATATTTAGTATCTATTCTTGTAAAGCTCATTGAGAGCCATCCAACCATATATTCACTTAGGTATTTGGCAACTATTGAAAAAGAATGTCAGAATGTCTCAAAATTGCAAAAATCCAAAAACCTTAATTTTGATGTATAGTCCAATTTGTGGGAAGTTGGTCGGCCCAAATAATACTCACAAGTTAAAAACAAGATCTTTCCAAGACTTGACCTTAACACATAACGCACCAATATATAGATATAAGAAGACAATTATAGAAGTTCGATAGTTTAATGCTACTACACATACTAATAAATGCAAAATGCCAACGTACAATGTGTGTATAATACAAAATTCTGAATATAGGCTGAATTTAAGGGTTCTAGTTACAAAAAATAATGTGTGAATGTCTAGAGGTATTATGTGGGTGAATATGTGCAAAAAGAAGAATATAAACTATCCAAAACAACTATTACAGCAAACCCTAATCTAAATTAAGTATTCTCTGATGTAGAGCATAAGCAATGGTCACTTCTTGCAATGAAGTGGTAGGTAAATACTTGCTTCAGCAGCAGCACGTGAAGAAGCCCTAAAGTAGAAGTCACAACTCTCCAACATCAGCATGCACACTAGGACGTGTGAACAAGAACAAAAGGAAACTGCCAAAAACTCCTCCAAATCTGCATATACACCTTCAAAATTCCTAGTACCTCTTAACCCTACAGCTTAAGCTTGTATAGCTTCAAGAATTGATGTTTTATGAGGCTCTAATGTCCCTCTTTATATAGGTTTTGGATTGCCCACGAAAATCAACATGACAAACATGAAAAGCTGCAAAAAAATCTAATGAAAAGCAAGTTCTTGTGTGAAAAAAAAAAAAAATGAAAAGAAAAATTAAGATTTTGATATTGGAGGTCATATTGATGCAAGATAATGGAGTATTACATAACATTCGAAAGCTCTTAATGAGTATTGTCCAATGGTGCAATAAAAAATTGTTACCATCTTGACCAAATACCAATATTAGGGTTGCTAAAATTTTTGGCAATTTTGAGCTTTCTGACATTGTTTTCCAACAATCTCCCCCTCAATGTCATAATGGCATAAGGTTCGAACATTTGCATAATTCTAATGTTTGTCTCTGGATAATGCTTTGGTAAATATATCTGTTACATTTTCACTTGTAGGTACATAAGGTGGCTTAACATGCTTTTAGTTACATGTTCCCGAATGTAATAAACATCAAGATAACTCAGAATCTTTTATAACGAAATTGCTTCAAGCGTTGTTGTAAATGAAGCTATATACTCTGGTTCGCTCAATGAAGTGGATATTGTTGGTTATTTCTTGAAAAACCATGAGATCTTAATGTAAAAAATTAGCGTTTTTTTTGTAAAATTCGCAAACGAATTAATTCGTAGCATGCAAATTTTATGTTTTTTTTTTCATGAATGCCCTATCATAGTTGCATCGCAACGCGTTGCGAACAGTCCGCAACTTCGCCACCGCAACTTCGCAACGTTGCTACGTTCGCAACGCGTTGCTTTGCATTCATTTTTTTTAAATCCAAAAAATACCAAAAAAATATATTTCTCTGAGGAGGGATAAAAAATTATCTATAACTCAAAACCTTTCATACTTGCATTACAAAAAATATGACTTATCATCTTGAAATAGATTTATACTTTGGAAATGATAGGCAACGTTGCTTTCCACTATTTGATTTGCTTTTGTGATGGCACTTGTGACTTCATATTTATCATTCACCACTTAAGATTTATTCCAAGACTCATATGATTTGTCATAGTGATTCTCTATGTTTTTATTATGATGTATCAATGATCATGTATGATGTATCATCATTCATATATGATGTAACATGTTACATTGATAAATGTTATGTTATGAATCATGATTCATGATGCTACATTGTTATGTTAAATGTTATGTTATGAATCATGATAATCTCTCTCTCTCTCATTGTATGTATGTATGTATGTATGTATAAATGCATGCATGCATGCATGTATGTATGTATGTATGTATGTATATGTATGTATATGTGTGTCTGTGTAGGTGTGTGTGTATATGTATGTATATATATATATATATATACATACATACATACATACATACATACATACATACATACATACATACATACATACATACATACATACATACATACATACATACATACATACATACATACATACATACATACATACATACATACATACATACATACATACATACATACATACATACATACATACATACATACATACATACATACATACATACATACATACATACATACATACATATATATATATATATATATATATATATATACATATATATATATATATGTATATATATATATATATATATATATATATATACACACACATATATATATACATATATATATATATATATATTGTATTTTATGGTATATATAGTCATATCCCACCTTATTATATATTATAGGACCCAAAATACCTAAAAAATGTATATATAAGTTTTGAAAAATAAATCACTTTATCGCAACGCCTAGCTCCAAACATTGCCTTCGTTGCTAACCCGTTGCTAACGCGTTGCCGTTGCCGTTGCTAAAACGTTGCTTTCCACTATGTGCCCTATACTGTTCCAAGTTCGTTGAGCAGTTCTTTCATAAATGCATCCCATTGCCCAAGCATGAGTCGTAACCCAAATCCATTCCCTTGTGTTTTCTTGTGCACCCAACCATAGCCCATAAGCTCATGATTCATAGCACCTTACTATAGATTGCATCCCAATTCCCCATCTTGCCGCCTTCGTCCTAATCTCGCTTCCCTTCGGCCCATTTGGGGGAGGGGGGGAGAGGGGGGGGGGGGGGGGAGAGAGAGAGAGAGAGAGAGAGAGAGAGAGAGAGAGAGATCTTCTAAATAGGAGAGCTTACTACGATCTGCCTACTACCTAGACTCTAGAGAGGCGACTCTTAAGACCTTCAAGACTCAAGTTCCACTTTGATTAATCATTATTTATCCATTATCCACTTTGATTCTCCTTCAACCATTAACCATATCTTTTACCATGGGAAGAGCTAAATCTAACCTTCGTTCTCATGTGAAGATGAAAACACTGGACCCAATACTTGGAAGTGCAAGTGTTTCAAAGAGATCTATGTTGGCAGTGCTTCACGTATCAAGGCAAACCGATCGTATACAAGGATGCATCAGAAACATTGTTGGACAATCAATGATAGAGTGAGTATTTATAATTTTTATATTTAAAAGTTCGAATAACATTCACTTTTGAATCTTGAATTAGTATATTGCCTTCTTATTTATATATATATAAAATAAACTTTTAGGAACATGAGCTATGTGATGCAATGCAGAGGAGATGAAATTGGTTAATCCATGCCATTGCCCATTTACTCCATCCATAGTGGAGATCAGAGGAGCAAAACGTCCGCAAGGCCTTGGAAGATCGTTGGATAGAGTATATGAAGCGTTGGACCAAGATCTAGGCCTCCCGTCACGATTGGAGAGTTAGTGATTGCAATTCCGTTGCATGGAACGATACTTTGGGCTCCATGATTACAAGAGTACTAAGTTATTGCTCTGACTTGGTGGGAGAAATGTGGAGTGGGCACTCCTCTATTGGTGAGTTACTACTTACTAGTACTTCAATTTTTGGATTTCCAAAGCCGTACATCATGATTCATGAATCATGATACATGAAGTAATCTCATAGTATTTTGTAATTTTGTAGCAAAAGTTAGCACTCCAAATTATCACAAAATTGTAGCACTAGGCATGCTGAACAAAATTGAAGTGCATGTGCTTTTTTTCATACAAAAAAGAGAAATAGATTAAGTCCTTCACAACTTGAGAAGTTAGAGTACACACACTACAATCTCAAGTTGTTGGAGAGCAACGGAAGTCATATTGCACCTCTACAAGTAAGTTGAAGCCTTGAAATATATTGATTCATTTTAAATTATAAGTTTCCATATATGGTGTTATGATTCTAATCATTAATGGATTGTTTATGTAGGTTAATATTGACTCCATTGATATTGAAGAAATTAAAGATATCCCTCAAATCCCAGAGGACTAGAAGGATATCTCTACCGTGTTATTTAAGGAGACTCAATAATTTGTGAGACAAACATGTGGGAGTGCAAGATCCACTGGTAGATTAAGTAACTCAAAATTACAGCATTACCTAATGTTTATAATAACTTGTTTCATTATTAGATAGTTATTGGTTATTAACCCATTGTTCATTTTCATATTGCAACAAATCCGGATCAACCATTTATGAGTCCACGATCTTCGAAGATTGCTTCTCGACGAGGTATACGAGGACATGACGCACATGGACTCCATTCTAGTAGCAAGAAAAACCTGAAGGTGGAGGCAGTGATGATTAGGAGGAGAGAAGCATCATTCTAGCAACGATGATGATGATACAAGAGGTAGACCTTGGTTGTCTAGAGAGAGCTATAGCATTGATACTTCATCATGGGCTACTTCTTTTGATGAGGATCTTATAGATGATGATTAGTCATGACATGTAATAAGATATGTGACACTTAGTGACACTTGTGGCTTGACTTAAGATGTATTGAAATTTGATAGTGGCAAACACTCGTGACTTGATTTATGATGTACTGAGATTCATGATGTATCATGTATGATGTATGTTTTTATGTATCATCATTCATGTAGAATGATGATTGTTTGCAACTTACTAATCATTAATGTCATGCCTCATGATTCATCAGAAGGATGATGGTGGTCACTATATGGTTTATCATTTACGATTTGAATTTCTATCATTTATGTATTTTTGCAAATACTTTATTAAGTTATGCAATATAAATGATTTCATTACATGGGTTTGATGTATGTATATATGTATATATATATATATATATATATATATATATATATATATATATATATATATATATATATATATATATATATATATATATATATATATATATATATATATATAGACACACGTACGTACGTACATACATACATACATACACACACATACACAGACAGACATACAAACAGATATATATATATATATATATATATATATATATATATATATGTATGTATGTATGTATGTATGTATGTATATATATATATATATATATATATATATATATATATATATATATACATACATACATACATACATACATACATACATACATATATACACATACATATATATATACACATATATATATACATACATATATATGTATATATATACACACACATATATATAGAGAGAGAGAGATAGATACATATATACTTTATATATGAAAAAATAAAATTCTTTCCATATGGATAAAATTCCCAAATTTTATTTTTGGTCTGAAGTTTGAACAAACTAAACAAATTAAACCAATAATTATCAAATTGATTCTCACAAATTAATTCTCCCGTTTGTACCATGCATGAGATAAGACAATATCCAATATGAAAACAAAAACTACTTCTGCTTCTTCTTGTGTCTTTGTCGCCTGCCCAATCAGAATCTGCATAACCTTTTATTCTTAGTTGTAAAACAATTATTGGCTTATGAAGCATTAGGAAGAATCTTATGGTATTTGTTGATACTATACATGATGAAGTTGATGGCTACATAGTTTCGTGAATGAATAACATGAGATTCCATTGCACTTTCTTCCTGGGTGTATTCAGAGTTTGCCTACATTCTTCTTGGTCCATGGGCATGAACAAGAAAAACATCCATCAAGCATACAAGCACAAAGCAAACTGCTGCACCATGCAAGGAGGAGCTAAAAAGTGAAACAAAATACAAACTAAAAGCAGCTAACCATAAAAATAAGGTACAAGGTTGTGATAATCCACCTGCATCAGAAAATAATCTAGCATCACTCCAACAATAATGAAAAGAAGTCATCCCCCTAGAATACTATGTCTTACGTAAGGATGCTAAGCGGCTGTGGTGATACCTGCTTATCTCACTAGAAAAGGTGTGTGTACATCTATGGACACACATACAACAATGATGCCATCAATATAAGTACAAGTACATATTTAACGAGGCACCCGCTTAAGCACAAAAGCATATCATGCGACGAACCTCTACACTTCAATATGTAAATATGCAACAAAGAACAATAATTCAGCCGACCTTCCAGTTATTCCCTCATACTTGACAACGCACGCAAGCAGGCGTGTGTAAATATCCACATAATAACAAAAGCCACGTAAGGGGGAGTGCAACAGACCGCGAGCTATCATTGCAGGTTCACACATGCTTGCACGAACGGACTGCATCTGTGATGTAGGCCGATAAGTCACGTAGTACCATCGTCCAGGAGCACTGCATGCCACCCCTTCCACGATTGCAGTGTACATTAGCGCATTCGGGAGATGAAGTAGGCGTAAGAGTGAGGCACGCTTCCGGGTGAGAATTGAGATGTTATGTACGCTTCGAATGTTTTTGTTTCCCCTTTTAAAGCGGGGTTATATTTTCAGAAGAAATTCAACTTAGGGACACCCTCTTCACATCAATTCCAATTGAACCGATGTTACAATTGAATGAGCATAATATCAAGGATTCCTCTCGTATGCCACAAGAGAAGCATCTCATGTCATGTCAAGGGAAAAATGTACTATTTTAGGGATTTCAAATAGTAACCCATCATAAAATGTACTATCATAGGGATTTCAAAGAGTAACCCATCATTGTTCATAGGGTTTCGAAAACTTCTTTAGTTTCTCTACTAAACCTCTTTCATTCCAAGTTCTCATCACCACCAACTCATGGTTTAATAAGAAGAGAATAATTTTTTTACTTATTGCTTAATTACCTGCCCTTGTTGATCAGGCATGCCATGAGTTTTATGAAACTTGAAGATCCATAAAGGATACTTTAAACTTAAGATTTTCTACCAATGAAGAAGTTTTTGGTTTTTGAATTAAGCCAACACACAAAAACTCAATGGTTTATTAATGCCATAACCATTATTATTTTACTCTTTGACTTCATATCAAGAATTCAATTCCTATCTTACGCTTGAACTTAATACAATTGATCTCTCTCTTATCCCATAGACATCTATATGTGTCATAGATATGCATGCATAGTGAGAAAGACCTCCTTTATGTTTATGCATATTGATTAGAAGATGCTTGCATGCATATGGTTCAGAAACATGCATGGAATTCACACTTGGAACTCCATTCGATGCATGAACCTATGTTGTATGCAAGACAAGGGATTTGAGCTCGTGACCTACTAGTTAGGAGTCCAATGGGCTAACTCTCTTTTATCCCATGAACCCATGTATGTTTCACAGACATGCATGCAGAGTGAGAAACAGATCCCTTATGTTTATGCATCTTGATTAGAAGATACGTGAATGCATAAGCTTCGAACATTGAACCCCTCTTTAAACCATGCATGGAGTTAACACTTGGAACTCCATTCAATGCATGAATCTATGTTGTGTGCGACGTAGGGGATTTGAACTCATGAACTACTTGTTAGCAATCCAATCGGCTAACCACATGTCCCAAAATCCATGGTTAAAGATAACTTCTTAATCCTCACTCTTAGGGTGTGGTTCAACCATCTTCTGCCTCTCAATTCATGATGGTATACCTAGTCATTTTCCTTAATGATTTGCACTTGTATCCCTCTAGTCTTGGTGATTAGATCCCAAGCTCCCTAGGCATCCCAAGATCTTCATAGTTCCTATCTAGCTTTATGGATTCGAAAGCTTTTTTCCAAGAGCATTCCAAGGGTACCTTATATGAATCAATTCAACCTACAAATTGGGATATCCCTTTTTGTACCTTCTCAAATGCTAAGCAGCCCATTGCCTTTCTTGAGAGCCATTAGGTTCCTATGCCCATGAACTTTATGGAATCCAACCATCTTTCCCAAGAATACTTCCTAGGCCCTGATAACAATTGTTGCAAGCCTTTCGGACACATATATTGACACATACATGAAGTAGTAGACGAGCATATTTGAGAGAGACACACACCATATGACCCCGAGAGCCACCAGCCCCCCCCCATCCTGACTATGTAGCACTTGAGCAAACTCCCTAACCCCTTTCTTTCCCATCTACCACACCTAGTGAAAGAGTGTCCCATAATGATTAGGCTTCCAAGCCTCATATATGTATCTTAAGGTAAAAATCCTTACTTTATAACATTAGGAGATGATTAAACCACACCCTAAGAGGGAGTATTAGGAAGTACTCCTCAATCATGGCTTTTAGGGCATGTGGTTAGACCATTGGACTCCTAACTGGTAGGTCATGAGTCTAAATCCCTTGTCTTGCTTGCAACAATTGGCATCAAAGTCATGCATGATCATGGGCATCCTCTCAACTAGATAGATCACTCACTGCAAGCTCACCACACTCAAGAAGATAGTTAGGCAATTTACTATGGATGGTGTGTAGTGAGAGAATAGGAGCACTTAATGTCTCTCCTTCCCCCATGTGCATGTGTGCGGAAGAGGGAGGGATGACTACCATCATTTACAAATAACAAGACACCTCCATGCATTATATTTGTACTCTTCTCGCACTATAAACCACACATGTGGGATACATCATGCAAATCTTTTCCTCTCCTATGCACCCACAAGGATGATTGTTCGTGATTTTTCCCTCATGCTTTCATCAAACTTTGCTAGTCTCTCATGCACCCAAGGTTGCCTCGTGACAAAAAAAGAAATTCTTTCTTTGAGAAGGACGAAGAGGAGGTGAAGTGAAGTTTCATCAATAAATTATTTTCCATTTTCCTTTCCCATCATCTTTTATCCAAGAAATAGAATAGGGTTGAAGGATAGGGAAAGAAGATGGTCTAAATAGAGGAAGGGCAAAAGTATTTCCTCCTCCCTCATGCAAGTATTTTTGGGCTCAATTCTAGCTCTCTCACATATCATACATGCCCCCATCCTCAATCCTTACACCTTCACTCATCATACATATGCTCTTTCCATGCTTTCATGTGTTTTAGAGGAGCAGAGGATGGAAAGAAATAGGAAGGCCATGAACCATTATGTATTATTTCTCCATATTTCAAAACCTCATAGGGATATATTCTTTTTGGCGACCTCTCTCATGATTCAAGCCCACACACATCATACTCCCTATTAGTAGTCAACTAGGACTCAGTCGACAAGGGAGTCAAGGACAAGAAAACCAAGGTGGAATGCACATACAAGGTAGTGAATGCAGATCAAGCTTAGCCATATTTTTTTTAAATCAGTCATTCAATCAATAGTAATTTTCATCACCTCATCTCATTGAAAATACTCGTTTTTTATAGTTTTGACTCCATTTTGTTCAAGACAAGGAGTCCCCAAGCTTGAGGAATGTTAGGAGAGGCCACATGTTAACTTTCATAAATTTTAGAGCTATTTTGAGCCTCCAAATTAGCTTGGGAACCTAATTTTTAATTAGGTCAAACACTAGATGTGAACTAGTCCAAAGCTAGTCAAAAACTATAAAGGGAGCTAGAGAGCTCATTTTTTAGGTTGGATTTTTTATCAAACATTGTATTAAGAGCCTTTGAAATAAAGATTCCACTATTCTACTCTTTGTTCTACCTTGTGTGCATGTGTGTGTATGTGTGTGCATGCTAGTGTGCTTCTCACTCATGCACTTTGTGCATTCCACTTGCTCACGGTCGTCATACCATCCTCATGTCTCTACGGATTGACATTTACGAGGTTGATTGCCTCACATTGGTATTCCCCTTTTGCTAGAGTGACACCAAATTTAGCACCGTTGTTGGTGATTGCGATTTGAGGACAAGCTTGTGACAGTAAGACGTAGAGTCTTTATGTTGGAATCATAGCTAAGTAGATAAATTTTCTATTTTTATTATTTTTTTCATCTCCATCACCATCTCTATCATCTCTACTCACCTCCTACCTCCATCTCCTTCATCACAAAAATTTCAGCTTTTTGGTCATATCCGCATATCCCATCTCATATCCCTCATTTCATTTGTGAGAGAGAGCAAGAGAGCGATTGTGTTGTGCGTAGCCTGAGATGACAACTTCTATCTATAGAGATAGACAAAAAAGTGTAGCGCATCTGCATGTTAGGCATGATAGATGGCATCATCAGGGCATTCCAAATCACAAAAAATAGTAGGAAAATTCATGTTTTATCCATTTATCATGATAGACATAGAAAGATCCCACCAGTAGATTGTCTATTGTGATAGATGCATCCATTGAAATATACAAAAACCCATGATAGAATATAGAAAATGAACATCGTCTATCGCCATAGACTCGTCTCTCATGATAGGTATGTCTATCATGATAGGTAGGATCCCACAGTAGAGACCATCTATCGTGATAGACCCATATATTGCAATAGCTAGAGGCCATGATATACAATAGACAATAGACGACAGACAATGGATAGTGTCTATCATGATAGAACTATCTATCACGATAGACACGTTTTCCGTGATAGATATGTCTATCATGAAAAACAACCATCCACAATAGACATATTGATTGTGACAGATATTTTCTATCGTGATAGATAGGAAATTCAGAAATTTTTCTTATTTGTCAAATTTGGTCAATTTGAGCCTAATTTTTGGGATTTTTGCAGAGATTTGGAGTTAAGTAGGTGGGAAAAAAAATATCGGTGCATTGCAAACTTGGGAACAAGCATCACAGGGAATTCAAGCGATATTAAGAGCACTTGAATTGAGGTTGGAAGATCTCTCAACCCTCTCAATCAATTTTTAGCATAGACTAAGTGTCCATAGGTGTGTTGAATAACTAGGGTTACGACAGGCATAAATCAAGTTCAAGAGACCTTAATTTCTCAAGCCCAAGAGTAATTAAGTACATTTATGGAAAATCGTAAAGTAAAAAGAACATAATTTGATCCATCAAACATCAAATTACATCACAACTCAAGTATTCTTGACAATGCAAGTCTTCATATAAGATTTTACAACCTAAAAGAACCTAAAAAGAACAATTAAGTAACACAAAAGAACATTCCAATGTGATTTTATTTGGTTATCGGGCAAGTAGTTGGGCCTTATGAACCTTAGATCAGGTAGACACACAAGAAGAACAAATAGACAAAGCATCACATCTTTTGAGGCTAGTGTCAATCATGCTGCTAGGTCATGGACTCCACAATTGAGTGACTATCCTTACATGTTGAGCTTAGACACCAATCACTCTGAGATCTCTTTTAGCATGGAGAGAACCAGGAGAAGTTCAAGGCTAGCATACCTACAAACCCTAGAAGGTCCCTACAAGAATCAGTTGGAATATATCCAAACCAACTGCTTACATGCTCATACCTATGAGGATGGTTTGAGATAAGCAGTTGTTCAACTTAGAAACCTAGATCAACCCTTTGGAATTGAACACCTAGTGGTCAAGTCTGAAGAGGGGAGCCATGTATGTGGTAACCAACTTACCTAATAGGATAGATGAGTTTGGAACGATCATTCTTGAGTCAGATTTAAGGAGACTTGGATCAAGTTAACCCTAAAAGAGAGCCTAGAATGTCGAGAGGTAAATCCATTTTCTTGAGGATAATCACATCATAATGGATTCCCAAAGATAACAAGAGTATACAACTCTTCTTCAATAGAGAGATGGATGAGGCATTCTAGAGATTCAAGCCAGATAAGCCTAGTGAAGTAGATAGAGTAATCATTTATGAATTCAAGGACCTTGATGTCCCAAGAATAGTCATCTAGTTGGATAACACTTCTAAACGATGTATGCAGTCCATCACGAAACATAGTAGGCACGTTTATACTTGGAAAAGAGAGCCAATTTTCCCTTTACATAAGTCTACAGATTCCCATGGTTAGCATGGAGCTTGAGCCTCTCATGTCCTAGGTATTCAAAAGAAGAAATCAAAATAGCGACTAGAGGTACATTTCACAAATCTTTTGGGAAGAGAAATCATATGACAACTTGAACAGAGCCATAGTGCAAGCATCCCCTATGATCTTAGATAGTAATCCTAATGCCCAAATTTTTTATTATACCCACGTAGATAACCCACAAGCTTACTATACAAAGTTACCAAAGCATAATGAGATCTATCAATATGAAACACCATTGGAACCTAATTGGGAGCCTAAAACTCCAATGTGATGTATATGAATCCAAAACCTAGGCCCCAATTGAGACAAATGAGATTGCAAGCCCCTAAAGGATCATGTTATAGATGTCAAGGAGATCACTTCATACGTGAATGTGTGCTTCCTCCACCAAGACAACCTCAACCCATTGTGATCCAAGGTTTTTGTCTTGATTGTGGAAAGGAACATCTTCTCATATATTGTCCTAAGAACCTAGTCAATGTGTAAAAGATCACTCCAATCGATGTTATTGGTTTGGTAGTTGAACCTAATGGAAGTGTGATTAATAATGCCCCTATACAAGTAGTCATGAGAGCACAAGCTCTACAAAAGACCCTAAACATAAAGTAGGAAAAGAAATCAGAAGATAGTGAGTCAAAGGGAACAGGCAAAAAGAGAACTAGAGCTTGGAAAGATATCCAAGAGAGGATGAAGAGACAATGGGCTAGGACACTGTGAGTTAGAACAAAACCTTAGAGAAACGAAAACAAAAATATTTGAAATTGCATTTCAAATGCACTCTCAAACATCACCACCATCCAATCCACTACATCAAATCGCACCATACATTCCACCACAACCCAACACAGGATCAATCTTAGCCAATTCTTCTCCTGAAGACCTGGACATGATGTTCAAGGCATACTACACTAGAATTAAAGAAGGGTCGAACATGGATGAATTGGATAGATGTTATCCCTGAGTGGATCTAGGGATTGGAAGTGTTGGAGTTTGAGGTCTACGGAATCACGCAAACATCACAAGGAAGAAGAAGAAGCTTGGAGCACAACACACAATACTGAATGTATTACCAAGAGAATGTACAATGATAAGTAACCCATTAGGGTTATAGATGTATATACAAGGAGTTTACACTCATGTATAAGGAAGTACCAAGCTATGTGTTCAAGGATGGAGTGGCCATTGAAGAGGCCTTGAAGGGCTTTGGTGTGCAGAACAAGAGGAAGGAGGAGATGGAGGGAGAGAGAAGAGAAGAGAGATGCGCACAGATGCGTAGGAGCCTCGAAACCAACATAATGATTTCCCTTGAGGCAATGCTCTATATATGATGTATATATATAAATATGGGGTTAAGGTCACATTACCCCTCACATCCCCAACAATCTCGCACTTAAGGGTCACTGTGACCATAAGTGGAAAAATATACAAAGAATGATGTAGGATTATACAATAATGTACAAGAAGAGTTCGGATCTCAACCCATATGGATCAACCTACACCAATTGCCTCGGACAAGGTGTATCCATGCACCTCAAACTGCTTTAGAATCACATCGATAAGAGTCGAGCTCACATCTGACTGATGCAAGAACTGATGAAGTTCCTGCAAAGCTCCCACTCGCTCTATGCCTATGTCAATCATCAAACGACTGACAACTCTAAGTGCAAATGCTCCAATAGCAACTCCAATGTCTGGTCTTGAGCATAACGACCCATACATCAGACTCCCAAATGATGACGAAAACATGTGCTATCCTGGCTAACCTAAGTATGTCAGACATGCCTATATCCAAGGCATCCAAAGCACCATCGTCAAGACCAACATATTCTGACATATATGTGTCAACATTTGGCATGAGCGAATCTGAGAATGACTGCATGATCGCTGACTCATCAGCATCTAAATCAGTCATCCTCTCAACCAAGGATGTGTCTAGTTGTGCACCCTGAGAGCTAGTATGGTTTTCTTCAGGATACAAATAAGGATCTTGTTGGAGCTCTTTGCTTGTCCATTTCCCTAGGGTAGTAAACACATGAAATTCAATGCAAGATCTTACAATTTTCACATATAATCTTTAGGACTTGGTTCCCAAAATGACTACCCCTATCATTAATTATCTCTAGAGGACACCCAAGCATGGTGAAATTATCTTTGTATAAAACTTTAGCAATAATAGAAACATAACAATCCACAAAAGCCTTTGCCTCAACCCATTTAGTCGCATAACATGTGGCCATCAAGATATACCTTTTTTCTCAAAGATGCCTTGGATGATTGATGGGACACATGAAGTCCATCCCTCATCTCTCAAAGGGTTGCCAAGTGGTAGAAACATCAAGCGGTCAAAATTCCAACTTTGAGGACTTCGGTGCACATCTTTGACATGCTTCACACTTTCTAAGAACTTGCATTGCATCTCGAAATACACTTGGCCACTAAATTCCCTTGTGGAAGATCCTCTAAGTGAATTCCTTCCCCATTGAATGTCCTTCTTCATGTGCTTCATGTAGGGTACCTATCATTTCTTTGGGGCCACACGCCTCCTCGATATATACCATATTGTCCCAACTTGTAAAACTTCCCTTGGATAATGGAATATGGCTTACACTTAAGTAGTATCCTCCACTTCTAACATAAGAAACATGCCTACATAAAATTCTTTAAAGGTGAGAATATTCAAAATATCTCCATGCCATCATTGTCCTACCACCATTTAGAATAGTTGGTTATCCATTGGTGCATCAACCATTCCATTTGCATGTTCTCCACTGGTGATCATTGAGAGATGATCAGCCATAAAGTGTTCCTTGATTGAACTAATCTAGATCTCAAAATCAAAATCTTGGAAGATGAGCAACTATCTATAAACCCTCCTTGCAATTTTAGGCTTGATGAGCAAGTATTTTAATGGTTCATGGTCAATAATAATTACAAAGTGCATGCTAAACATATAATTTCTAAACTTTTTCAATGCAATCACAACGGCAAAACCTTCACACTCAACAATATCATAATTCCTCTGTAGGGGGAAGAACTTTGCTTGCATAACAAATAGGGTAATCTACCTTACATATGCTAGATGGTTGTGCTAAAACTGCTTCTCTTGCACATAAACTAGCATTAATATGAACATGAAATTCTACATTCCAACTCGGCGTGATTAGTAAAGGTAAAGTGCATAATCTCATCTTGAGTCCCCGAAAAGCTAGCCTAATTTAGGGATCCAATTTTTTCTTTCTATTTTTGAGTTGTGATTAAGGGAAGGAGACATGGGAATACATTCTTATGCACCTTTGATGATATCCTATAGGACCTAAGAAGCTATGTACCTAATTAGGGGACCTTGGATGGAAGTTGTCACAACTACATCTATCTTTTCAGGATTCACTGTGAGTCCTTTGACAAACATGATGTGTCTAAGTACGGTGCCTCTTGTAACCATGAAACGATACTTTGTTCAATTGAACTTCAAATCTACTTGTAAAAGTTTCTCAAAAAATTATTGCTAACCTTTGATGTGTTGTTTATATGTCTTGAAGAATGACACTTTCATCTTTACCTAAGAACACTAAGAAGTCATCCATGAATATCCTTAGGAACCATGTGAGCCATTTACCCGATATTGCATGCATAGCTGTGTTGAATGCACCAAGGGCATTTTTCAACCCAAAAGCCATTGAATGCACCATGGGAATTCTTCATCCCAAATCCCATTAAATGCACCATGTGAATTATTCAACCAAAAATCCATTCTTGTTTACCTATATGTTCCCCATGGTATGACAAAACTAGCCTTCTCCAAGTATTTCTAGGTGTATGACTATCTAGTCATAGCTGCTAAAAACATCCAAGAAACTGTATAATGAATGCCCTTTAACTTCTTCTAAACTTTTTCTATGAAGGGTTGTGCAAAACCATTCTGAATTATGACCCTATTAAGAGCCTTGAAATTTGCACATATTTTGATCTTCCCCCTATTCTTCTTGGGCATGATGATAATGAGAGGGACATCTTAATTGTTCATGGAAAAAATGATCCCTAATTATTCTAATTTTCTTAGCCCAATATTCACTTCCTCAGCATACTTGGGATTGAGTCTATACAACCTACTTCTTACTAGTTGCACCCCATCCACGGAGGTATTCGTGAAAGCTTTTCTCCTATGGATTCTTGTGAGATCCTTATATGAACAAGCAAACACAATTTGATACTTTATGCAAGAAGGATGGTACTTGATAAAATAACTTAGGGAACTTCCACATCCACCTTGCGAAAGAAACATTATGAGGACTGAAATTGATCTCTTTGATACTCTTCTCCTTTTGTTTATTGTTTGCGAGAGCTTCAAAGTTGTAAGCTGGTAGTGCATGCAACTCCAATTATGCTCACCTCTCTTGTGCCCATCCTTTAGGAATGTCCTCCATGGGCAATTTGGGACTAACAAGAGGAGATTTCTTTGCTTGCTTATCTTCATCCTTCACCTAGATCTTCAGGGATTTTTTCAACTTGCGATTCAATCTTCACTTTTGATTTCAATTCTTCCTCTTCATTTGATAACTCTCTAATTTCCACAACAGGACAATCTATTCCTTCCGTCATCCACCTAATCAAGTCTCCCTCTTCTTCATAGTTAAGCTATACCATGGGTTCTTCCTTTTGTTTGTTCATTATACTATTTGACTCCATATAGACATGGTCATATTCACACTCGAAGTAGAGTTGTACATGTTCTTGGTCTCTGATGTGACCCACATTTTGTCTATTGCCCTAGTTGTGTCTAGCTTGCCTTAGCTAGATCTTCCCAATAAAAGAGGAAACATTGCTTCTTCTGGAAGAACGATGACCACAAAGACTACGAGGAATACGGGCGCATAGCGACAGTTAAACGTCGGTTAAACGAAGACAAATTTGATGTTTTTATCAACGTGTGGTGCGATGGGAAACGCTCACATTGACCATCACTAAAGCCACGATTAAAAAGCGTCACATAACTGACACTAATTTGCATCGCATAAGTGACGCTAATTAACGTCGCTTATGCAACCCTAACTGCACGGGCCTTTACGATGCCTTAGCATCGTTTATACGATGGGGTTTTGATGAAAAAAATTAAAATGTTGGAGGCTCTTCCATCAGCATCTTCACGCATTTGATCGAAGAGCTCTCCAACGTTCGCAATTGCACTCTGGTTACGAGCTGAAACAATCACTAGCAGAATTGTTGTTTTGTCTATCTCTATCTTATTGTCTCTCTCTGTCTCTATTTCTCTTTTTCTACCTCTTTCTCTCTTTGAATTATCTCTCTCTCTCTCTCCCTCTCTCTCTTTATTGCATGTTCACACATATACACATATACACATGCACATACACACACATATATACACACAAATATATACACACACATACATGTGCACATACACTTACACATACACGCACATACACATGCTATGCACAAACATTTCTACAACCACATAAAAAGACTTGCATGCATGCATTATTGCATATATATATATATATATATATATATATATATATATATATATATATATATATATATATATATATATATATATATATATATATATATATATATATATATATATATATATATATATATACACACACACACACACACACACACATTAACATATACTTAAATACATCCACATGCATGCACATGGATGCAAATGGAAATGCATCCACACACATATGCATGTTTCATACATATACACATGCATATACATACACTTGAATGGGTTTATACACGTACACATACATATGCACATATGTATATATACACACACATACACATATATATACACATACGTACACACACATATGCACATACATACATATACACATATACATGCACATAAACACATATACACATACACTTATACATATACATGCACATACATATACACACACATACACATGCACATGCACATACACATATATACACATATACACTTACACATGCACATGCACATACACATATACACTTACACATGCACATGCACATGCATATACACATATATATATGTACATACATTCATATACACACACATATACATGCACATATGTACACACACATATTACACATATATACATGCACGTACATACATACATATACACACATACACATGCACATGCACATACACATACATACGCATATACACTTGCACATGCACATGCAGATACATGCATATACACATATACATATGCACATACATACATGCACATACATACATAGATATATACATATAGACACACTTACACATATAGATATATACCTACATGTGCATATATACATTTTATATACACGTAGGCACACATAGATATGAATGAATTATATAATTAAAGTAATAAAACGCATGTTTAATATAAACAATCAATAGAACAAGACTTTTCATTACTTAATACCATACACACAATTCAAAACATAATTGAAATGAACTATATATATATAAATACATATCTAGTGTCATAATCAAGAATGCTAATCATCATCATCATCATTAGCAGCATCATCATGATCATCCTCATCCTCATCATCACGATCATTCGCATGATCTGATGTAGTTGTGTGAGTACCTTGTGATGATAGAGATCGTCCCTCCTGTGTCTGTCTCTCCACCTCATCCATATCTGCCTCTCCATAATACTTCTGTATTACATATAACTCACAAATGCATCCGGATGATCTCGCATATATTCGCTCAAACGATGATATTCAAAATGTGTAGCATACTCGATCTCATATTTCGTAGGATATCGACCATAATCCTTTTTCTGCATTGAAACAATTAAAAAAGATTAGTTTCTTACGTTTTAACTAAAATAAAAAACATACGAACAATAACACATATACTTACAAATGTAGCTACAAAACCATGATGGCCCATTTGGCTTAGGTGTGATGTGTGGCCCCACTCAACTCTCTTCTTTGAAGCAGCTCGTTTACTTAAAGAAAAATAAATACATAAATTAAATGTAAAAAATTAATAAAACATATGAGAATTATAAACATAAACTATTAATTTGTATACCTTCTGTTGAGGAAATGACTCCTAAAGATGTAGCTGTCTACAAAAAAAACTGCCATGTCTCAGGTAGTATGTTAGGTTGCCTCTTAATTTTTTCCACCATACAATATCTCTTGTTATTTTAATCTCATACAAAAAAAAAGAATCAAAATACATACACATATATACACACACATACACATACACATACCCACATACACATATACATGCAAACATATACACATACATATATGCATACATATACACATATACATACATATAACATCAACACACATACATGTCCACATATATACATACACACATACACATGCATGCATATACACTCATTCATACAAAATACATGCATTTATCCCACAATAATGTGTATTTGTGTATATGTGAATATGTGTGTATGTGTAAAT
>CM035433.1:35523134-35593134 GCA_020310875.1 Ceratopteris richardii
TGTATGTGTGTGTCTATGTGTGTGTGTATGCATCTGTATATGTGTGTGTAAATCTGTGTATGTGTGTGTATGTGAGTGTCTGTGTGTGTATGTGTGTGTATGTGTGTGTGTGTCTATGTGTGTGTGTGTCTATGTGTGTATGTGTGTGTCTATGTGTGTATATATATGTGTGTGCATGGATGTGTATGTGTGTGTGTAAATCTGTGTGTATGTGTCTATGTGTGTATGTGTGTGTGTATGTGTGTCTGTGTCTATGTATGTATGTGTGTATGGATGTGTATGTGTGTGTAAATCTGTGTGTATATGTGTGTGTATGTGTCTATGTGTGTATGTGTGTATGTGTATGCATGTATGTATGCATATGCATGTGCATTATGTATGCATATATATGCATATGTGTGTATGTGTGTGTATGCATGTACGTATGTATGTATGCATATGCATTATGTGTGTATGTGTCTATGTGTGTGTGTGTGTCTATGTGTGTATGTGTGTGTGTATGCATGTGTATGTGTGTGTAAATCTGTGTGTAAATCTGTGTGTATATGTGTGTGTATGTGTCTATGTGTGTATGTGTATGCATGTATGTATGCATATGTGTGTGTATGTGTGTGTGTATGCATGTAAGTATGTATGCATGCATATGCATACACATTATGTATGCATATGTATGCATGTATGTGTATGTGTGTGTGTGTCTATGTGTGTATGTCTATGTGTGTATGTGTGTGTATGCATGTAAGCATGTATGTATGCATATGCATGTGCATTATGTATGCATATGTATGCATGTGTGTGTATGTGTGTGTACACATGTAAGTATATATGTATGCATATGCATATGCTTTATGTATGCATATGTATGCATGTATGTGTATGTGTGTGTGTATGTCTCTCTACGTGTACTTTCAAAGTTAAAGCAGAGGAGTAGGTGCCTACCCATTCACTTGTAGACTTGTACTTTCAAAGTTAAAGCCGAGGAGTAAGTGCCTACTGGACGTCTTTTACCGAATAAAAAAAAAGGGATGTCTTGAAAACGAGATTCGAGCTTTAGACCTCTTGCGTAGGGCGTAATTTTATTTCTTTACTATTACTCATGAGGATCAATTCTGATAAATTTGGCTTTATTATGTGAAATAACCCTATTGTTTGTGTTTAAATATAAAAACTTTTTTTTTTGGATTCAGCATATGATGCTTCAGCCGACTTCATGTTTAGAGATTTCGCTGAGGAAATCATGTGACAGTCTTGGGATCGTTAAAATGTGTACGTGGCTTCATAGTCAAAGGTTTAACGGTCCCTGGCCATCGATCGGCTTTTCAAAAATTCGGTAACGAGATGGCGAGGCCTTCCGAGGAGGAAGATTCCTCGTGTGCCGATAGAAGCCACCGCCTTTCACGTCTCGAGCACATCCTTGGAGGTCAGCTGCTTTAGCTTAGTTACAGGCGCACAAACTCTTCCTTCTCTTAACTCACAGTTATTCTCCCTGAAGAGAACGTTTACAAACGTCGTATTTTTTCTGTATTTGTCGTTCTGTATAGCAGGAAAATGTAGAAGAGCTTCGAATACATTTACCGAGTACGCTGCACTTTCTGAGGACGGAAAACCAGCCAAAGAAGCAAAGGTAAGGTATTGCACACATTAATTATACTCTACTTCAGAAATAGAGTACAAGATAAGTGTTCAAAAGCATACGTAGTCTATGGATGGTCTCTTAAAGCCCTTAACCCCATGATGAAAGGTCCCCAGGGTCCAGAAGAACTTTCATCTTTTCCCTAATCAAGACGTATTATTTATTCACGGCAGGTATTCGCTACATGTGGATATACATGTGTTTGCACCCATATGGATGAATATAAATCTCTCTCTCTCTCTCTCTCTCTCTCTCACGCACACACACGCGCGCGCGCTCACACACACACACGCGCGCACACACGCACTTGTACACGCGTACACACACACGCACGCACGCACACACACACACACAGAGAGAGAGAGAGAGAGAGAGAGAGAGAGAGAGAGAGAGAGAGAGAGAGAGAGAGAGAGAGAGAGAGAGAGAGAGAGAGAGAGAGAGAGAGAGAGAGAGAGAGAGAGAGAGAGAGAGAGAGAGAGCATGGTAATTGGGGTTCATAATTAGACCTAAAACTTGGACCTCAAAGTAACTTTCTTGAAGTTAGGCAGGATGTTCTATACCGGAAATGTGGGCTTCATAGAAAGCTTCGTAATGCACACTAGAAAGTCTATGTACACCTGATGGAACCATCTCATGACTCGGCATATTTCTTGCATTCTAAATACAAAATAAAATTACCATACTTACATGTTTGAGATTTTCTTGCACGAAATATAACTTGTAGAGAAGTTTAAAACTTCATTAAAAATCGAATTATGCAAGTACGAACAGTTATTATGTATGATTCAAAAGAAGAATTTCATGCTATCTCGGCATACATACAAGAACACATTTCAAATGTAGACACACTAATGCATACAAATGCATATACATTTTTGACTTTATCTATTAGTATATGCGAACACAAATTTAATACTATATTTGTACATCCATAAATGAACATTTTGCATACCAGCTTGTTGTGCATTTTATTTGGATATAGAATGTTTGACATCCCTTTTGTTATGATTGTGTTGCTTTGGTCTGAATGTTTACATTCTTAATAAAAGTAAGCATCATTTGGAAATGATGTATCATCTTATTTGGTAGAACAATTCTTTGTTTCGTTTAGGTTCTAGGTAGTTCTTAACACAAAATAACATGTGGAATTTCCATATCTTTTTTAGGTGTATCAAAATGGCTCTTATCCGGTTGTTTCAATGTGGTTGAACACATTTAAACGTGGTCATGAGATGGTGTGTGCAAAGAATCAAGAGAGGGGGTGAGGGTGTCTTATCATCAATGTCGACACAGCCCAAAGGAGAGTTCTTATGGTGGAGGCTTCCATGAAGAAATAAGTAGACTCTAATTTCAATCAGGTTATTTGAACATTAATACCAAAAACTATGTTGATATGGTTTCCACATATTAGAGTTGGATGGTATGGGCATGGAGCATGATGAGACAATAATACTCAATGGCCAATCATTAATCAATAAGTTGGCCATATGTGATGCATAGGGACCTCGGACAAGTCACAAAAGTAAATGTCATATGGAATTGGATGGAATAAATGATTTTTGATAAGGATGAAAAAAATCATTTGATCATTGTTCATGGGCAAAATGATCACTTTTGAATAGTGCCTTTGATTTCATGAATAAATTCCCACATGGCCAATTGGAGATTCGAACTTTGTGGACCACCTTGAGAACTCCACCACAAATATGTTAAGGGTATATGCACATAAATGAGCCCAAGTTAGAGTTATATGATGATTATAGTCTTGGTTGACATGTGACTTTCGATCAAAGAGAGTAGCATTGACTTCTTTTACTGCCCTCTTTTGCATTGTTGTGTTTGGCCCATGTTGGACAAAATCCGTTTTACTTTTTGAGATAAGCCCGCTACATCATGGGACATACATTTATTGTCATTGATGGAATGATTGGATTTGATTTATTTCTCTTTAGTATGTATAGTGACTTGTCACATGCGTAAACATGTGAGTGGCTGCACCATGCTTTATAGGTAGAGGAACTAATGTGGTTTGTGCCTTGATTAGGTCAAGGATCATCAAAGCGTGGACATTGCTTAGTCATTGAAGATTATATCTATTTAGCAACTTTTTGTAATACCACTTCATAGCAGCCCTTACATCCATCCCTTACATCCGTCTTTGCATCCATCTTTGCTTCAAGTAATAGATTGAAATTCACATACCTGTTATCCTTCAAGTTCCTCTTTCCAAGCCTTCAAGTCTCTATTATGCCATATGGTATTTTCCACCTCTAGAATCTTCACAAATTCAATCGATTCTGGTTCAGGAACATGGAGGTGGGTGTGCAAATATTGTGCAAAAACACTTTGGACAATAGCCACGTACTTCATTCGACATCTATTAAGAGTAGGGGGATCTAACATATCACTTTGTGCAAAAGTCCCCCATGACATAGCTCAAGTAGTGAGACATCAACACAAACTATCCAAAAAGCTAAGACGTGAGTCTATGGAAGCTTGTGTTGACATACAAGAAGACCTAGAAGTGGGACGTAGTATGAAACATAGTGCTAGTTCATTCAAAACCCATATATATACCCAACGAGACGAGAATTAGACTTGTACCCATCTTGATGACTCTCAGCCTCCAAGACAACCTAGACAATGAAGAATCCATACCTCTTATGTAGGTATGGGCTTATAGAAATAATGCCAAAAGGTTATGGAGGTTGAAATTGAGTATTGCATACTTGAATGCAACCTCCCTTTTAACGTTGTTTGCATTGATGCTTGGAAGAGAATGGTGAGGGAAGCTCAAATCGGGGGCATGATACAAGAATGTTAATCATGCTACTATTGTTTCTATCTCTCAATCCATCGAAGAAGATGATGCATCCATATCTGGATCATTTTTTTTTTCATTGTAAGAAGAGAGAGGCCAATTTTCTTGTTCTCTTCATTAATTCTTCTTCTTTTTAAATCTGCATAAGAAGGCCCATCCATCCTTGAGATGGATCCACCTTTGAGATTGCCTTTACGGTAGCCTTCCATTGCTTTGGATTGAAAAGATTAAAAGACAAATTTTCTAAAATTACCGATTTAGTGATCTGTGATTCGACAATCTTTTGCTTCTCCTTCTTCGGTTGGTGATTCTTAAAAATTTGGCACATTCGATGCTTTAAAATGTGACTATGCATCTTGTGATGTTTCAGGGATGATGTTTCGGGACATTTGAGTGGGTTGATGGTGGAGGAAGAGCACTATACCCTCTTACATGTGTAGGGTCACCGGATTAAGAGTCTTAATGTTTACGCCTAATATCATTGGCATTGCGGTTCGGTATTTGTTTACATGGTGCCATTTCCCCTCCTATTTTTGTGAGGTGTTGTAGGAGCCTTGTAGCTCCACTAGTGTACCTCTTTCCACAATATTTGCATGTCCAATGGTGTGAATTGGAATTCTTGGTGTCCTTTTCAACACCAATGCAATGGAAAGTGAAAGCTTAATGCTTTTCTTTCAGCATTGCTATTGGAAAGGTAAGGGCTGCAAATAAGTGATAGTGTGGTGTGTGTGAAGCTTGGAATGGTAAGGGAGATAAATGGAATGATTAGGAAGGTGAGGAAGAGGCTACGAAAGGTTTTGGAGAGGAGAAGGTTAAGAGGGTGAGGAGATGGTGTGGAGTGTTGTAGAAGGCTTTAAAAGCACACAGGGAAGTGCGAAAGAGAAAACCCAAGAGTTAATAATAAGGAAATGAAGTGTTTCAGGCATCGAAGTCAAAGTAATGTATTTTTTTAAACTTTCGTATAAGTACGTATGAGTATGTATAGTATCGTACGGTATGAGAGGTACGTATGAATCTACTCGTATGAATACCAATTATGCTTCCCACACACTTACATACTAAAATATTATTCCATATGATATATCACATAAGAACAGTCTAGCACGCAATGTAAATTAGGCAAATATTCTACAGGAAACAACACTACCCTGCACAAAACATAGTCTGAATGCTTGCAAAAGACTCCACAATCTACTACAAGACTTGGCCAAAGTCTAGCCAAAGACTCCAAAAATACACAGCAAGGCTAGCCGAGGCTAGCCCACACACTAGGGTGAGTAAGCATATCACAGAGACATCAGTGGCTCTGCTCGATTACATATGGTCCTTGGAGGAGGCAAAAATGCCTCTTGACGTGGGTTTTACACCACAAAGTGGCCTTACAAGAGGTGGCTATGAGGAGAGGGAAGTGGGCCACCACCCTTGGTAGGATACCACCTTTGGATGTACTCTCCACCCGTTGGCTTTTGGAGATGGCCTCTTGTGATTGCCCATAGAGTAGAGCCACCTCGAGCACGAGGAGGAGGTGACCACAAAGGGAGATCGCAGAGCCAACAAGGGAGACTTAGGAAGAGGAGAGACTCAGGTGGAGGGGGTGACCACAAATGGGGGTCACCCATCTAGCAAGGGAGATTGAGGAGGAGGTGACCACAAATGATCCAACAAGGGCAATTGAGGAGGAGGTGAGCACAAATGGGGGGTCACCCATCCGAGAGGGGGAATTGAGGAGAAGGAGGTGACCACAAATGGGAGTTTCCCATCTAGCAAGGGCAACTAATAGTAGGTGGTAGGTGATCACAAATGGGGGCCTCCCATCCAACAAGGGCAATTAAGGAGGAGGTGACCACAAATGGGGATCGCCCATCCAACAAGGGGAACAGAGGAGGTGGAGGTGACCACAAATGGGGGTTCCTCATCCTAAAGGGAGACCAATAGTAGGTGTTAGATGTTCACAAGGGGATACCAACGGAAGTGCTAGATGTCTAACTTTTTTTGGGTGACCAACTCAAGTGTACAAGTATCAAGGGGGAGGGGAGACTAACCATTTGAGTGTGGAGTGAGAGATGGGTGACCAACCACTTGCACTTAAAGGTGACCAATGATTTTGTCTTCAACATATGGTAGGGAGACCACAACATTTGTTTGCAAGAGAGAGTGGGTGACCAAATCTAGGTAAGCATGGGGGCCATAAGGAGCAGGAAGCTGAAGAATCACCATGGCCAAGGAGACCACAAGTTTATGCCAAGGAGAAAGGGAGACCATCCTCTGTTCATGTCCACAAGGGGGCCATCACCACAGGCTCTTTGGTAGGGGAGACCACCATCCCTCCATAGGGAGTCCACAAATGGTGCTCGAGAGAGACACCCATATGTTTCTAGCATATCGACAATGCAACCCACATCAAGCCTTTGCACCACCTTGGTGCAAGCTCCATTAGGGCCATGTATTTGCTTCTGAGAAAGGATCCTTTATTACAATAGAAATTAACTATAGTACAAAAATGAACTAATGGTATATACAATGGAATGATTATTCATGTCAATTGCTTCAACCGAAGAAGGGGCTTCACCTTTGAAATGTTAACATGGGAAAGCTTTTCACTCTTCAAGTCTTCAAGTTCTATTAGGCAAGGAGGTAGTAATTTCATCATTCTCTAAGGTCCAACTCACTTGGGTACTAGTTTCGTGGATACTAGTGGGATTTGGTGTACCAAGATCACAGATCCTTCCTTTATCTCTTTTGTTCTCAAATGCTTGTCATGGACTCTTTTGTGCTCTTTTTGCTTATGTTGTAGCCTTGTCATTGCTTCCTCCTGTATGCTTCCAATGATGCTAGCCTTCTTGTGCAAGGAGAAATTTCAACACAAGACCTTTATTCCATTTCTTTTCTTGATGAGGAACTCAAAAGGAGCAAGTGCTTCCTTACAAGATGCTAGTAGAATGGGACTTTCACCTATGGTACCCCTCCTGTAGTCCGATATGTCAAGATTGCTATGGTCAATGCTTGTGGCCAAGAGCTTTGATGGTTCAGAGAAAGCTTTTGTAGTAGACTGATCAAGATTTTGTTAGAACTTTCGGTGTAGTCGGCTTTAGGGTAGTAGGCTCATAAATTTAGGTGATAGAGTTTGTGCTTGTCAACAATATGTTGAAGGAGATGATTCACAAAGTGAGTGCTCCTATCACTAGTGACTTCAAGTGGATACTTTGAGAAAATCTATTTATACATGAATTTAGCCACAGTTGTTGTAGCGCAATCCGAAGTGGCCGTAGCCTCTACCCACTTAGTTGAATAATAGGTGGCCATCAAAATGTACCTATTATTGCTAGGTTGACCGGTTGGGCTGATTGCCCCAATGAAATCGAGGACCCATCGCTCCAAAGGTTACCATCTGGTTGAGATCACCAAGGGTTGAAAATTCAACCTCAAAGGAGGAGGGGCACACCTTTGACTAGTGTCACATTCTTTCGCATACTCGGCGGCATCCCTGTAGAGTCTAGGCAAGGAGAAACCTTTATGTAGAATTTTGTGCGCAAAGTCCTCCCCTTTGTGCTACTTCAAGCAAGAGGCTTACTTGACACTTGGTCTTCCATGTAATGTTCCTTGCCGGTTTGATATGTATTTCGAAATCATACTCTTGAAAAAGTAGTAAACAATGCCATACCTATCATGCTACTCGTGGCTTATTGATCAAATACCTTAATGGTTGATGGTCGGAAATGACAGTAGAATATACACCTAAGAGATAGTATCATAACTTTTGGAGTGCAAACACAATGGTCAAACCTTCATTTTCGCTTGTGCCATAGTTACTTTCCCCCTTTTTGAGTAGCCTACTCGCATAGGCGATGGGCTGGTTGGAGCAAGATTGCTCCAACTCTATGAAGGCTTGCATCTGGATGCACATGGAACTCAAGGGACCAATTAGGAACGTTTAGGAGTGGTGAAGTGCGTAACCTTATCTTTAGCTCGTTGAATGCCTTCTCTACTTCGGGAATCGGGGCTCAAAGAGAATGGTAGCTTCTTGTTCGTGGGCCTTGACAAGGGTTAAGCTATTTTCGAATACATAAGTATAAACCTACTTCGGTATCATGTATGGTCCAAAAAGCTTTGCAATTCTTTGGGAGTACGTGGAATGGGTATGGAGAAGATGGGAGATACCTTGGTTGAATCTACAGTCATATCTTGGGGAGAGACTATGTGGCCAAAGAGAGTACCTTTAATGACCAAAAACGCACACTTGGAAGGATTCAACTTCAAACAGTCTTGATACATTGGTCAAAGATTTACTTGAGATTTTCGAAGTGTTGATGAAAATCGTGTGTCATGGTTCATCATGCCCTTCATGAAAATATAGAAAAATCATCCATGAAAATACGTAAGAATGTTCAACGTAGTTAGCCATTTACCCAATATTATATACATTGCTCGATTAAATGATTAAGGGACATTTTTGAGGCCAAATGCCATGCGAGTGTAGACATAGGTGCTGCATAGAGTGACCATAGAGTGATGAAGGTGGTCTTGTCCTTGTCCTTAGGATGGATGAGGATTTGATTGTAGCCATTTAATCCATCTAAAAAGCTATAGGGAGAGTGTATGCCCGACTATGTCAAAACTTGCTCAGTAAAAGGTTGTGAGAAACCATCTTGAACAATTGCTTTTTTTAACGTATGGAAATCAATGCACACTCTTATCTTTCCACTATCCTTCTTTGGAACAATAACATAGATGGGAGCCATTGTGAGTGTTCAATAGGAATAATGATACTTGCCTACTCCAATTTAGTCAACTCTACCTTGATTACTTGTGGAAGCATTCAACTTCAAACCTGTCGTGATACATTGGTCAAAAATTTCTTTCAAATTTTCCAAGTGTTGGTGAAAATCTTGTGTCATGGATCTTTCTCCCCTTCCTTAGAATATGGAAAAATCATCTGAAAATGCACAAGAATGTAGTTAGCCATTTACCCAATATTAAATACATTGATCGATTAATTGATGAAGGGGCATTTTTGAGGCAGAGGAAATGCGATGTGAGTATAGACATAAGTGCCCTATGGAGTGACGACGGTGGACTTGTCCCTGTTTTGAAGATGAATGAGGATTCGATTGCAGTCGTTGAATAAAAGCGGGACAGAGTATGCCTGACTACTTCTTCCAAAATTCGCTCCATAAAAGGTTGTGGGAAGCCATCTTGAATAGTTGCTTTATTTAGGGCATGGAAATCAATGCACACTCTTATCTTTCCATTGTTCTTCTTTGAAACAATAACCATAGACTAGAGCCATCCTGGGTGTGCAATAGGAATAATGGTACCCGCCTACTCCAATTTAGTCAAGTCTATATTGACTTCCTGTGCATACTTCGGATTGAGTCAATATGGTTTAGGAGTCAGTATGGTTTGCTTCTTATGGGTGAAGCTCCCTCTATCAAAGAAATTTGATATAATCCTAGCTCTCTTGGAATGGAGTGGAATATTTTTGGGTTTTCTTCATCTCCACTTAGCCACTTAGCTAGATGGCTAAGTGGAGTACTTGTGGGTTTTCTTCATCTCCAAGGTTCACTTCTTGTAGCAGTGTCTCTCTGGTGGTCTCATTTGAGAAGTCATCTATATTGTGGGCTATTGTGGGCTCGAGATGCATTTAGCTTGTGCTCCATGATGTGATCCTTAGTCCATCCACGTGTAATATTTGGAAATGGAAGGTCATGTCTTGCTCCAGAGTCAAAATTAGGTGTAGAGGTGCTTGCCCATGTTTAGCATCTTTTGGTTGTACATCCATAAAACTACCTAATTTGGCCTGATTACCTTGTTTTTCTTTACTTAACAGTGTAATTGTGCCTTTTTTTGAGATTTAGCCACTTTGAGGAAGTTTCCCAATCGGAGGCACACGTGTCTTGGGCCTTTTTTGGAGATTTAGCCACTTTGAGGAAGTTTCCCAATCGGAGGCACAGGTGTCTTGTAGGTGTTTGCATTAAAGCTACTTGTCCCACTTTCCATAGGAGTCAATGCAATTCGAAAAGTTGGCCCAACTTGAACAACTGGGAGTGTGTGCGCAAAAAGAGATGTTTGGCCTACTTGCCAAGCATGAGGTGGTCCATCCATAAAGTACATGAGGTGGTCCCTCCATAAAGTACATGAGGTGGTCCCTCCATAAGTAGGCGGCCATCGTGATCGTTGGGCTCTCGGGGAGAAGTTGCAGAGTTCAATCACATGGGAGGAGGCGCCCATGTTGGGCCACTGGGTGCACTCGCCTAGGTTGGCCCATTCGGTCATCTTCATTTATTTTCGTGTAACCATATGGTATGTTTTCTCTCATATCAAACATTTGTAAATTACACTTTCTTACCATAGTTGGAGGTAGTGGAAACCTGTGAAAATTCACTCCCATTTGCAAAGGGTAGACAGGTCCAGGTTGGTCCAGTTTCTTCATTTATTTCCCGAATTTCCACTATATCTCCCCAATCTTGCAGTGTCTTGGTCTTCCAGAGCAAGGGTCTTTTGAGGAGCAAGGAAAGGAGGTTTCCTAGGGTAATGCAATGACAACAAAATCCATTATAAATAATGGTACTGCTAATGTGAAGTCTAGCTTTAACTTCGTCATGGTGAAATGGAGCATCAAATTGATATTGGACCCACCATCCACTATAACCCCTATCAAAATTTCTATCGTAATTGAAACAAAATATGTGCTCATATAGGAATGATGCTACCCTATTGGATGTACAATCCAATGAGGCATGACCTATGTCCACTTAGTCGAAGAGTATGTTGCTACCAACAAATATTTAGCTTTCGAAGGGTGAGCCATTGGATATATGGGGCCCACAAAATCCAACCCCCATATCTCGAAGGTTGCCATGTCGTTGAAACTTTCAAAGGCCCGTTGAGTCTAGATCGTTTAGGACCATATCTTTGGAAGATACCACAACCTGACATGCATCTCTGAAGAGGTAGGGCCACCAGAGTCCACTATGGAGTATCTTGTGTGCAATGATATGACCTGGGTAATGACATGAAGAGGGTCCATTATGTGCATACTCCAAAATTGCTTGGATTTCCTCAGGGTATACACACTTTCTGATTATTCCATCTTGTCTGGCCTTGAAGAGCTTCCCACCAATAGGAGTGAAGCTCTTGCTTTTGATAAGGAGTCTTCTCTTTTCTAATGGTATCATGTGGGAGGGGCAAGTTCTAGTAGATAAGAAATGAACTAATTCATTGTACCATGAGGGGTAAGTGCCTACATGGAAGTTATGGTGGTATGGTAAATCATCATCAATTACCTTGTTTTCGCTTGGTACTTGTATTTGGGATAAGTGATCCGCCATTACATGATGTTTGCCAAGCCTCGGCACACCTTCAAAATCGAATTCTTGGAAGATCAATAACCTTCTCGCGATCCGTTTTACGATATTAGGCTTGTTGAGAAGACAATTGATTGCTTGGTGATCTACGATTGCCACAAACTAAACACCAAGAAGGGAATGTCGAAACTTTTTCAAGGCAAATACTATGGTCAATGCCTTCTCTTTGTTGTGCTATAGTTCTGTTCAGCCTTGGTGAGAAATTTATTGGCATAATGAATTGGACGATCTAATTTACGCTCTTTGCTTGGCTATGCAAGAATTGCCCTTGTAGCATTGGAGTAGGCATCTACATGCACATGGAAGGTGATTTCCAAATCTGGAACAATGAGAATGGGAGCACTCACATTTTTTTCAAGACTTCTTTTTCAAGACTTCAAATGCCTTTTCTTCCTCATGAGTCCATCTGAATTGGACTAACTTACCTATTAGTTTCGACAATGGCCTCGCTACATTTGCATACATTTTGATAAATTTCCTATGGTACCCAGTGTGTCCTAAGAAGCTTTGTACTTGTTTTGCGTTATTAGGACGGGGCATCAGCATAATGCCTAAGACCTTATAAGAGTGAGGAGCCATACTTTTTGTAGAAACCACATGCCCGAGAAGAGTGCCTTCTGTAACCAAAAAATAACATTTGTTTGGGTTTAGTTTCAATCGTGCACTTTTGCATAGCTCATATACTTCTTGTAGTTAAGAACGGTGTTCTCTGAAATTTTCAGCCGAAGAAGATCAACTTGCACGTGAAAAAGTAAAAAAATCCTCCATAAAGATTCTTAAGAATTTCAAAAGCAATGGTCTAAAAATAGTGTAAACCATCTGTTGAAGGATGCACGGGCATTCCTTAGTACAAAGCCATTTTTGTGTATACATGAGTGACAAAGGAAGTCTTTGAATGATCTGCACGATTGATTGGTACTTGATTGTACCTGCTAAATGCGTCCATAAAGTTGGATAGAGAATGTCTAGCTATATCTTCTAGCTACATCTTCTACAACTTTTTCAAAAAAAGGGGTAGGAAATCCATGAAGGATATTCACCTTGTTGAGGACCCTAAAATCAACACAGATTTGAATTTTGTTGGGCTTCTTTTTTGGTGCTATGACCATGGATGAAAGCCTCTGTGAGTGTTCCACTGGTACAATGATCTTTGCTTCTTCCATTTTTTCAATCTCTTGCTTTACAACTTTTGCATGTTTGGGGTTGAGTCTATATATCCTTCCCTTGATAGGCTTTGCATTTTCAGTTAGAGGGATGGTGTGTTCTCCTAAATGTGGAGCGATCCATTCTAGGTTCTAACCCCTTCTCTCTTAAAATCACTTTAGCTTCTAGATTCTAACCCCTTCTCTCTTACTTTTGGAGTGTACGAGTAGCCATTATGACCTCTTCCTCAAGCACATACAAGAGAAGAAAGGTCGTCGTGAAATGGTCATGGTGGGAAGAGGTGGAGTCTCTGATGTCTCTCGAAGAAGGAGGTGGTTCAAGGCCATGGACATGCAAGTTATGTGGATACAAAGGGTCCGGTGGAGCAAACAAGGTACGTGCCCATCTTCTTCATGAGTGGCAATGAAGAAAACTTTTGTACTTCCATTACTTCGGAGAAGAAGCAAGAGCTTTTCAACAAACTTGTAGTGAGTGATACCCATGTGCATGCCTGTCATGTTTCACAAGTTGCTGTCATGTTTCACAAGTTGCTGTCATGTTTCACAAGTTGCTATCAACCTTGAGACATTTGTGAGAAAGGAGGCATCTTCGTCAACAATGGCTACTGTACCTCGTTCCATCTTCATACTAAAAGATATGCCATCTTCAAGCTCCACACCATATGGACGTCCACATCCTCAACAAAGCCTTGATGATAAAAGGAATCCCAAATTGAAGGAAGAGGTTGACATGGAGGTTGCAAGTTTTTTCTATCACGACCACATATCTTTCAATGCAGCCCGATAAATGATCATGACTCATATGGCATAATTGAACTTTCAATTTACCTGCATATTTGCAATTTGTATAATGTAAATTCTCCTTTTGTTCATAGATCATTGTACTTCAAGGAGATGATGAAAAAAGTAGGGGAATATGGACCACAATATGCTCGTCCCACTTTAGTGAGTTTGCGTATGACTCTACTAGACAATAAGAAGAAACTTGTGGAAGCTGCATACGAGAATATCCGAAAGTTATGGGAAAGAAATGGAGTGTCTTTGCTTGTGGGTGGATGGAGAGATACATAGTGGAGATCTAGATCTATCCATGGAGTTGTCGCTTACTTCAAAGATGAGATGTACTTCATATCAGCCCATGATGCATCTAAGACAGGAAAATCAGCCTATGTGCTTACTTTTGAGTAGGCAAGTGCCATAGAAATGGTGGGTTGAGCAAATGTTGTAGCCATTGTAGCAGATAGGGAAGTTGCAAAATGAAAGTTTGTATCCTCGTATCAATGTTTGTTTTTGGATGGCTCATTACTTAAATAATATTCTAAAAAACATTGGCATTGGATTTGATTTTGCCTTCAATCAATGAGACAAATGCATTTGTCAACTTCATCAACAATCATACACGAGTCAACAATGAGTTGAGCAAAAGATCTACTCTTGTTTTGCTTAAATAGGCTGAAACACGATTTGCATATAACTTCATCATTGTACAACGTGTTGTGAAGTGTAGTGGTGCTTTAAGAGGCCTACTACTGAGCGATGAATTTGCAGCAATACCGGAGGCTTTCATTACAACATGAAAGGAATTAAAAAAATTAGCAAATAATGGAGCATGGTGGGAGAATATTAGCCGCATAGTGGATATCATGCGACCACTTTTGCACTTGCTAAGAGTGGTGGATTTTATGAAACCATGCATTGACAAAGTATATGAAACTATGGATCGAACCATAGATTCACTTAAGAAGCTAGTGCAAGAGGATGAGAAGTATGAAGAAATTTCATCAATATGTATTCGATTATTTCTTCATCAATATGTATTCGATGATGGAATGCCTATTACTCTCCGCTCCATGCATTGATATGCAGCCACATTCATGGTGGGCCTTGAATTCAAAGATAAGAAACAATATGATGATCCAGAGGTAGAAAGTGGATGGAGGACCATATTGGAGAGATTTGTCCCCGATAATGCATCGAGGAGGCTTATTAGAGATCAATTATTCAATATAGAACTATGAAAGTTGCTTCATTTTCATGTGTAGATGCACAAGAAGATAGGTTTCATGTCTTCACTGCTCTATGGTGGGAAGATTTTGGATTTGATGGTCTAGAGTTTTAGCAATTGGCTATACGGATATGGTGGGAAGATTTTGGATTTGATGGTCTAGAGTTGTAGCAATTGGCTATACGGATACTTAGCCAAGCTTGCACTATGAGTTGCATTGAGCAACTATGGAGTGTATATGGATATGTAGCCTTTAGGAAGAGGAACAGACTTGGTGTGCAACACGAGTGTGATCTTGTCTTTGTTAGTGCAAATTTAAGGACGCTTCGCAAGATTCAAAGCATGGCTTCAAATTCTTTTATAGAATGGCAAATGGGGACAAGGTGCAAGGTAAAGAACATGAAGAAGAGGCACATGATTCAAAATACATTGAGCAAGTAGAGATTCAGATTGCACCATGGGCTACCACCCCTACTAATGTGGCAAAGACTCCCACTTGGATTCGCCTTGACACTTGAGTTATCTTGATTCTTAGATCTATCATGATTCATCTATGCCATATGGGCCATGGCTCTACCTTTTTGGTTTTATTGATGATATGGTAGCAATCAAGATGATATGATGATTGATTATCAAATTTATGTGATCCTTTTTGACAAGGTCATTGTAATATGGATGTGCTTCATTGTTGTGGCCCCTAAAATTTAATATTGTCTATGGTGTATGATGTCACATGTGGTTTGTAAACTTGTTTCATGTTGTCTCCCATATAAGTGATAGCTTCATCAATGATCAAATCATATGACATAAGTTAGTGCTCAACATATATCTACAGTGAGGAAGCAACATGCCACATGTTTTCACATATTTCACTTTGAAAGACTTATTTTTACTATTTTCTTGTTTATTTATGCTCTTATAAAGCCCCCATCTATGTATGGAACATCAACAACAACAAAGCTTAAGAAAAATTGGATCTTCTGGATAAGTACAGGTGCTTGCTCTGCTATTCCCATTGGCTGAACTCTACTTTGATATGCAAGAGTTATGGTGAAAGAGGCCTTATTTGTCATTTCTAAACCTGAAGAAATCATAGTATAATGAGATTAAATTAATGCCTGAATCTTTGGAAGTAAAATTACATTAGACTAAAATTGGAAGACGAAAAAGAAGCACAAAAAACTTGAAGTAAAAAATTAGACTAAAAAAGTCAAAATAAAATTAGAATTGGTCATAGGACAAAAAAGTTTGATGAAAAACAATGTGGTGTTAAAGCCAATTGGAAGAAAAACTAGGATTGGTCCTAGGGCTAAAAAGTAGGAGGAAAAAATATGAAGTTGACTTGGGTCGAAAAATTTATGTTAAACTTAGGTGGGATTAAACCAATCTAACATGAAGAGAAGAACTTTAATGAGAAGTGAGACAACTGCAAATCAGGGTCCATGGGGCGTGCCAAATTGAGCATCTATAGAGAAAATTCTTGTTTTTCTTGTGCTCTATAGAGGTGGGTTCTTTTACTTAGTGCAGTATGCACTTTGTGTATAGAACAACAAGGTGAACTAAAATGAAATGAGAGTCATCAAAATAAGAGGCCAAATAAGAGGCACTCAAGCATTAGTGTTTTCATATAAAGCACATAAAAGATACAATATATCTATACGAGTACAGAGCAATGAATACTGAAAGAAGAGCAATGGTTACTCTAGGTAGCTTTGGATTCAAAATAGAAGCCTCCAATGCACTCCAATGCAGTGTTGAAGCACATGAGCACAACATTAACTTTCGGTTGAAGCACTATACGAGTGCAGAGAAATGAATACTGAAAGAAGAGCAATGGTTACTATGGGTAGCTTTGGATTCAAAATAGAAGCCTCCAATGCACTCCAATGCAATGCTTGAGCACACGAGCATAGCATCAACTTTCGGTTAAAGCACTGAGTCCTTCTTGGACTCATTCTGGTAGTTCACCCTCTATGACAAGACCATATACTCTAGTGCACCCTGGCTCTTGAACTTCCGAAGCTTGAGCTCTTGTCGACGCACTTTGCTCACAACGCACTTCACTCACGACGCACTTCACTCATGTACCCTTACCCTTCTATCATAGTAGTCCTCGTCCGACGGACGAGTTGATTAGTCCGGTCACGTCCGATTAGTCCCGTCCGGTCGTTTAGTCCGAGTCGTCCGATGTGTTTAATCCAAGTCATCCGAAAAGGGTCAATCACATTTTGATGGCTTATTTTCCTTATGTTTCAAGTGTGAGACTTGGATGCAATAGGAATTCCAGAGAGCATCTCATTCTAGAGAGTTTAGATGGAAATTATTCACGAAACTTAGAGTTAATTAAAAAATGGCATAAAGCATGGAATCTTACTAATTAGTAATAACATAGTCTATGAAATATATATATATATATATATATATATATAAATATATATATATATATATATATATATATATATATATATATATATATATATATATATATATATATATATATATATATATATATATATATATATATATATATATATATATATATATATGTGTGTGTGTGTGTGTGTGTACAACATACACACTTTAAGTAATGTATAGTTATTAATTGATATTGGAAAGCAAAATTCGGCTTATGATCTCCTCATTTATATTATGTATCTATGCATTATGGATATTCTATACATTATTAAGCACTAATTATATACTTATTTTATTTTCGAACGTACGTAACGTCATCGTACGCCAAAATTTTTTCTAGTTCGTCTAAAACCGTACGTCATCGTACGTGAACTAAACCTACGTCATCGTACGAGACCACCATGCCTTCTATGTTACTCTCTTTCTCTATCTTCTTTGACAAGATAGTCTTTTGTTACTCAAATTCTTCTCTTTATATAAGCCACCTCTTCCAGCCGGTTACTCCTTTACTATGTTACCTCCACTACTACTCTTACTCTGCACTTCTCTGGTACTCTGTTAAGGTAGGTACTTTGTCGAATCCAGTACTCTAGTCTCCACTCCGCTTTCTCTTTGTCTCTTTTTGCTCCGCCATACTCACTCTTTTGGTGGGTCCTCTACTTGTAGTGGCTAATCAAGACTTGTTGTCAGACTTGCTGTCCCACTTATTGGCTCCGAAGAATTTAGTCTTCAGGAATCACCATAGTCTTTGTCTTGGACAAATTTGGGAAATCGGTCTTTCACACCAATTTGGAATTTAGACCATAAGACCAGTTTTGGGGAAATTAGTCCATTAGACTAGACCAATTTCGAGAAAATTAGTCTCTTCTGCATGGACTTACACCATTGAGACCGATTCTAGAGAAATTGGTCTCCCTTCTAGATTAGAACAATTCTGGGGAAATTGGTCTCTCTTTTGGAATTAGACTGAGAATGTTTAGCTATATCAAAAATTTTTGTAGGACCCCTAATTTAGGTTATACAATGATCCTATGCATTTTGATGTTAGTTTGACTTGGGGGGGGGGGGGGGGGGGGAGGACATGATACATGATATCTAGTGATCCCTCTATTAGCTCAGTGACCCTTCTATTAGCTCAGTGATCCCTCTGTTAGCTTTTTAACTTTTATGTGACTGTAAGGAAGCTTTTGCAAGTCACCTGCTTATGTTGTAATCTTTTGATAGCTTTTCCCATGCATTCTCGGAAAGCTTCTAATTGTTTTATGTGAGATTCAATAGTTGTGACATATCTTTTATCCATTTCATCTTAGATTATAAATTCAAAAGGTGCAAGGGATTCTTTGCCATGAGCTTAAAAAATTGAGCTTTGCATTATGCTGAGATAGCTCTACTTCCAATCATGAACAATTCCACTTTGAATGCCTCAATGGACTTGGGGTCGATCTTGTATGATCCATTGCATAGAGGTGAGGCTCCGTATAGGATTCTTGTGAGATCCATATAGGACCATCTGGATGCTTTCGTAGTTGTATATAAATAATGTTAGCTTCTCTGGCAAAAAGGGGTAGCCCCATTATTATCTTCCTGAGTAGACTACTTGGAGGGTTTTGGTCACCCCCAAGGTTGTATTCCTTCACAAGTGCCTCTTCTTTGTAGTCTTAAGTCATTAAGAACATGGGGATGTAGCTCCTACTTTGCAAGGTGCTCTTTGGTCCAACCTTTAGGAATCTTTTGTTGCAAAAGATCGTTTGAAATCACTATATTTGATTTCATGACAAGAAGCACTTGCTTTTGACTTGTATGTTCTTGATGTGCATCAATAAGATTGTCAAAATGGTTCATATTGCTTTGTTTTTGGGCTTAACTTGCGATTGGTTGTATTGGTTTATCTTTGGGGAGTCACCTAGATTGGTCCAATTTTGGGCCAGGTTGGATTCTCCAAAATTGTTTTATTAGTGGGATCGTTCAAGTTGGTCCATTAGGTGCATTGGATGGACTTGTCCTAATCGGTCTGCTAGGTGGACTCACCCAAATCAGTCCACAGAGTGGACTCTCTTAAATTTGTCCACTAGGTCGGCATGCCAAAGTCAGCCCATTGGATGCACTCACCAAAATTAGTGCACTAGGTGGAAGGGGGAAGTGTTACATCCTCAAAACTAAAGGACATGTGGGTAGGCACATGTAGTCAAGTGTCCGACCAAATGTGAACAGATTGCTCAATGTGAACTAGACCACTTCCTAAATTACTCAAAGCTAAAGGACATGTGGGTAGGCACATGTAGTCATTGAACAAGTGTGAATAGACCGCCCAATGTGAACTAGGCCAAGTGTGAATAAATTGCCCGATGTGAAGTAGGCACTGGATGCACTAGCCCAAATGAGTCCACTAGATGGAAGGGGGAAGTGTTACATCCCCAAAACTAAAGGACATGTGGGTAGGCACATGTAGCCAAGTGTCCGACCAAGTGTGAATAGACCACCCAATGTGATCTAGGTCACCTCCTCATTTGAGTCTATAAATAGGAACAATGGGCTCATTTGTGATTTATTCCTCATATGAGGCACTTGGACTCTTGGCTCTTTTGTAGAGTCTCGTCATCCATACTACAAGGCGACTGGAATGGGAAGTAAGTCCCTTGGAGTTGGCTTCCTGCTTGGTTGTAGGCTCCTCGACTCTTGACTTGTCAAACTCAGAGGATCCTCGAGGATCTAACATTGGTGGATTAGTCCACTTTGGTCTTCCTTGAGAGTTAGATGGAGTGTACAGATTTACTACACTTTGGCATCGAGGATCAATTTGTTGTGAGTACTTATCTCACTTTTTGATATACCAAAGCTATGAGTCATGCTTTTGGGATCACTTTTTCTTACCAAACGTTGTACAAGTACATGTGTTTGGATGGTGGTTGTAGAGAGTTGACACATTGCCTTGTCCCCTTTTGGTGAAATTTCAAGGATTTCTACAATACAACATTATGGGCTTTCAATCATTCAATTCTACATAGTCTTCATTGAGGGGTTAGAATCTAGATAGGCATCATCTTTGCATCCATGGTGTAACGCATGGCATAAGCATGGTCACACGCTTCTTCCAAATATGTCTGAACTTGACCATACGTTTAGCTTGAGACCCACAACATATTTCTTCTCAAATCATGAAGTAAGTCTATCTTCCTCAACCAAGATCTACCTAAAAGTAGTGGAAAGGAATTTCTTGTGGCAAGGAGAGGACTATCAAATCATGCATAATCTCACAAGGGGTTGAACCGCATGCTGAAAATAGTGCTTCCTTAGAGAGGTCCAATCTCAATCTCCTCATCAAGAAATCTCGATTCAAATTAATGTCAGACCCACAATCCACAATGATACTTGACAAGAATTCGTTTTTGATAGAGACAATTAACCTAGAGCTCTGATAATCTTTCAATGGGGCAAGGGAAGCTCTACCATGTACCATCAACACTAGTCATTGGTTGACATGTGTATGCAGAATGAATGCTTTTCAACATCACATCGTATCCTATTATCCATATTAATGAGTTGGTATAGATGAGCCTTATATTGGGTATTTTTAAACAATCCTTGAATACATATTTGCCTAGATGTAAGTGGTTCTAAATGAGGAGGTTGGTTCATCTTATCTTTAGATCCTCATCTTTTCATCAGCTTTTTGGATGTTATTCTCTTTACTTTGTTTAACTTCTTTCATATTGCGATTGTCTTGTTGCCTCCTTTGTACATCTTGTTTTATTGTTGCTTCGTATCTTGCCTTAGTGATCATGGGCTCTATTGGAGAAAAAATTAAGTAAGGTTTGAGGATCCATACCTTCCCAAGAAGTGACTCCAATCATATGAAAATGGTTGCTTGATTATTGCATGGCTAGTCCTTGGTGTTATTACCTTAGTGTGAGCACAATGTTTACATGGGGAGCACCTTCTAGAAGTGAGCACTTTCTTGGGATGTGTCCGTACTCTTTGCAGCAGTAGCATGTGAGAGGCCTAGAATGTCTCGGTCTATTTTGTCAATTTTGCTTACTTCCTTGTGCATTGAATGTAGTAGTGTAACAACTTTTGGGATTTGAGAATCGCCTATTTGATTGGTCTCAACCGCCTTGAGATAGTAGCAATCTCGAGTGTCATGTCCATTTTTGTTGCAAAATCAGTAGATTAGTTTATTTGGACAATATGTGATGGTGTGGCCATTATTTCTGCAAATTGTCCACCATGTTTGCCTTCGATGTTCTTGTGAGTTGTGTAGTTCCTCTACTTCTTGATGCAATCGTGGCTTTGTGGCTTGCATACATAAATTGGCTACTTTCTTCGAAGTGGAGTCTAGCTTTTTTAATGCATGATGTAGTAGCTATGAACTCATGCAATGTAGAGTCTAATCTAAATGAAGTTCCTACGGAGAAGACTTTGGAAGGGATTTCTCAATCCATTTCTTGATAATTAAGTCTCATGGTGCATGGGGTAGGCATGCAACTAGGGCCTTAGCATTAGTATATAATTCAATAAATGATTTGTATGAATCCACCTGGAAGGAGCTAAAGATTTTTGTATGAGGCTGAGTTAGATGAATTGCTCTGCAAGCCCTTTGAGGGTAATTGGGAACAAAGCCAATAGTGCATGCTCCCTATGTCGTACAACTCTTTCAAGATATAAGGAGACAAACCTCCTCACATGGTCATCTACATTTTCCTACACTAAACCTTTAGAAGTAGGAAACTTAATGTTACCTCTAGATAGTAAGTTGGTTAAGCTCTCAATGTTGAACCATGTGTCCTCCAAGGATGCATCCAAGGTAGAGTATAGTACTTAACGTGCCTTCTCTTGAGAGGAAGGTATTTGAGCTAACTGAAGCATATTACGTGGGCTTCCTTGAGAAAATTCAATACGTATGCTTAATGGTAGAGAAGAAGGTGGTGTATTTGATAGTGTGTTATGATGAGTTGTTTTCCTATGAGAACTCTTCAATGGACTTCTCAAAGGATCAAATTAAATTACCTTTGAAGAGATGGTTTGAGCCATAGACTTGTACCCAACCCATAACCTACTACAGTTGGAGCCTTGTCGGTGGCCTGACTCTGAAAACTAGTCAAGTGAAAGACTTACTTGTGGAGGGAGTTTCCCAAGTCACTATGATCCATAACTTGGGAGTCTCCCTTAGTGGAGTCACCCAATATGGGAGTTGCGTGTGGAGATTACCGAGGTGGAAAGTGAATGACTAGGTGAATGCAAGGTTGTTTTGATATTTCTTCCAACCCTTGCAAAAAGCATGCAAGTGTCTAACCGGGCATGCCAAACTATAGCTTTCGTACCTTGGTGGCTACTTTGGGGTTGGGTTCTCCTTGGAGAAGAATATTCTGTAATGTACTCTATGGTTACTCAAGAAGCTCGCAAGAGATTACTTCAATTCACAATAATGATGGAACACAATACCAAAAGGTTACAAGGCCATGATTATAAGACCAATGTACAAGCATCTCTTGTGAGATAAAATATTCATACATCTCCCCTTTAGGAGAATACACATTTGGACAACTTAAACAAGGCAATAGGCTGTACAAGACACTTGCGATTCAGTCTTTAGGTTTAGTACAAGCATTACAAATGATTTCCAAAACCAGCTGAGTGACTTCTAAGAATAAAATAGTGCCTCACTCTCTCAACATTGTGCAAGACTACTAGAATCAATACACGGATGGTAATCATAAGGACCCCTAAGTGCATTGAACAAATGGAATCAAGATCAAGATAACAAGTGGATAGTACAACTAGCAACACATTCCTCAGAGATGAGTTACGAAGAAAGAAACAATTAGAACACACACTAGCTGATGGACACAGAGCAACTCCTAATGTGAGTCATTGTACCTTCACTCTTCCACAAGGAGGAGGTAATTCCTTTGAAGATTCCCTATTGCTTGTGTGCGAGTATTCTAGTGATCACCACTTGCTATCTTCTTGAACTCTCTCAAAGTGGTGTTGGAAACCTCTTTATATATAGGCCATGAAAGAACTCTCCATGGTTGGATGACCCCAAGAGTTGAATGGTTTGGGGTGGAGCTCTCCTCGCTGATGACCTACACACCATAAAGAGAAAGGACGACATCAGGGGAGGTGCCGAAGGGAGAAAACTTAAGGGAGGTGCCCGGCACCGAAGGGAGATAGCCAAGGGGACCATCCAAGGGAGATGGCTAGGGCGACTATCCAAGGGAGGTGCCAAGGGAGGTGCCAAGGGAGATTTACCCAATGGAGGTGCCTAAGGGAGACCACCCAAAGGAGGTGCCAAGGGCAACCCTCGAAAGGAGGTGACTAAGGGAGACCACCCAAAGGAGGTGCCAAGGGCAACCCTCGAAGGGAGGTGCTCAAGGGCCTCCATCCAACATAGGTATCCAAGGCTGAGGGAGACCCACCCAATGGAGGTGCCTAAGGGAGACCACCCAAAGGTGCCAAGGCCAACCCTCGGAGGGAGGTGCCTAAGGGCTGCCATCCAACAGAGGTATTCAAGCTGAGGACCTTCAATCCAAGGAGTTTACCTCACCAAATCCTGCTTATCTTTCAAGGAGTTTACAATGGGCACAAATGATGTTTGAAATCAAACAATCATAGATGAAATTCTGAACGACATAGGTTTATGCAATGTGTATTCTATGATTTAGAGAAGAGTACTGAAGCATTAAGTTGATAATATATCTTCTGATGGTGAGGGTATATCATGTAGCATCCTACATGCTATACATCATTCGTTCATAGTGAATGATTATCGTGTCAAAAGATAATGAAATATAAATACATTGTAAACTCAATGCTGTTACAAGCTTGTGAAATACTTGACTTGAGCAAGAGTAATCCGGATATTATTTTGTGTAGTTTTCTTGATAACTTACCGTATAATCAACCTACAGACCGTGCAACATTCACTAAGTATCTCGTGATTACTGAGTCAAAAAATAATAAAAGGACAAATACACAAACTCAATGTTGTGATTTTTTTTTTTACAGGATAAAAGAGATTGACCTCTTTGTGAATTAATTTGCTTAGAATGTTGTTGCAAGAATTTTCTACCTACTGATGGGCATAAAGAAATTAATGTTGTACTTGTATATCACCGTAATACAATGTATTGATATGTACACAGAAATCAAGAATAGATTGTAAAAGTTCCTCTACATTTGAATGGATATACAAGGCAGGAGATTTATGTTAGAATTATGAAGGTCCTCGTAATCTTCATGTGAAATCTGAATATAACATATTCCCTTTTTTCGAATTATTTCAAGTTTCGACTACTATGTTGATAGTCTATAATCATAACCATCAGTGTCCTACATCAATTCAAAAGCTAGAGCTCAATTCTGGCTAGTCTTCTTATTTACATTTTAGCTGTGATTTTTACATGCAAACGTCCTTTCCCTTCCTTATTTTTACATTCAGCAAATGATTTGTATTCTTTCAGAAATACTTAAAATCTCTATATTTCAGCATCAAATGTTGTTTGCTTCTATGACTCATAAGTTTCAAACTTTAAAAGCCTAAAGCATACATGTTTTCTGTAGCCTTCTAATATTAATGATCAAGTAGTCAGAGATGAAATGATGCTTGAAGCGTCCACAAGTAGCTGTGTGAGCGAAATGCAGTGTGATGATTTAGGATTGGAAATTGCAATGAAGCAGCTAATGGAAGCGACACATGATGCACTTGTGAATATGAAAGGAGGTAATGAATCGACATCCTCCTGCTTAGGATTAGGTTTGTGTCACATGTGGCATCTTCTTTGTGATATGATGTGCACAAGTTTCGGGCTTTTCTTTGAGGCAAAGTTCTTGTAGTGTTAACTTCTGATCCAAGAGTATAAATGGAAAAACATGAGATGACACAACACTCTCATATTCAGGAATCATTTTTATTGCAAACATATGGCTCAATGATGAAAGAAAGCATTATAAAGGCACTCGTTTGACTCTGTAACAATCCCAGATTTTCTCTTAATCAAAATTTGTTTGCCCTTTTTCTGAAAAGGAAGGGGAAAAAAGAATTGTCTATGTATATCTGAACGGATGTACGTAGTTATGCATAAGTGTGTCTATGTATGCCTAGCAAGCATCCATGCATGCATGTGTGCGTGTATTCAGCACTGCTCTCTCACACACACACACACGTGCACACACACACACATGCACACACACACACGTGCACACACACACACACACACACACACACACACACACACACACACACACACACACACACACACACACACACACACACACAGAATAGAGTTATTTTTTGACCTTTGTGTTCCTGTTTCAAGATCTGTCATCCAGCTATCTTTGCCTTGGCTACCTGCATGATCAGCCTCTTCCTGTGCTCGTTCCACTAGGATAATATGTTACACTTCCTTCATGTTTTGGATTGATGCCTTGTGGTGTGTGTCCTTGATATTGTAGGATCAAAGCTGAGATTGCTACTATGTTGTATTACAAATGGAGCTATGCCTTGATATTATCAATTATTATGTCTACACAATTGTCCCTTTGATCATTAGTCAAGGATTATGGGGAATTGTCAGTTGTGGAGTTTTTGTGACTACCCATTTATTTGGGTACAGGGGCACTTTCAGTTGACTATCTTAGCAGCCGTGTCTATTGGCTACTCACATCCATGCAGACCAACATACCAAACGACCTTTTTTGTTGCCTAGAACATAGCATACATCATGTGTGACAAGCTCACTTGCATCATCTAATGACAAATGTATAGTGCAATACCCTTAATAGGTTAAACAAGGTTGTTTCTAAGGTAAAGATTGCCATGGATTTTTGCATAAAATATAGAAAGACACCCCTTAGTAGAAGTAACATTAAATGATGCATCGGAGTTGACAATCCAAGTTTGCAACAAAGCATAATCTATAGTCAATAAGGCATCAGTTAGATCACTTTCAGTAATATGTCATGTGCATGAAGCATATAGAAAACAGTATAAGTATCAGTATCATCTACTCTAATAGTGGCACAAAGAATATTCTCCATATCTAACAAAAGCCACATTGGCCATCTTCTTCTCCTTGGAGCTATCTTGTTTTTCTAGCCTTCCATATTCTTTTCATTTGGGGGTTTTTCCCTTTCTTGTTCAGCTTTAAAGTACTTATAGTCTTGCTTCTTGTGATTTTCTTTTCTTGTTTTTCTACACATTTCTTGCTTTCTTCTCTGATATGCCTCTAACCACATTAGCAGATCCAATTTCCCTTTTCACTTGTCTTTCTAATTTCTTCATTGAGGATAGAACCCGTCTCTCCATCAAAAGGAAAGTTGGAGTTATGAGGCAATGACCACCAATGTTTCCCATTAATCATGCAAGGTCATAAGTAAGAATATAGATTTCAATTTGTTGTCAAGCGTAAGTTATTTTGACTTTTGCAATTATGAGAGGGTACCTATGAACAAAAATAAGTGCTCAACAATACTTTTAGACTCATCAAGTTGCATGGTAACAAGCTCTCACATCAAGTGCGTTTGGTTCAAAGGAGTGGTATTTTCATAAGTGGATTTCGATTTCGCCCACACGTGTAGTAGTGAGGCCCACAAAGTCCACCAATATCCCATCGAACACAATGGAAGTCGTGCTCAAATTATGCATGCTCCATTGGAGATATCCTTGCACAATCCTTAAGGAATAGGTTCAAAGTTATTTAGACCTTTGCAATTATGAGAGAGTACCTATGAACAAAAATAAGTGCTCGACAATACTTTTAGACTAATCAAGTTCCATGGTAACGAGCTCTCACATCAAGTGCATTCGGTTCAAAGGAGTGGTATTTTCATAAGTGGGTTTCAATTTCGCCCACACCTTATGTGTAGTATTGAGGCCCATCAAGTCCACCAATATCCCATCGAACACAATGGCATTCGTGTTCAAATTTAGCCATGCTCCATTGGAGATATCCTTGCACAATCCTTAAGGAATAGGGTGCCTTGCACCCTTTCCTTCCACAAATCAAAGCCATTCCCTTTAGATTTCTTCTTTCAAAGGGTTTTTTTGAAGTAAGTGGAAGCAGAGACCATGATCCTCGATAAGGGCACCAAATATATGAAAAATTAATTTTCGAATTAAATTATTGGTTGAATTCGCACAATACTAAAAATTTCTTTAACCCTTTTGTGTGCAATTACCTTTGTTGAAGCTATAAGAATCAACTAAATTGAGTTCTATTTTTTTCCCCTCAAAAAAGTCCAAAACTAAATTTTTGTTAAAGTTTCAACAATTTCTTGTTCATTTCATCGTAATGTTTATCCAAAGTTGGGATTATTTACCATAAAAACTCCTTTTTTTTCAAAATTTTCTGACTTGAAATTTCTCCAAAATTTAAGACAAACATTATTGTGTGGTGGCTATAAGAGTGGACTTGAAGCCTGAGGAGGAGATTCTTTGGAGTGAAAACCTCGAAAATGTTGCAAATTTGTTTCAGCTACCTCTCTGCACGAGAATGAAAATTACTCGTGATAATTTTGTCACAACCGTTCCACAAGAGGATGTGATACTTAAAGGTATGTTCTCCTTTGTATAGCATAAATTAGGTGTCCTACACAAAATCTTGGTACACCTATGTGTTGTTAAATTCTCAGTGTCTAATTGCGAGTGTGACTCTAGTTGCAAGAAGAGACTAATTTTCAGAGTTGATCTAAGCCAGCAGAAGAGAACAATTTTCTTAAATTAGTCTATGAAACAATTTCACAAATTGGTCTATGAACTAACTTTTCTAGGATTGGAAACCTCCAAAATGTTGCAAATTTGTTTCAGCTACCTCTCGGCACGAGAATGAAAATTACTCGTGATAAATTTGTCACAACCGTTCCACAAGAGGATGTGATACTTAAAGGTATGTTCTCCTTTGTATAGCATAAATTAGGTGTCCTACACAAAATCTTGGTACACCTATGTGTTGTTAAATTCTCAATGTCTAATTGCGAGTGTGACTCCAGTTCAAGAAGAGACTAATTTTCAGAATTGATCTAAGCCAGCAGAAGAGACCAATTTTCACAAATTAGTCTATGGAACAATTTCACAAATTGGTCTATGGATTAACTTTTCTAGGATTGGAAACCTCCAAAATGTTGCAAATTTGTTTCAGCTACCTCTCGGCACGAGAATGAAAATTACTCGTGATAATTTTGTCACAACTGTTCCACAAGAGGATGTGATACTTAAAGGTATGTTCTCCTTTGTATAGCATAAATTAGGTGTCCTACACAAAATCTTGATACACCTATGTGTTCTTAAATTCTCAGTGTCTTGCGAGTGTGACTCCAGTTCAAGAAGAGACTAATTTTCAGAATTGATCTAAGCCAGCAGAAGAGACCAATTTTCACAAATTAGTCTATGGAACAATTTCACAAATTGGTCTATGGATCAACTTTTCTAGGATTGGACCAATTTCTCAAATTCATCCAAGAACCAAATTCATCGAAGGCAAGACTCAGATCACTTGAAGACTAAAGATAAGGACCCACCATAAGCTTCCGAGCAGGAAAAGAGAGTGGAGACAAGAGAGCAGAGAAAGGAAGTGGAGACCAGAGTACCAGACCTAGTGGAGTACCGGACTTGGTAGAGTACCTGGCTTGAGAGAGTACTAGAAAAGTGCAAGTAAGAGTTGAGGTAACAGAGTAGTGAAGTAACTGAGTGGAAGAGGAAGCTTATATAAAGAAAGGAATTGGAGTACCGTGTAGATCATATATCATGGATGAGATATGAGACAGCTCGTCACGCTAGAGAGAGGAAGAGAGTACAGAGAGAAGGAAGAATACTTGAGTGAAGTGTGTCGCTGCTCTCAAGCTTATGCAGCTCAATTCTAGGAGTTAGACAGGAGGCCCTAGTCTTGTCACAAATGGTGGACAAGCGGAGTGATTCTACAAGGTTGAGTGCTCCTGTAAGAGGCTTGTATTCTTTAGTAATCCCTTGGAAGTTGGATTGTGAAGTTGCTAGTTGCATGAGGAGCTTCCCTTAGCAGCCACTTCCCTTCCATTGTGATTGTATCGCCTATCTTATATACTTCAATGCTTGATGTGAATAGCATCATATTCTGATTGCATAAAGCCATCACAAAGACTAGAGGCAGCCATAGCATAGCAATCAGATGCAAAAGAAGCACTATGAGAGCTTGAACGAGTACGATATGACAATGGTGCATGTAATTTGCTATCTTGCAAAGTCTAGACATAGTTTTTGCCTCCTCTATATTAGTACTCTCATCAATAACTGCATCATGTATATCTGCATCAGAAATGGAATGATCTGCATCATCATGTGGAACTTGTAAAGGCTAAGAAATTGCCTCATTTGGACAAGCACTTGACTATATCCACCTATAAAAAGAGCAAGAAAAGTGTCGTACACATCTTTTGAGCTAACTCATGTCTCCTTAGTACACGAAAGTAATGGATGAATTGCATCTTCCTTAAAAACAATATCATGGCTAATCAAAATGCGTTCAGTATGTGGATGATACAAACGATAGCCTTTGCTTTCAGAACTCTACCCAACAAAAATACATTTAATTGCTTTATCATCAAGTTTCTTGCGTTGTTATTTAGGCACTAATGCATATGCAAGACAACCAAAGACACGAAGATGAGCAATAAATGGCTTGCTAACATGCCAACCTTCATATGGAGTGATCGATTGCAGTGCCTTGGTTGGACACCTGTGAAGTACATATGTTTTACACATAACAACCTCAAGCCCAAAGCTATGTGGTGAAGTCTGAATTTTGACCATACACGTAACACCTCGCAATCTCCATAAGAACCCTGTTCTTTCTTTCTGCAACCCCATTTTGTTGAGGTGTATACAACATTGTACACTGATGTTTTATCCCACACTCAACCAAAATGCATTAAAATTAGAAGACATGTATTCCATAGTCACCAGGGGACGGTGACGTGTCCCGGGGACGGTGACCTGGACCGTCCCGGGGACGCCAATCCGGGACGGCACTCAAAATATGTTGGTTTTAAGGCTAATTTGAAATGGAAACTATTCATAAGGATTTTGTTAGCTTATAAAAGCACAAATAAACAAGAAAATAGTAAAAATAAGCCATTCAAAGTGAAATATATGAAAACAAGTGATGTGTTGCTGCCGCACTGTAGATATACACTCTAGAGGGAGCACTAACTTATGTTATCTTATTTGATCATTCATCAAGCTATCACTTGTATGACAGACAACATGGAATAAGTTACAAACCACATGTGACCTCAATGCTCATACACCATAGACAATATTTAAGTTTTAAGGGCCAAAGCAATGAAACACATCCATATTACAATGATCTCGTCAAAAAAGATTACATTGATTTATGATGATTAATAAATAATCATCATATCATATATCAAAAAGAGTACATATCGTGAATAAAACCAAAATGATACAGCCATGGCCCATATGGCATAGATGAATCATGATAGATCTAAGATAACTCAAGACTAAAGTGTCAAAGAGAATCCAAGTGGGCCCTGGGGAGTCTCTCCTACATCAGTAGAGGTGGTAGCCCATGGTGCAATCTGAATCTCCACTTGCTCGAAGTATTCTGAATCATGTGCCTCTTCTTCATGTTCTTGACCTTGCACCTGGTCCTCCATCTCCCATTCTGTAAAAGGATCTGAAGCCATGCTTTGGGTCCTGCGAAGCATCCTTAAATTTGCACTGACAAAGACAAGATCACTGGCACGTTGCACACCAAGTCTGTTCCTCTTCTTAGAGGCTACATGTCCATAAACACTCCATAGTTGCTCAAGGCAACTCGTAGTGCAAGCTTGGGTAAGTATCCGTATAGCCAATTGTTGCAACTCTGGACCATCAAATCCAAAATCTTCCCACCATAGAGCCGCGCCGACATGAAACCTATCTTCTTGTGCATCTGCACATGAAAATGAAGCATCTTTCATAGTTCTATATTTGGATAATTGATCTCTAATAAGCCTCCGCGATGCATTATCTGGGACAAGTCTCTCCAATATCGTCCTCCATCCACTTGCGACCTCTGGATCAGCATATTGTTTCTTATCTTGGAATTCAGGGTCCACCATGAATGCCGCTGCATGGAGTGGGGAGTAATAGGCATTCCATCGTCGAACACATATTGATGAAATTTCTTCATACTTCTCATCCTCTTGCACTAGCTTCTTAAGTGACTCTATGGTTCGATCCATAGCTCCATATACTTTGCCAATGCATGGGTCCATAGAATCCACCACTCTTAGCAAGTGCACAAGTGGTCGCACAATATCCACTATGCGGCTAATATTCTCCCACCATGCTGCATTATCTGCTAGTTTTCTGAATTCCTTTCCTGCTGAAGTGGAAGCCTCTAGCATTGCTGCAAATTCATCACTCAATAGTAGGCCTCTTAAAACACCACTACACTTCACAACACGGTGTAACATGATGAAGTTATATGCAAATCGTGTTTCAACATATTTCAGCAAAACAAGAGTAGATCTTTTGCTGAACTCATTCTTCACTCGTGTATGATTGTTGATGAAGCTCACCAATGCATTTGCCTCATTGATTGAAGGCAAAATCCAATCCAAAGTGCCAATGTCTTTGAGAATATTATTTAGGCAATGAGCCATGCAAAAACAAACACTGATATGAGGATACATACTTTCAATGATTTGGGCAGCTGCTCTATTTGCGGCTTCCCCATCCGCTACAATTGCTACAACATTTGCTTGACCCACAATTTCTATGGCACTTGCCCACTCAGAAGCAAGCACATCGGCTGATTTTCCTGTCTCAGATGCATCATGGGATGATATGAAGTACATCTCACCTCGAGAGTAAGCGACAACTCTATGGATAGATCTCCGCTGTGTATCACTCCATCCATCCATGAGCAAGGAGACTCCATTTCTTTCCCATGACTTTCGGATGTTCCCACATGCGGCTTCCACAAGTTTCTTCTCCTTGTCTAATAGAGTTGTACGCAAACTCTCTGAATTGGGAGGAACATATTGTGGTCCATATTCCCCTACTTTTTTCATCATCTCCTTGAAGTATGGTGATCTATGAATAAAAAGAGAATTTACATTATACAAATTGCAAAGAAGTAGGTAAATTGAAAATTCAGTTATGCTATATGAATTATGATTACTTACCGGGCTGCATCGAAAGGTATGTGGTCATGATAGAAAAACCTCGCCACTGCCATGTCAACCTCTTCCTTCAATTTGGGATTCCATTTATCATCAAGGGTTTGTTGACGATGAATACGTCCAACTCCATATGGTGTGGAGCTTACAGATGGCATATCATTTGGTGTGGAAGTAGGACGAGGTCGACCCGTCGTTGCCGATGAAGATGCCTCCTTGGAAATAGAGGTAGAAGTTCTCACAAATGATGTGGGGTTGAGCGGAGCTTGTGAAGCACGACGGGCATGCACATGGGCATCACTCACAGCAAGCTTGTTGAGAAGCTCTTGCTTTTTCTCCGAAGTGATGGCATTACAAAACTTTACTTCATTGCCACTCTCATGAAGAAGATGGGCACTCACCTTGTTCGCTCCACCGGTCCTTTTGTATCCACATAATTTGCATGTCCATGGTCTTGAACCACCTCCTTCTCCGGCGGACATGGGAGACTCCACCTCTTCCCACCATGTCCATTTTGCGACGGCCTTCCTTCTCTTGTATGTGCTTGATGAAGAGGCCATAATGGCTGCTCCTACACTCCAAATGAAAGGGAGGAGGAAGCTTTAGAACTCCAAAGGGTAAGTTCTTGAGCCTTGAGGAGAGGACTCAAGAGAGGGACTGCTGAAATCACTCTCTTAGAGAGGCCCAAAGGTGAAGAGGATGGAGAGGGCTGCTGAATATGCAAGGGTGCACACCAAGGTAGCTCAAGAGAAAGCTGAAGGTAAGTTGTGTGTTTTGAGGGCAGCAAACAGCCCCTTTTATGCTTGCTTTGGGGCCCCAAAAGAACCTTCTAGAGATAAAATCTGGGCGCTAAACTTTTAAATTCGAAAACTTTAAAATTTTTCGTCAAAAAAAATCTCCCGCCAAAATCTGGCGTCCCCAATCGGCGTCATAACAAAAAAACGTCCCGGGGACGGCGTCCCGGGGACGGCAGCCTGTGATGACATGAATTTCGGGACGCAAGCCGTCTCGGCTGGGCGTCCCCATACATATGGAAGGGGGGACGGCGTCCCGGCGTCCCTAGGGCCCGGGGACGCGTCCCCCTGTGACTATGATGTATTCCCCCCTTGATTAGAAGGGAGGGTGCATTTACATGTTGACAGATTTTTAGCCATAACCAAAAACAGTTTGAAGCACATAAATACTTCGGACTTTGCTTTCAATGGATAAACCCATGCATGCCTGGAAAAATCATCAATGAAAGTCACGAAGTAAAGGTAGTTCCCAAAAGAAGGTGTATGCATATGACCAAAGACATCACTATGAACAAGTTTCAATTTATGAGAATCTCTAATTGAACCATCTTTAGGGAAGGAAGAATGTTACATTTTGTCCAAAATACAGCTCTCACATACATGTTTACAAGGTGCCTTGAGTTTGGGCAGAGAGCACACTATCGTCATTTGAAAGATCTTGAATTCTACACTTCTCATCAAAAAATTTGACAAAGTCGATCTTGGCTAATGCTAAAACTAACAACTGATTTTTCTTGATCCCTGACACATACAATGCATCTGAGAATGTGAAAGAACTACCATCAACATATGCAAAATGATCTTACCAACTCCCATTAAAGGATATTAGGAGTTGCTTGCATATGCAACAGTATTCTTGGTAGGGGCAAGCTCGAGTGAATTGAAGAAGCTTCGTTGAGAGGTAATATGTTTGGTTTCCCTACTATCAAAATACCAAACATCTGAGTCTATTGCAGACATACAATACTCATGAGAAGATGGGTCATAGCTGCATACAATGGTAAATGTCCATTCTTCATTCTTCTCAAGATTAGCAGACTTTGTTTTAAGTGTAGAGGCCTTTGCAACAACCATTCAAGCCTCTTTCTTCTTTGCCTCTTTTGCACCCAGTTTTGGACAACTGTTTTCTTCTCATCATTGTCTTCCTTGTTCACTTGTGCAACGTTAGTAGATTTTTGCTCACTAGTAGATGAGCTCCATTTACCTTTGGCTTTTTGACTAGTTAAGAAAGTTTGATCTGCAATATGCATAATAGATCTGTTCTGCCTGAACTGATCTTTTTATAACAAAACAGAGACTAATTCCTCAAATGTTAAGGCATTTGGATTTCCGTTCGTCATCAATCGAAGAGTAGAAGTAAAACTCTGATAAGAATTTGGATGACCATTAAGATCAGTATGCACAAGTGGGTAATTAGTACCATCCAACTTGTCATCAACAACCAACATACGAAATACATCATTGCTTTCAGCCATAGCTATTGAATAAAACATCTTGATGCAAAAAAATGACAAAATGTCAAAAATTTGAATAGAACTACCATATGGAGCTCTTCCAAACTTGTAGAAGACTTCGAGATGCTTATATTGGCGAATTGAAACTTATACATATGTTTGGCACAAAAGGACAAAATTGCCTGCACAAGTGCTATGATAGTGCATTCGGAGGCTGAAACGAGCGATTTTGAGATTGTGACGGGAGGGGTGTTAACGATGCCCTAGATGAAGCGGCGATCTTCTCTGATATCGATTGTGGGAGTTTGAGGTCTTTGGAAGCACGAGAAAAACACAAGAAAGAAGAAGAAGATTCGAACACATCACAGTGTACTGAATGTATTACCAAGTGAATGTACAAAGATAAGCGATCCATAAGGGTTAAAGGCGTATATACAAGTCGGGGGAAAAAACCTCCTGAAGAGGGAAAAAAGTGTGTTCACACACATCACTACTGAAATATATCAATAGTTCGTAGTTGTCCACATGTGGCATCCATTCACTTGTATTTTGGAGGTTTCAAGGAATTCCCCTACACAAGGACGCCCTCTTGTAGTAGGTCAATTTATTTACATAGAATCTCTTGTAGCCTTTAGTCTTAACAAGAATAACTATGTAAAGTCCCTTCATAAAGAATAATAATTTTTGCCATCATGTACAGTAAGTTGACCGCAAGACAAATTAACGAAAAGTCCAAGGGAAAAGGATGCGTAAGGATCTGATCGCGATCCAACTTTGGAAAGCAACAGGGAGGAGTATAAGGGCTTGGGTAGTGTGGCTTAGGATGGGTGAGAGTGTCCAAGGAGTGGGCAACTTGCCCCAAGCTAAATATGTGGCAAATTCAAGAGGTCTAAGTTAGGCATAAAGAAAGAGGATGTGCATATGAAAATGTAAGAAAAATAACAGCACAGCGGAATAGACTTGTAGACAAAGTTGAGAGAAAAAGGAAGACAAAGATAGACGCAAACTAAGAGATAGAGAACTCAAATTCTCAGATTGCCGAGCGTAATGGAGTTACAACGATGGTGTTATCCACCCGTGTGCTCCCAATGTGGAGTTTGGATGGCGATCCACAAAGGCTTTAGATGAAGGGCTTATTAGGGTGCAACGGTAAACTATACAATTCGACAATATTCCCGCAGAAGGGGGAAAGCCCCCGTTTGCACTTCCCCCATTAAGGTTCTATGGGGAAATCGTGCGATGCCACAAGGCCTTTATTTTCGCCTTGAATGGAAACCCAATGGCTCGAAAGCTTATGCGCTACCTAACCTAATGGCTAGGCTCACAGAGATCATCTATAACCATCAACGGTCACACATAGAGCTAATCTAAGGTAGAAGTTAGGGTTCCACAAATGTCCGGGCTCTCACAGTGGCTTCTCCTCATAATGGGGGCCTTACAACTTAGAGCACCATGGATCATTTGTGGTCACTTCAGGGTGGAGTATTGAGCATATCTAACACCCCCACTCAATGTCCACCATGCGGTGAACTACCTCCTGGGTCCAATCCCAAGCTTTGGAAAGTGTAGAAGAAGTTGCCCTCTCCCAAGAGCCTTGGTGAAGATGTCTACTCCATTTCTTCACTTGGACAATAGCTTATATCCACGATCCCATCCTCAATCAACTCACAGACATAGTGATACTGAATTTCTATGTGCTTGGTACTTGCATTGAAAATAGGATTCTTTGCAATGGCCATGCAACTTTGAGAGTTGTCACATTTCAACTCTGTAGCCTCCTGTCCTTGTATTCTTATGTGCCCATAGGATCCTCCTCAACCATATTGCTTCACATGCTGCAACACATGCAGCTTTGTACCCAGCTTGAGTAGAAGTTAATGCTACAATCGGTTGCTTCTTACTGATCCAAGAGGAAATCCCTCATCCTAAAGAAAAGCAATATCCAAAAACTGATTTTCTGGGATCAATATCTCTTGCCCAATCTAAGTCACAATATTCGACCATAGATGATTCTTCTTCATAAAGAATACCATAATCAATGGTTACTTTCACATATCTGAGTATTCGCATGCTTGCCTTCCAATGAGTTTGGAAGGGCTTATTAGAGAACCTGCTTACTACTCCAACAACATAAGGGATATCTGATCTTCTATTGCACAAGTAGATGAGACTTCCAATGAGTTTCCTATATCTTCTAATATCCACTGGAGGTGAAGTATCTTCAATACATAATTTTGTGTTGACCTCCATAGGTGTAGAAATTTTGTTGCAATCCTCCATGTTGAATGCCTTCAATACCTGTCTTGCATACTTTTGTTAAGAGATGGAAATCTTCCCTGGTTCGTGCCAAACTTCAAGGCCTAAGCAATAATGCATTAAGCCCAAGTTTGTCATTTCAAATTTTGAACTCAGGGCATCTTTCGTTTATTGAAGAAGAGCATCATTATTTCCTATAATCACAAGGTCATCTACATAGAGTACAAGCACAATTGTCTTCCCTTCTCTCTCTAGAACATATAAGTGAGCATCAGAAGAAGATCTTTTGAAACCTAGATCAAGAGATACTTATCTATCCATTGGTACCATGCTCTAGGGGCTTGTTTTAGCCCATATAATGCCGAGGAACAAAGAGTGGCAAGCACCCATATTCTAATCACAGCTGTTTTCAAAGTATTTGGAAGTGAATGTTATGTACATGTTCTAGATAGGGAGAGAAACAAGCTTCAACCAAAAAGCATCAAATGTATCTTCCTAAGGTACAGAGAAGATAAGAAGGCTTATGAGCTTTATGACCTTGAGGCTAAGAAGATCATGGCGAGTTTGGATGTGGTGTTTAAGGAGGAGCAGCCACATTTTGGAAGTGAATGTTATGTACATGTTCCAAATACCGAGAGAAACAAACTTCAAAGTATTTGGAAGTGAATGTTATGTACATGTTCCATTTCAAAGTATTGTACATGTTCCAAATAGGGAGAGAAACAAGCTTCAAAGTATTTGTTTCCCATTTCAAAGTATTTGGAAGTGAATGTTATGTTCATATTCAAGATAAGAAGAGAAACAAGCTTCAACCAAAAAGCATCAAATGTATCTTCCTAGGTTACCGCGAAAATAAGAAGGCTTATAAGCTTTATGACCCTGAGGCTAAGAAGATCATGGCAAGTCGCGATGTGGTGTTTAAGGAGAAGAAGTCACATGCAGTGGAGGAGGAAAAGAGAGCTTCCACTTTATTATCAGGCGAAGGGGCAATCCACTATGAACTTGGCCAAAGAGCTATCCCTTCTACACAAGAGAAGGAAGCATCGTCTTCAAATGATGAGTCTGAAAGTTACCAACCTGTCGTCACCCAAGTGGAAAAGCCATTGCCACATTGGGTGAGGAAGCTCTATGATTTTGCAAACCCCATCCCACAGTCACTAGAACAGGTTGCAGATGGACCAAGGCGATCACAGAGAATAGAGGAACAAAGACGGGAAAGTGCCCATATTGTAAACGCAGCCTTGATGACTAATCTCATTCAAAAACAAGCAAAGGAACCAACCAATGTGGAAGAGGCACTCCACGATCCGAATTGGAGGGCTTCCATGCAAATAGAATACAACAATATCATGAAGAATGGAACTTGGGAGCTAGTGGATCGACCCCCTAAGCGTAAAGTCATCGGCACCAAGTGGGTTTGGTGAATCATTTCATTTGCCCCGACTACAAGGATGACTACTATCCGAGAAGTACTAGCCGTGGCTGCACATAAGCATTGGCCAGTCTATCACATGGATGTCAAATCATCGTTCCTGAATGGAGACCCTCAAGGAGGAGGTATATGTGTCTTAGCCACCAGGGTTTGAGGCTCCCCATTTAGAGAACAAGGTATGTAAGCTGAAGAAGGCCTCGCCCAATGTTGCAATGGCTTTTCCACTTGGGTGACGAGAGGTTGATGACTTTCAGACTCATCATCTGAAGATGATGCTTCCTTCTCTTGTGTAAAAGGGATAGTGTTGGGATATCAAGCTAAACATGTGATGATCCAGGATGACACGTATCGGTTTTTCGTTTCTCTGACATGTATAGTGGTCACGCCTATATATGTCAGGGATACTTCATTGATGATCCAGGATGACATGTATTAGTTTTTCGTTTCTCTGACATGTATAATGGTCACGCCGATATATGTGAGGGATACTTCATTGAGCTTTATTAGATTTATCTACCGAGAGTGATCACACATTTGTTTCTTTCCAGCTCACTCATTCGCGTACATTAGGTTTTTCCTTATGTACTGGTCTTTATATATTGCACTTGTTGTATTCTTGTTTTAGGTCATTCTTGTACATTCCTTTTTATGTAATAGAAGAAGAAGAAGGGATCATTCTTCCTTGCCTCAATCTAAGTGTGTGCTTCTCTTTGATTGTTAGAGTTTGTGTGTGTGAGCTCTCTTCCTTATCTCCTTCCTTGTGACATGGTATCAAAGCTAGCGTGGATGTAAAGAGCTTGTGGAGAAGGCGGCGGTGAAGAGTACGCAGCAAGGCATGGAGAAAACGAGATTCACAAACGACCTCAGTTCGCTGCAAAAATCGGCGTTAAGGTAGAAGACCTCAAAATATTTTCGAGAGTTAACCCTTTAGGGTTACTTATTTTTGTGAGATCGAAGTTTCAGAGCCATCTCAACCTCCCTTTCGAAGCCGCAAGGTGGCACCCACTGAAAAACCCGGTAAGTTTCAGAAACTGTAACTTGCGGAGTGTTCGGAAACACTCGTATATTCTAGATCCAGAATTTCAAGTGATTTCGTGTATTATCGATACACAAAAATTGTGTTTTTCTGAGATCGAACTGTCACATCATAGTGAGACAGTGTTCAAGCAGAAGTGCTTCTTGTAGTGTTTTGCAGTGTTGAGAATTGCTGCAGAAATGGAAAACGAAGTGCTTCTTATAGTGTTTTGCAGTGTTGTGTATTGTTACAGAAATGGAAAACGAAGATGGAATGAGTCAGCTTATGAGTGATAAGCTAGACAAGAACAACTTCCATGTGTGGAGATTCAGGATGACGAATTTCTTGATGGGAAAAGGCTACTGAAAATACATTGAAGGAGAGAACAAAAATGCTCCGCAGTTGCCAGAAAGGAATCGGACCGCAGACCAGTTAAGAGCATATGAGGAATGGAATCAAGGAACACAAAAGATAATGTAATGGCTATCTGTTATCATACAGGATAGCATGATTGGACACATACAAGATGCCAAGACTTCGAAAGAGGCTTGGAACAGTTTGGTCACATTGTATGAGACCAATACAAAGGCACGGAAATTGAAACTCAAGAACGAGCTTCATACATTGGAGAAGAAGGGCATGTCGGTAAGTGACTACACTCTGAAAATCAAAAGCATATGTGAGTCACTTGCATCTATTGGTTTTGAATGTAGATGATGATGATGATGATAAGGTGGAAGTGTCCCTTCGTGGTTTAGGAGCTGCATATAACTAGTTCAGACTTCTATACAGGCCAGGGAAAATATTCCGAATTTTGCTGATTTGGTATCCATGCTGATCATTGAAGAAAAGAATCTTGGTGAGGATTCAAACTCCCAAGGAAAGCCCAGTTCTGAGCAGGTATTCTACTTTGGCAGAGGAAGAGGCAGAGGTAGAGGTTTGAGAAGTGGAAGAGGAGATAGTAACGAAGACCAAGGACAACAACAAAATCATGCAAGAGCAAGAGGACAGTTTCGAGGCAAGGGGAGCCAAAGAGGTCGCAAAAATCTCCAAAGAAATGATTTAGGTAATGATAGTAAAGGATGCTTGAACTTTGGTAAACCTGGACACTTTGAATGAAGTACATATGATTCTGAGAAGCTGTTCATGGTTCAACATCACATGATGAATACGATGTCTGTTGGCATTTCAAAATTGAATGATAATGTCATGTATGTCGATTCAGGTGCTTCAAATCACATGATTAGTCATGCAGAATGGTTTAGTACTTTGTAGAAATTACCATTTCTTTGATATGTTGAAACAGGTGATTACACATCACATCCTATTGAGAAGACACGAAACATAGCACTATCTATGGAGGATGGAAAGGTAAAACATCTTGCTGGTGAGCTTCATGTTCCAAATATAACAAAGAATCTGGTTTCTGTTGGACAAATGGTTGACCAGGGATTACAAGTGAGGTTCAATGCTGACGGATTATATGGAGAAGAGTACAAGGAAGATGGACGATTGGTTTTCAAAGGAAACAAAGTGGTTAGGATGTTCACCTTAAATGTGAAGATTCTTGAAATGAATGCAGCCATGTTTGCAAAAGGTGCAGGAGTTATTGCAAATATAGAGATGTGGAACAAACGGATTGGACATGCAAACTTGCAAAGGCTGAAATTGATGAAGTCAAAGGAGATTGTCCATGGACTACCAAATTTCAAAGTTGCAGAAATGCAAAAGGTATGTGCAGCATGTCAATTTGGTAACCAGTCAAGAGGATCATTTCCACATGACAAGTATGTTAGCGAGAATGTACTAGAAATAGTACATACAGATGTTTGGGGTCCAGCAAAGACCACATCTATGGGTGGTTGCAGGTTTTATGTTACTTTCCTTGATGACCATACACGTAAAGTATGGGTATATTTCATGTTCACTCACTTCCACATTTTTAAAGCTACGGTGGACAGGCAGACAGAGAAGTACATTCACACATTAAGATCTCATGGAAGAGGTGAATACATGTCAAATGAGTTCAATAGTTTTCTAAAAAATCATGGAATTCGGCGTCAGTTTTCATGTAGGTACACACCAAAATCGAATGGCGTTGCTGAATGCAAAAATAGACATATTGCAGAAATAGAAAGAGCCTTGATGCGTGAGAAGAATATGCCTCATTGTTATTGGGCAGAAGCTGTGCATACTGCTGTATACATCATGAACAGAACTCCGACTGTTGTTCTACATCAAGTTACACCTCAAGAGAGGTTTACAGGGAAGAAGCCAAACTTATCACATCTGAAAGTTTTTGGTTGTATTGCATATGTACATGTTCCAGATGAATTGAGGACGAAGCTTGATCCAAGAGTAGAAAAGTGTGTCTTCATTGGATACTCCCTTGAGCAAAAGGAATATAAATGTTATAATCCACTCACACTAAATGTAAAGGTGAGCAGAGATGTGGTATTTGATGAAATGTCAAGCTTCTATGCAGATGCCAAAGAAGGACTGAATCTTGAACCAAATGACAAAGAAAATGCTGAAAAATCAAGTGCAAAATCTCAAGTTTTGAGTGGACCGGATGCATCACCAAGCAATAGTTCCGACTTAAATCCATGGAGTGGAAGATCGCGTGGAAATTTCAGTCCAGAGAATTCATCAAATACATCAAGAAAGGTAAAGAAAAGCTCTCTGCTGTCATAAAACATGTGTAGGTTTTGAAGATGTTGATGGGGATTCAAGCGGTTCAGAAAAGAGTCTTGATGAGGAACTTGGTTTGCCCTCTGTGAAGACTCCAGAAGTAAGAAAGACATATGCAGATGATACAAGGAGAAGTGACCAAGGACCAAGAAGATCTGAGAGGATGCGTAATTCAGTGCAACGATTGACATATGATAGTTACATGGTTCGTCATTATGCCTACATGACAAAGGTAATACAAGATGTTTAACTTTCTTGTTTTGAAGATGCAATTGGTAATGCAGATTGGGAAAAAGCTATGGATGAAGAGATGGCTTCACTTTATGGAAATGATACATGGAAGCTGGTTCCATTGCCACAAGGAAAGAAACCCATAGGCTTCAAATGGGTTTACAAGGTAAAGCACAATGCTGATGGTAGCATAAGCAGGTACAAAGCATGAGTGGTAGCAAAAGGATATGCACAGACATATTGTATTGATTATGAGGAAACATTCAGCCCTGTAGCTAAAATGTCTACTGTCAGAACACTTATTGCATTAGCTACAGCAAAAGGATGGACTTTGCATCAGATGGATGGGAAGAATGCTTTCTTACATGGTGAGTTAGAGGAAGAAGTATACATGGACCAGCCAGAAGGATATGAAGATTCAAAGCATCCAGAATATGTTTGCAGGTTGCAAAAGGCTTTGTATGGGCTGAAGCAAGCTCCTCGTGCATGGCATGCAAGGATCACAAGGATTGTTGACTACTTAACCACCATTGGGTTTTCTATGTGTGATGCAGATCATTCATTATATGCAAGGAAGGGTGATGATGGCATCACAATTGTTTTTATTTATGTTGGTGACTTGATTGTAGGTGGTGATAATGAAGAAAGCATTAAAGAAGAAAGCAATTTCAAAGTTAAAGTCCGGGGGAGTAGGTCTCGGCCGAACCTCCATTTAAAAAAAAAAAAAAAAAAAAAAAAACTTCTTATGCAAGAATTTGACATGAAAGATCTTTGTGTGCTTCGTTATTTCTTTGGCATTGAGTTTATACATACAGAAATAGGTATATGGATGTCACAAAGGCAATATACCTTGAATATGCTGCAAAAGTATGGTATGGCTGATTGTAAGCCAATTTGTATGCCATTAGATCAGAATTTGAAGTTGGATGCTACGTCAGGTGAAGCATTGAAAAATGCTACTATGTACAGGAAAATTGTGGGAAGTCTTATATATCTCACAATTACAAGGCTTGATATGAGCTATACTGTTGAACTTGAAAGTCAATTTATGCAAATTCCGAGGAAGCCACACTTGAATGCTCTAAGACGCACTCTACGTTATGTGAGTGCTACTTTGGATTATGCATTGTTTTATGAAGCTGGTGTAGATTTGCAGGTTCATCGATACACGGATGTAGATTGGGCTGGTAGTACTCCAAATAGAAGATCTACTAGTGGCTTTGTATTCTCACTTGGAGGTGAAGCTATTACATGGAGCAACAAGAAGCAACCCACTGTTGCTTTTTCGAGTACAGAGGCTGAGTATAGAGGTGGTGCAAAGGAAGCATGTGAGGCATCATGGTTGGAGATGCTACTTGCAGATTTAGGTGTGGAAGTGCAAAAGCCTATCACTATCTATTGTGATAATCTTAGCAGCATACAATTAGCACGGAACCGTGTTTTTCATGCCAGAACAAAGCATATCGAGGTACATTATCACTTCATCAGAGAGAAGGTATTAGCAGGTGATATTGATCTTGTTTATGTGAGAACAGATGAGCAGGTTGCTCATATTTTCACCAAAGCACTTGGAGCTCAGAAGTTGAAGACGTTTCGGGAGATGCTTGGATTACATGATATGACGTTGAGCTTGAGGGGGAGTGTTGAGATATCAAGCTCAACATGTGATGATCCAGGATGACTCGTATTAGTTTTTTGTTTCTCTGACATGTATAGTGGTCACGCCGATATATGTCAGGGATACTTCATTGAGCTTTATTAGATTTATCTACCGAGAGTGATGGCACATTTGTTTCTTGCCAGCTCACTCATTCACGGACATTAGGTTTTTCCTTATGTACTGGTCTTTATATATTGCACTTGTTGTATTCTTGTTTTAGGTCATTCTTGTACATTCCTTTTTATGTAATAGAAGAAGAAGAAGATCATTCTTCCTTGCCTCAATCTAAGTGTATGCTTCTCTTTGATTGTGAGAGTGTGTGTGTGTGAGCTCTCTTCCTTATCTCCTTCCTCGTGACAGATAGCTCTTTGGCCAGGTTCATAGTGGAATGCCCCTTCGCTTGATGATAAAGTGGAAGCTTTCTTTTCCTCCTCCACTGCATGTGGTTGCTCCTTCTCAAACACCAGATGGAGACTCGCCATGATCTTCTTAGCCTCAGGGTCATAAAGCTTATAAGCCTTCTTATCTTCGCTGTACCCTAGGAAGTTACATTACATAACATTCACTTCCAAATATTTTGAAATGGGAAATGGAAGGCTTTTTACCAATGTAGGCTTCTTGTGGAGTCTTTCCATCAAGTGCCTTGGTGTAGCTTCGATTCAAGATGTGCACAACAATGTTGACACCTTTTGCCCAAGATTGATTAGGCAAACCCTTTCCCTATCTTCAAACTCTGTCGATGTTAACTCACCATCTCCATCTTCCCTGAATTTCTTCATCTTCTTCCCTGTTTCAGTTTCAACAAGCCGAAGCCATTCTTTAAACTTACGAAAAGCTTGAGCCTTATCGCGAAGGAAGTACACCCACATCTTCCTACTATAGTCGTCAACAAGTAACATGAAGTAGGAAGATTCACCCAAGGCCTGTGTAGGCATTTTTCCGCACAAGTCAGCATGCACCAACTCTAGAGGATAGCTTCCCTTATTCTTTCTTTCTTGTGGAAACACCTTCCTCTGTTGCTTGCCCATCATGCAAGCTTGGCATGGTTCCTTCATTTTTGCAATCGATGGTAGGTGTGTAACCATACCCCTATGATACATCTCCTTTAGTACAAGGTATTCGATGTGGCCAAATCTCTCATGACATAGCTTACTTGTGCCCACACTTGTAGTGGCTCTAAGAGCACACAACTCATACAGGTTGTTCCTCCTTATGCAAGTCCCAACAATGTTTGTTGTTATTGTCCATAATCTTAGCTCTTGTCTTACTGAAAGATACTTGATGACCTTGATCAGTTATAGAAGCTATTGAAAGTAGATTTCGCTTGATTTGTGGAACATACAACACATTTGAAAGCTTTCTGACATCGCCATTAGAGTTAATGAAAGAAAACGTACCTTCGCCCTCTGTGGACATCTTGCATTGTTCCCTACCTTTACTGTGATGGGTTCCTTTAGAGACTATAAGGAGCTCTAAAGGTCTTTTCTGCTTGTCATGTGATGAGATGCACCACCGTCCAACACTCATGAGTCATTCATTCTTGAATCTTTAGCCGAGGAGCACACCTCCTCTATCGTAACAAATAACTTGAGCTTGAGCTATGTTTTTGTTGTGTTGGCACACTCCTTGCCCTTGCCACCTTTTGAAGAGCCACTTTTTTTTTTCTGCCTTCTTGATGTGACAGTCTTGGATTCTGTGTTCTTTCCCCTTGCGGTGGAATTACGCTCCCTTGAACTTCTTTTTTTCGTTCTTCTTTTTATCTCCATCTTTTGAAGATTCTGCTTTGCCTCCCTTGGCAGCTATCACCACTCCTTGCCTTGAGTCGGAGCTCCTCCTCCATGAGTAAAGCATTGAATTCTTCAAAAGTTAGTGGTTGATGTCTGATTTGAGTATTAAGAGCAGTTACCAAACCATCAAACTTAGGTGGACATATTCGAAGACAATGCCAAGCTAGCTCTTCACTTGACTTTTGAACACCTTCTCCCTCCATTTGATCTCATAGATTCTTTATGCGAGTGATAAACACCTCTTCCGTCTCCCCATCATAAACTACTAGCTTATTTTCCAAGTTCTAAATCCGTGTTTGATGATGAGTTTCATATTGATTTCTCAATATGTTCCATGCTTCACATGCTTTGGTAGTATGCTCAATGAGAGTCAAAACACTATCAGAAGTAGTTGTAACTAGAGTAGAGAGTTCATTTGCATTTCTATGTTTCCAAGCACGTAGAAGATCTACATCAGGAGGAATCATTCGACCAAGATTATTTGGATGAGGAGGAATCATTGGACCAAGATTATTTGGATTAGGTGTTTCTTTGGATCAGGTGTTTCTTGGGGCTCATGGTCAGTCCCAAGAACAGTGTCCAAAAGCTCATATGAATCAAGGATAGAAGTGATCTTAAACTTCCACAATGTAAAGGAAATTCTTGTTCTTCTGTGCTTGAGGTGGGTTCTTTTTCTGAGTGCAGTATGCAATTTGTGCTTCTTTGCACAATCGTCAAAAAATCTACAAAGTCACAACTCCACAAAACCACAAACTAGAGAGAAGAAGATCAAACGCAGAATCACGGAAGCATCACTTCGTTATCATAAGCATGGAAGTATACAAGATAAGTGGAAAACTCACATGGAGCAAGGAACCGCTCCTAATCTGAAAAACTCATAACCTCTCTACAGAACTCAACTCAACTCATTCGAGATACTGGTGAAGTTCACTAGTCCCTATTGAGCACTCAGCCTTGTAGACTTACTCTACTTGTCCACAGTGACAAGACTATAGCCTCTTGTCTAACTCCGTGGCTTAGCTTCTTAGATTGAGAATAACCGCACACTTCTTCCAGTATCCTCTCTCTCTCACTGATTTGATCTCTCTCAGAGTCCTTGTATCTCCTATCTCCTCTGTGATGTTGACGGATGTCTTCAAATCTCTTTCCTTTATATAAGCTCGAATCTCTTTCCTTTATATAAGCTGCTCATTGTCGAGCGGTTGCTCCACCACCCTTCACTCTCACTTTTCCTGCAAGTCTGGTACTCTGCAAGTTTGGTACTCTGTGGTTTTGCCACATCCGGTACTTAGGCCTCCACTCTTTTTCTTTGTTCTCTTTGTCTCCACTCTCTAATATGCCTGCTCCGTTGCTTCTAGTTGGTCCCTTCTCTTTAGTTTGCCTTCAAGAGACGAATCTAAGAAATAAGTCTTTTCTGGAAAGAATTAGTCTTCGGACCAATTTTTCTTCGAACAAATTCTTACAAAGCCCAATTTCACAAGACGAATTAAAAAAAAAAACCAATTTGTGGAATTGGTCCTCAAGACTAATTTTATGAAATTATCCTTCTCTGAAATTAGTCTTCTACTGCTAGTGCCCATTACTTAATTTTGTAGGGCCCTAATTTCAGTTATACAGGTTGCCCGCCACTACTTCACTCTCCGTCTTGGAGAGTGCCATTCAATGAAATGCTTCTTCCCTTTTTTTTTTTGGTTGTATAGAAGATTACATACTGTAAAAGCTATAATATCATGACATAATGAGTGGAGGCCAATAAATATATACAACAATATGCCCCCATGGCATTTCATGGTACTGTTCATGATACATCAGAAAATGGAAAAAGGCTAATGCTTAAGTCTAAATGCAAATTTTTCAATGATGGACCACAAGATCAACTAAAATGCATGAAGTAAAATGCCAAATGTATGTATTGCTGGAAGAAGCATTCTCCCCCAATTGTCTGCTGAAAATAAATCGGCCTTCTCATACTTTTCCTTGCAAAATTCCATCTTTCTATGTAATTCCTGGTTCTCCTTCTTTATATCGATGTTTTGCTTCCCTTGATGTGCTAGAGAAGGTAGTTCACCCTATAGCCTCTTAAATTTTGCATCCATGTAATCCATACGAGATCGAAGCTCTTGGTTGCATCTGATGAGAGATGTTACCAAGGTCCTCATAGTGGTGAGATATGTGTGCTACTCGTCAAAAGCAGCCCGCGCAGTTTTTTTTTTTTTGTTTGAATTAAATAGTAATCGCTATATTACAATGTCAAATTAGGAGGTCACCCAAATGTTTGGAAATTGTCCGGAGTTAAGTGAATGATTATGCAACAGGCACCACACATTTATTGTATGTTCAGAGGATTAAGAGGCTAGTGTGTAGGGCCGATAGATGACCTTTACACCAGCTCGATAGAAGACCTTTACATCATGATGACCTTTATACCAGCTCTAACTAAAATTCACCTATCTGCTAGTATTTAAGGGTTCTAAGACATACTAACCTTGATGTGTTAGTGCAAGTAGTTCACCGTGCAACCTCTTAAATTTTGCATCCATGTGATCCATATGAGTTCGAAGCTCTCGGTTGCATCTTATGAGATATGCTACCAAGGTCCTCATAGTGGTGAGATATGTAATCTCTACATTATAGTGTCAAATTAGGAGGTCACCAAAATGTTTTGAAATCAAATAGAAATCACTACATTAGAGTGTCAAATTAGGAGGTCACCCAAATGTTTGGAAATTGTCTAGAGTTAAGTGAATGATTATGCAAAAGGCATACACAAATACTGTATGTTCAAAAGATTAGGAGGCTAGCGTGTAGGGCGGATAGATGACCTTTACACTAGCTCGATAGAAGACCTTTACATCAAGATGACCTTTACACCAAATTCACCTATCTGCTAGTGTTTAAGGGTTCTAAGATATACTACCCGAAGAACCGTCTCGGTCAATTTTTGATGACTGAATGGCATTATATTTGAAATATTTGCATTATATACATTGAGTTGAAGTTGAAGAGGTTACTTGAGAGGGTGGTATGGTTTTACCTTGGAAGCATTAACTCATGGCATAAGTTTAGCTTCCAATGTTGCAAGTTTTACTGCACCTTGGGGAAGTAATTGAACCACTTTATAGGGTCCTCTCCATCCTATGAGAAGCTTGTTTACTTTTCTATTGACCAAACTGGGTTAATACAAGAGTACAAGTGAGCCTTTCTGTAAGTATCTTTTTGAGAGGTAGTGGTCATGCTGTTATTTTCTTCTTAACTGAGAGGTCTTGATGTTTTTTCTTGCCCTCATTCTGAGTTCTTCAACTAAGTGGATCCTGGCATATTGAGCTTGCTATAGACCAGCTATTGTTTTTTTGTGTTCCTACCCGTGTAGATCCTTGAATGAACTCTAAAGGAGCTATAGCCTCAATGTCGTACAACAATTGAAAGAGTGTGTGCCCAATGGTAGCCGTGTAGGCAATTCTGTAAATGCAAAGCACACCCAAGTATGCTATGCCCCAAGTAATGGGTTGTCGAAGCACCTTATTTGTGCTCTCTTCTTGACCATTAGCTCTGGGATAGTATGCGCAGGATCCCTTGTGGAAGATTTTATATTTCATGAATATGGTTGTCAGAGATTTGTTGACAAAATGTGTACCTTAGTTCATAGTGATTTCAATTCCGCATCCATAACTACAGAAAATGTGCTCATACAGAAATGAAGCTACTACGTTAGAGGTGCAGTCTACTACGTTAGAGGTGATGATTTCCGCCCATTTAGTGGCGTAATCTGTTGCCACCAATAAGTATTTTGCTTTTGAGGGATAAGCCATGGGATAGATGGGGCCTACAAAGTCTAGCCCCCATCTTTCAAAGGGTTGCCATGCTGTAGAAACAGTTAGAGGTCTGTTGCTGAGTTTAAATGGTTTAGGACCACATCTTTGACAGATGTCACATGATTTGACCATGCTACATGCATCTATAAAGAGGTAGGGCCACCAAAATCCACTCTGGAGCACTCTAATGCTATTATTTGTGGAGAGCAAGTAGTAGTAGATAGCAAATGGACCATTTCACTGTAGGATGATGGATAAGTATTTACTTGGAAGAGGTGATGGTATGGGAGATCATCATCCACTCCCTTATGTTCATTACTTACTCTTATCCTAGATAGATGATCTTCCATGACGTAATGTTTGCATGGTCTCTGCATTACTTCAAAATCAAATTCCTTGAATAAGTAGTAGCCACCTCCAAATGCGACCTTTTGAGGGAACCACATGCCTAAGAAGTTTTCCTTCAGTGACTAAAAAGTGATATTTGTTTGGGTTCAGCTTTAGTCTTGCTTGGCTTCATAGCTTGAACACTTCTCGCAATTGAGAAAGGTGTTCTCTAAAATATTCGATAGAAGAGGAACATCCTCCACCTCAGAAAGTGGAAAAATCATTCATAAAAAATCTTAAGACTTTCAGAAGCAGTGGTCTAAAAATGGTGCAGACCACCTTGTTGAAGGGATGCAAGAGCGTTCCTTAGACCAAAGGGCATCTTAGTGTACACATATGTACCCCATGGAGTGACAAAGGCTCTTTTGGATTGATCTTCTGGATGGATTGGTACTTGATTGTACCCACTGAAACCCTCCATAAAGTTGTAGAGAGAGTGTCCCGCTACATCTTCTACCACATGTTCGGAAAAAGGAGTAGGGAAGCCATCAGGGATTCTTACCTTATTGAGAGCCTTGAAATCAACACAAATTCTGATTTTATTTGACATCCTTTTAGGTGCTATAACCATGGATGAAAACAACTTCGAATGTTCCATTGGTACAATTATTTTTGCCTCTTCCATTTTCTCAATCTCTTTTTTCATAGCTTCGGCATATTTTGGATTGAGTTTGTATATCCTTCCTCTGATTGGCTTTGCATTCTCCATGAGAGGTATTGTGTGCTCTCTTAAGTGTGGAGCTATCTCTTCAAGGTCCTCGTACGTCCATGCAAAGACGTTCAAATTCATTCATGAAAGTAATTACCTCTTTGAGGAGAGTAGGATACTCCCATTGCCAAGATGCGAAAAGAACTGGTTGAGGTTTCTCTTTGGTTCCCAGGTTAACTTGCTTCCCTAAGCTGCAGGTTAAAATGGATTTTGTAGCCTCATGGTTGAAAAGGTCATTTGAAAAGAAGAAAGATTCATCCAAGAGGATATTAGTTTCCTTCTTTTGAATCCATCCTTTTGCTAGCTCCTCCTTTGGTGCAAGGCCCTCATTAGGCTCCTTTTCAAGATCTTCATACTCCTTTGGTGCAGAGCCCTCCTACGCCTCCTTTTCAAAATCTCCATAGTCTGGTGATAATTTCTTTCCATCCAGAGCATCTTAAATGTAGTACCTTCACATTTTATCCTTTCCTTGTCTATAGTCGAGGATAGGTTCCCCTAGTCCAATGGTTTCTATTTCTTTGTCATTTGCTGTTATATTAATCCCATAGCAGGGAAATGAGTCTACTGTATCGATCCATCGGAGCAAGTCTTTATCATCTTCTTTGTGTATGGAAAGGGAATGTGTGTTACCTTCATGTTGTGTTTGATCCATGATGTCCAGTTGTAGATATTGTAGTGAGTCAACAGAGTGTCATTGCTCCAGTCATGGACTGCCTAGTGATAGGTCTTCCAATCAGTAGCAGGTATCCCCCCCTCCACAAATGGAACGTCAACCACAAGAAAATTAAGGAAAAATTAGATTTCCTGAATGATCACAGGCACTTGTTCCACTATTCAAGACCATGCTTTGATCTACAAGAGTCACAGTGAAAGGGGCTTTCTTTGTCATTTCTAGACCTAAGGAGAGCATAGTGTAGTGGGGCATTAGATTAATGCTCGATCCTCCATCGATAATAACTCCTATAAAAGTTTTGCCTCTAATGGTCAAGGTGACTCTTGGACTTCTGGAGTCAGTAGCAGACGCCTTACCCGCCACGATCAAATCGATTTGTACATGCCCATCACTAATTTTGATCTCAGGGGTTGGAGGACAGAATGTTTCAATTATTCCTAGAACATCACTCCTAAACCCTTCATCCATCCTTAAAAGATCATAGAGAGATGCTTGCTTATAGGTGTTCTTTATGAGATTTTTTGTGTCGACAATAGTAGATTTCAGCTCTTCCGATGAACCATTGAGTTCCTTTACAGTGTCCTTGTAGACTTTATCTCCTCTTGGCCTCTTCCTTCAAGATAAGGCATTTTCAAGCTAAGTTTTGCCTCCTCCAAGTAATTGGTCTTGCGTTTGTTTTGCTCCTGTAATTTCTTCTTTTGGGCCCGTGTAAGTACTCAATTTCTAGAAGAACTTGTTGTTGCAATAATGGTTCCTTTCCTCTTTTGTAAACAAGGTTTTGGGTCAAATAGTTTCTCCCAATTGTTCTATTCTTCCTAATAGTAGTTTGAAAGAACTTTTTTTTAGAGGAACAAAATATAGACCTCATACCTCTAAGGATGCTTGTATCCTCAAAGATATAGAGAAGGGCATTGATAATTTCATTCTAAAATTTGAAGAGTTTGGAAATTCCATAAGAACCCCATCAAACTAAGATTTATATCTTCTTCTTGTAATACTTCTCTCACGGATGTTTCCAAATGGTTAAGAAATTGTTTTAAAGCTATTTTACGTACTAATCATGATATTTGGAAGGAATTACTCAAAGCTGCATTTGTGCTAGCTTCCTCTGGTTGGATCTTAGATCATTCACTAGGTGTTATTCGTGTAATAAAGTCTCTCTACTCTTCAAGAACTCTAGAAGAAAAATCAGTTACTTTGGGGCTTCAAACTTTTTGACTTCACCACTTTGTATACAAAGTTAGATTTGAATGATTTAAAACATAGAATTTTGTCTTCAGTTAAGAAAGTTCTCTTTTAAATTCACTAAAGATAGATGTAAGGCTCTTTCGGTAGAAAATTCTGCATTGCATTTTAATTATTTATGGTTGAAATCTTAGTCTGTAGATATAGATAGTAGAAAGAAACATTACACTAGAATAGTAGATGAAACGGACATTCTTCCTTGGTTAGATTTTCTATTAGAAAACTTGTATATTTCAATTGGTGATACTTTATTCAAACAATGTATTGGAATTGCTATGGGTACAAATTGTGTTCTCTTTCTTGCTAATTTTTATCTTTTTACTTATGAATTTGAATTTATCGAAAGGCTTGTTTTAGCTAATACTTGTCCTATCATTATACACAAACATTCTAATATAAGATGCTTTGTAGATGATCTCTTTGTTCCTGATTTTAGTTTTTTTAAAGATTTTATGTATTTAAACAATGATGCTTTTCATGGTGGTATTTATTCCAAAGATTTTTGTGAGCTTAATTGTACTTTACATGGTGATTCTTCTGCTTTCCTAGATCTATAAATATTTCAATCTCCTTTTGGTTTGGAAGTAGATATTTATATATAAAAGATAAGAAGCAAAATTTGTTAGCATTAACATGATACGAATTCCTCATATTGATTCAAATATTTATCATTTAGCAAAATATGACATTGTTTACTCTCAATTGTTTAGATTTTCTTGTCTATGTTCAAGCTTGTCTTCATTCACTATTGTCAACTAATCTCTTTGCTTGTTCAAAAAGGGTATTCATTCACGAAAGTTCAAAGAAGGTAAGGACTTTCTTACTTCCTAACAAATTCAATAGAAAAAGGGAACTTCATAATTGTCAATGATAAGGTATTTTGTGGGGATTCTTTCACTCTTTATTTATAGTTTTATTTTAGTCTTTTGTTCTTTTATTTCTTTATTATTATTTTATTATTATTATGATTACGTTTATTATTATTTTAGCTATTTCTTTATTAAAAAAAGTATTTTTAATATTTAATATTATATATATATATATATATATATATATATATATATATATATATATATATATATATATATATATATATATATATATATATATATATATATATATATATATATATATATATTTATTTATTTATTTATTTATATATACATACATACATAAATTAATTTTTAATTTCTATAATTCTTATTTTGATTTCTTTTTTCGTTTTTATTTTTATGTCTTTATATATATTGGGATTTTTTAAATTTTATTATTATTAATATTATTATTAGTACTTTTTTCCTCCTTAAATCTTTATTTATTTATCTATTGTTATTTTGTCTGTTTTGTTATTTACTTTTTATTTTTATTATTATTTTTTTGTTCTTTGTGCAAAACTATCATGATTGAGTTTGCCCTTTACTTTCGGAAGTGATAGAAACTTAGTTCGTTGACTTTGTTAGAGATCTTTATTTAGAAAGACTCTTTATTAAAGTCTGCACCTACTCAAGGGCACTGATGACGTGAGTAGGGATGGCATAGCTATTTCTCCAAGCTATGCATAATAAAGTTTAATTCTGATACTTCTTGTTTTGGATGGACATAGAAGTTGACGATGCACTTTTTGTTTTGTTTTTGTTGTTGTTTAATTTGCATTTATATATATATATATATATATATATATATATATATATATATATATATATATATATATATATATATATATATATATATATATATATATATGTGTGTGTGTGTAATGGTTATTATTTTTATTTATTTTCATTCATAATTTATTTCTTTTATTATTTTGACTATTAATAATATTATTATTATTTTTTATTTATTTTATTTGTATTTTTTATAATTTAAATATTGTTTATTATTTTTTAGTGTGTTTCTTTTTTGTATTGGTTTTTTTTCTTGTTTGTATTTTTTTGGTCTTATATTGATCTTTATTTTTGTGTACTCTCTTGCTTTTGTTTGTTGTTTTTTCATATATGTATGTGTTTGTGTTCTCTATCTTTGGTTCATAAGTTTGAATAGCCTTGAACTTATGAAGGTATATATAACATGGCACCGAGGCTAATATGGAAGCAACGGTTTATGGTGCCCAGGCTAATAATGGTGCACATGCTAATATGGTGACGAGGCTAATATGGAGCACAAGATAATATGGCCTTGAGGTTTATTTGATGCCCAAGGTAATATGTCATCAAGGCTAATATATGCTCCTTCACAACTTAGTCCCCCCTCCCCCCGTCCTTCATAAATGTTTGCTTCCCTTGTAAACAAATTGGTATTTTTGGTGAAAATGATCACATGCCAGATTGAAAGGTGGTTGCCCCTCAACTATGTGAGAGAAACGTAACTCAAAGAAAAGTCACTTCGTAAGTGTAAAATCTCATGAGCGAACGAGATGAAGAAAGAAAATCTCATGAGCGAACGAGATGAAGTTGGCAAGAGGTCTACCACTTAGGTAGGTAAATGCCCACTATTGGGGAACCTTCCCAAGGGGCCCCTACCCCTTCCAAAATCCTTGTGTGGTGTGGAGGTCAAGTGCACTGGTTAATATGATGCCCAAAATAATATGGAACCCACGCTAATATGGGGCCTAAGCTAACATGTTGCCCATGTTAATATGATGAATAGGCTAATATGGTGCATAGGTTAATATGGTGCAAAGGCTAATATGATGCCCAAGCTAATATATTGCCAAGGCTAATATGTCGACAAAACTATTCGAGGCAGCCAAGGCCTCTTATGTGCTACCGATGGAGAGAATACGGTCATATTTATAGTAAATGTTGCCTACCTAAAGGTCCCTTTGCCGACAATGCCTTAAAGCCAAAGGAGACCACACTCGAGATTGCCCACCAAATCACTGACTCCTATTCAGGTGATCATAGTCTTTCATCTCGGGGAAGGTACCAATCCACACTCTTTGGTTGTTTCTTCTCCCATGGCACCTATGATGACCAGGGCAAGGCAAGTGGAGGCTACGAAGAAAGAAGAACGATGGAGCAAAAAGACATCGGACAGAAGGCCAACGAAAGCACAGGGGAAGCTATTGAAGAAGCTCGCCCTCCACCATGTGCATGGGAACCTATTAACATAGAAGAGATTTTTGAAGGAAATTCAAAACGAGATGAGTTTATACCTCTCCAAAGAATGGATGCTAGAGTACAAAGACTTACTAAAAATTATACATTCTGCATACTTGAGCTCATCTACAACAAGCATTGATGACTTTATGGTAGACTTCTACCTCGCCCCATTGGAAGACTATCATAATTAAGATGGATGGCTACCAAAAAAAACGAAGTTTTGAAAAGTGCCATAGTTGATGGTGGGTATGGACCTGAAGAAGGCTGCTCCATTCACTGTAACATTGGATGACCAACACCGTTCGAATCCGTGATATTACTGAGATGGTACGAAGGGCTCCCAAATTAACACTTAATCTTGTTGCAACAGGATTGCCCTAAGATATCTCGTTTCACTTGCTGGTGGGGAGACCTTCGCTAAGCCACTTCAAGATTGGGCAAGGAATGTACTTTGGATCTCCACAAAGATGAATGAACAATTGTACATACATTTGAAAGAACGCTCTGATCATCCCAAAGTAACTACTAGCTACACTATAGACACAAAGGTAATGCCTTCTCAACTTTGAAGACGATAAGTCATTAAGCTCTTCGATGGTAGCTCGAAAATGTTGCACAATAAGAATACATGAAATTGTGGAAGATGAGTATTAGGAATCATGTGAAGGACATTGCCCACCTTCCACCTTCATTAGTAGACACTAACTTGTCGAAGGAAAGTATCCAACCATCTTCTCCTAGACAAAAAGTGGTAAGAATGCATGATGCTTAAGATTCTAAGATGGTAGAACACGTACAAGATGTTTGCAGACAAATAATTCAAGAAGACCAAAGAGTGGGAATATGTCCACCTTTGAGGTAGAGAAACATGGGCAACTGCACCCAATAGTCCTCCCATGCCAGCTTCGGCGATTCCTCTCATGCTTGCTTGGGCGACTCCATGTAAACCAACTTGGGAGACTCCTCCCAAGCAGCATAGGTGACTCAATAGGTGACTCCCTCAAGCTCAGAAAGTTCGGAAGATGTTAGGAGGAGACTCAATCCAGCATGGGTGACTACTTTTCGTTGGGTAGATAACTCAATACCTCAATATGGGAAGATGCCCTAAGGTGGGAAAATACCTAGAGCTGGCCACATGGAGTAGATCTTGCTATGATTAGACCTTCTTAGATTGCTATGTCATGAAAAACAAGGTAATGTGGCAAATTTGGACATTTTTCTTCTTGCAATCCCAAAACATGCAGATCATGAGCAGGAACCTTTGGCCATGGATTTTGACTAGAGAGCTCTAAATGACCTCCATATTGAAAAACTCCCAAAACATGCAGATCATGAGCAGGAACCTTTGGCCATGGATTTTGACTAGAGAGCTCTAAATGACTTCTACCTCGCCCCATTGGAAGACTATCATAATTCAAGATGGATGGCTACCAAGAAAAACGAAGTTTTGAAAAGTGCCATAGTTGATGGTGGGTATGGACCTGACGAAGGCTGCTCCATTCACTGTAACATTGGATGATCAACACTGTTCGAATCCGTGATATTACTGAGATGGTACGAATGATTATTTAGGGCTCCCAAATTAACACTTAATCTTGTTGTAACAGGATTGCCCGAAGATATCTCGTTTCACTTGCTGTTGGGGAGACCTTCGCTAAGCCACTTCAAGATTGGGCAAGGAATGTACTTTGGATCTCCACAAAGATGAATGAACAATTGTACATACATTTGGAAGAACGCTCTGATCATCCCAAAGTAACTACTAGCTACACTATAGACACAAAGGTAATGCCTTCTCAACCTCTTGAAGACGATAAGTCATTAAGCTCTTCGATGGTAGCTCGAAAATGTTGCACAATAAGAATACATGAAATTGTGGAAGATGAGTATTAGGAATCATGTGAAGGACATTGCCCACCTTCCACCTTCATTAGTAGACACTAACTTGTCGAAGGAAAGTATCCAACCATCTTCTCCTAGACAAAAAGTGGTAAGAATGCATGATGCTTAAGATTCTAAGATGGTAGAACACGTACAAGATGTTTGCAGACAAATAATTCAAGAAGACCAAAGAGTGGGAATATGTCCACCTTTGAGGTAGAGAAACATGGGCAACTGCACCCAATAGTCCTCCCATGCCAGCTTCGGCGATTCCTCTCATGCTTGCTTGGGCGACTCCATGTAAACCAACTTGGGAGACTCCCCCCAAGCAGCATAGGTGACTCAATAGGTGACTCCCTCAAGCTGGTAGGTGACTCCCTCAAGCTCAGAAAGTTCGGAAGATGTTAGGAGGAGACTCAATCCAGCATGGGTGACTACTTTTCGTTGGGTAGATAACTCAATACCTCAATATGGGAAGATGCCCTAAGGTGGGAAAATACCTAGAGCTGCCCACATGGAGTAGATCCTGCTATGATTAGACCTTCTTAGATTGCTATGTCATGAAAAACAAGGTAATGTGGCAAATTTGGACATTTTTCTTCTTGCAATCCCAAAACATGCAGATCATGAGCAGGAACCTTTGGCCATGGATTTTGACTAGAGAGCTCTAAATGACCTCCATATTGAAAAACTCCCACTCATTGGATAAAAGAGCAAATTACAGAGAGTAAGTCAAGTGCAGCCCCAATGCACTCTTGTGAATGACTTCCTTTGCAAGTGCATAAGAGATCAACCTTGGAAATGATCATAATCTTCAAGTAGTCAATCCACTCAGTGACATGATTATGTTATCACCCCAATGTGCTCAAAAGGTACCATCAAATTTATTCAACTATGAGCGAGCAAAGAGATTGGAAGGAATCCGAGAAGAGCTTATACTTCATTGGATACCATTAGTGGATGGAATCTCACCTGCCCGAAGTTCATAGGCAGTGAAAGTCGAAGTTAGAATGAGCATGTCTAGAGCTAACTTTGCACGAACCAGGAAGAGGGGTACTACAAGTGAAACTCACTTTATGGTAGCTTATGGTACAGAAGTGCTTTCTCTTTTTGAGTTCATAATCATGAAGAAAATGGGTGAGCGTCAATGATTATGTACCACCCCAATGTGCTTGAAAGGTACCATCAAATTTATTTAACTATGAGCGAGCAAAGAGATTGGAAGGAATCAGAGAAGAGCTTATACTTCATTGGACACCATGGGTGGATGGAATCTCACCTGCCCAAAGTTCATAGGCAGTCAAAGTCGAAGTTAGAATGAGCTATGTTTAGAGCTAACTTTGTACGAACCAGAAAGAGGGGTACTATAAGTGAAACTCACTTTATGGTAGCTTATGGTACAAAAGTGCTTGCTCTTTTTGAGCTTATAATCATGAAGAAAATGGGTGAACGTCTTTCCAACAATCATCCATACTAAGAAGATAAGAAGCTCTAGAAGAATGCAAGGAAGCTTCCATGGAAAGATTGAAGTAAAAGAAAGAAGAATGAAAAGAGTCCACAAGATTCCTTTGTCTTTCCATAGAAGCCTACTGTCCCTTGTAATGTTCATAGTTAATGTTGTGATTGACTGCCTGCTACTTCTTTGTGCTAACTTTATACTGTCAAAGTTCTATCCTACCCTTTTTCTTTTTAGTTTGCTATTTTTTACGAGCTGATCTATTTAGTATTTCATTTGTTTTGCTTGTTGTTTGCCTTTTGAAGCACACAGCATGTTATGGAGTAAAATTATCCAAGGAGAGCCCGTCCCGTAAGTAGCCACCTTGCAAGGGAAGCTACAATGATTTTTCTAGCTTCTCTAGTGTTAGACCAGAAACCCCTTTGCAACGTTTGGATGAGCATCAACACTAGTTGGAGAAGTCTTTTTGCAAATGCAGAGAGTCCGAGTTGAAATTGAACTTAAACAAAGGACATTTTGAGGTCACTCAAAAAATTCTACTTGGTCACATTGTGCCTTTAAAGGGGTATGGCTTCAGATCTTGAGAAATTCATTGCAATTCTCAGGATGCCTAGGCCAATTACTCTTGAGCAGATCCAAGGATTCCTAGAGCATACTAGATATCATCAAAAGTTCACGAGGATATCTGAAAGCATAGCAAGACCCTTGGCCATGCTCAAAGGGAAAGATGTGCTGTTCGCTTGACAAGATGTGGAGTTGTTGGATTTCTAAACAGCGAGCAAAAATTGGTGGAAGACACTGTCCTTACTATCCCAAATTGTTCCAAGAAGGTTTCATGTACATTTAGATGCAACTGCCTATGTTGTACGTCTTGTGCAAGCCTAGCCTAGTGAGGAACATAAGTTCGACAAACCAATTCAATACTTGAGTAGGATCCTCAGAAAAGTAGAAAACAACTATAGTACCATAGAAAGGGAGGCTTGACCAATTGTATTTGTTGTGCAAAAATTTAAGCATTATCTATTAGGAGTAAGGTTTGTTGTCATCACGGATCGCGAGTAGGCACCTGCTAAATAAGCCTCAAGTAGTAGGCGTGGTCTTCGATTTTGAAGTAGTCCACATGCTAGGTTGGGAACATGTTATGGCTGACTATCTATCACGAGCCACATTTGAGAAACAAGAGGAAGGTATAGGATGACTTTTGAGATTCACAACTCTTCCTTGTGAACACTCAAGGGTGGTACCAGATTTTCAAAGAATTGCTCACTTCAAGGAAATACCTGGAGGAGATGACTCTACTAACAAAGAAGAGACTATTAATGAAGAGAAGGCCATATACCATGCTCTATAGAGAAGCAAATGGCACAATCAAAATGTGTGCCAACCACATCACTCATAACAAATTCTTAGAGAGACACATGAGGCTCCCGGTCGTGGGCACCTCTCTGGTCATCTCATGGGACGGAATCGTTTTTCGTGCCATATGGTCTTGACCTTAGCCTACTTTTTCTATAATGTTTCTTGTATTTTTGCAAATTTTTTGATATTTTTCTCAAACTTTTTGAGCAATTTTTTGACCAATTCATCCATCTTTCTACCTTTTTCGTTCCCCATAATAATTTAAAAAAAAGGGAAAGAAAAGGCAACACTCATGATCTTTTGTTTCTCTTTCTTGCCTCCCGTTTTGCTCTCAATTTTGCATGTGAAAGCTTGAGTGCAAGGTAAGGGCTCTCTCTCTCTCTCTCTCTCTCTCTCTCTCTCTCTCTCTCTCTCTCTCTCTCTCTCTCTCTCTCTCTCTCTCTCTCTCTCTCTCTCTCTCTCTCTCTCTCTCTCTCTCTCTCTCTCTCTCTCTCTCTCTCTCTCTCTCTCTCTCTCTCTCCCCCCCCCCCTTTTTCTCGTCGCACTTTTTCTCATTGTGTACTTGGCACTAGTTTCCGCCTAGCTTTTCAATATACAAGCAATGGTATCATGGTATCCTTCCTATCTCTTCTTGCTTACCTCTTCTTCGCATGTGATTCGGGGCTTAAATCACACTATTAAAATGCTTTCCATATTTGCTCCCCTACTGTTGATGATTTCATGAACCCCATTTCCCTCCGTAGAAGCTTCCACACTTTCCTCTCACTAACATCACCTCTATTAAGTCACATCGGTCTCACCCATGTCCTTGCTGATACCTTTGATGTCCTATAGACTCTACCACTAGAAGATCTAAGCGATGCCCACCCTTGTATTGTCAAACACCACAAAGCATGCATTTGAGCATCAATCCTATCCCACCAATGAATCTGCCTCCATCACGCTCCTTTCCTCTCCCTTCCCACATGGAGTCCCTCATCCATTTGTTCTCTCTCTCTTCTCTTGCATGCATTCTCCTTGTTGGACATTGATTACTCATGATGTATTTGACCTTTGTGGTTACTCATTATGTATTTGGCTTTTCCTTATTGGATATATTTATATTCAACTTCCTCTTCCCCTTCCATTGCTTTCCCTTCCTCCGATGACTTACCGTAAGATGTTTCACTTCATCGCTTTCCAGCACCTATAATTTATAGTGCCTCATGACTCTTTTTTCTTCCTCGAACTTCTCCTTTGTCACCTCATCATCCTTGTCGCAAATCTCATTGTCTATGTTTATGCTCTTGAGGATGAAGGGAACATTGGTGGTAGGCATTCATTGAGAGGGCACTATGCATAGGTGGTGCACATGTTACCATTGGATGCACAGGTGGCCATGAAGGGTGCTTAGGTAGTGCAGAAGGTGTGTGATCGAAGTTGTATACATGTGGTGTCGTTCATTGATATTTGGAAGGTTTCAAAAAATGCTTGTATAGAGGAACCCTTCTTTGTAATATATCAATTTTTCAGTACATGCCTTGTAACCTCTAGTCTTCAACAAGAATAGCGATGTGAAGTAAACAATAGGAAAGTGGTATTTTGGCTTCTGGCTTGTGACGGGAATTCCATTCATGACGTGTCCGACAAAACATTCCTCACGTTTACGGACGCGATCTTTTTTTTTTTTTTTAACATGAATTTAAAGAAAAACATATATACTCATAAGAATATTTTCGGGAAATGATTAATCCATAAAACATGATTGATATATAAAATGAACATGCAAACATGTCTATGCATGAACCATTCTTACTGAAGACAGTATTGGATATGACAAAAAGAAAACTTCCAGATTGAAGTAGAGGATGAGTGACGGTTCCAAATAATTATCATGTTGGCTCCAACAATAAATGCATATACCTTTAGGGGCTAAGGGTTGGGCCCTTAGCCTCTAAAGGTTGGGGGAAGGGGTTCAACCCCTACGGGCTACAGCCGGATACCTATCACCACTTGGGTGGTGAACAATCAAAACCAGACCCTTTAGGGGACCATTGACCATTGGGCCTTTCGGCTACCCAATTCAAACTAGTCTCATCTAGTCTTGCCTAAGAGTTGTCCTAGTAATTGCTAGGCATCTAACCCCTGGTATGTGATTCGGAAGAGTAGATCTCAATGATCAAATTTCCTTTAAGAAAAGGGAAAAAAGAATTGACAGATAATCCATTTTCAATTGCAAAATCATGTAGTATATCTAGATCTTATTACATACCCCTTTGGGAATCAGAGACATATATGATATCATCTCCATATAACAACAAAGGATGTGTGGCCTTGCTAACAAGGGACTTGTATCCACAAATCCCTCTATCTCATCAAAGACCTCATCCATATACATACCAAAATGTGTAGGAGACAATGGCCTTGCTTCACTCCTATGATGGAGTAGATCAATTTATAATTTCCCTTTGGAGTTGACACTCACCCATGATTAATCTATAGAAGGTCATAACCACTATATGAGCTCTCATGGTACTCCTATCACTTGCAGTCATTGTGTCAGTTTGGCTTTGTTCAACATGTCAAGTGCTTGGCAGAAATCCATATAATAACACTAAATCCACTGCCTATATGATGAGTCCTCCTCGGTAATTGTTCAGGGTGTTAAGATCTGGTTAAGAATGGAAAAAGTGTTTATTCAATTGCTGATCAAGAGTGGATGCATATAACCTTTCCAAAGTATGATGGATCATGATGGTATGATAAATCATTGTTTCTATGGGATCCCCCTCCTTCAATAGGTACAGTTGAACATAACGGCTGAGAACTTCGCAATTACGTCCGTGGCATGAATAAAATGATCTGTTACTAATCCCCAAACTTTCTCCTGTCATTAACTTCCTTTACAAATTATACAATAAAGCAGGAATATGTATGCGAGCATGACTTTGGAGGGTCAAGGAGAGGTATGGCTCTGAGGATAGTGTACACGAAAGCTTCATATCCACCCAAACATCTAGAGTAATGATTCCTAAAGTAGGAGAGAACTCATGGAATACTTGTGACTGCAATGTTTGCATTGAGTGCTTATTTTAAAACGAATGATTTATTCCTGCTTCATGCAAGCAAGGAAAGTGTATTTGTTTTGCTGAATCAGATGCTGAAAGATAACACCAGACTCTCTATTACTGATGCGAAGTAGTCATCTCTTTGTAGTTGGGCTCTTGCCTCTTTCGCTCTTTGTATGATGCCAATTGTTTTTGGTCATATTCCAGATCTCGGTCTCTGCCATGACTCAGTGCACAGATATGCCTCTGTGTCTGCCCCCTAGAAATCCAATCAAAATTTACAGAGTCAATCATTGAAGTAAAAGTGTAATGAGTAGGGCGTATAATTCCTTCTCTCTTGGCTGTGGTATACACGAATAAAATAGTTAATGTGAAGAGACTATGATTCAGTGACACACCAATGGGCCGGGAACCAACTCTTTAGTCCTCAATACATGGGACAAAACTTGGCATAACCATAACATAGTCTAATGTGCTGGCACCATGTTCATGTAGAAAGCAAGCCAATGCTACTGTGAAGCTCTGTAATTTATGAAGTTTGACTAACCCATGTGTGTACCCATGTTTAGCAAGAATTTGCCATAATTTGCACTCCATATCGAGTGACCATCAGATCAATCCTGTATGTCCAAGGTTTAGTGCACTTGTTTGCACCCACATGTACTTGGGATGGTCATCTTTCTGAACAAAATGTATAAGCAACTATAATTCTTCACATGATCATGTTTGGCATCTCTTTGATGAGCTATTTCCGATTTATATCCAACCAATGAGGCATCATCTGACCTGGATCTTGGTGGGTCCTTGAATTAAACAGGATGTCTTTACCTTTAAAGTTGTCCGCAGAAGCATCCACATTGGAGATTCATTACAGTTCCATATTGCCATTTTATGTACGGTCCCATAGGTGGTGTCTATTGTCATGTTTGGCGATGCTTTATGGTTGCCTCCCTTCCTTCTCTATAGAAGATGATCTTTCTTTGTCTCTGGCTTTGCTGACTTCACGCTAACTTCTTGCATATGAGCCAATTTTGAGAGAGAGTAAGCTCATTTCCAAGGAAGATGTCTTTTTCAGGTTAGCATTATTCTTAGACACACAAATAGGATAAGCATTCAATGGAACTAGACATTGCTGTTTTCCGAAGTCCTAACATAAGTTGTCCAAGGAAGTGTGGTCCATATGAGACTTGGAAAAGTATATGATATATTTATTGGGACTTAATACTAAAATATGGCCTTTAATTGCCTAAACATAATTTTCAGGAAATATAAGAGACTTATATGCATGTGCGTAGGCATGCCAAGTAGAGATATGTACGAGTAATAGAGTTTTCATTTTTCTTTGAATCTTTGTTTCGCATCTGCATACCTGAATCTATTGGTTTGTGCATGGTCTTCTGATGCAGAAGTTACTTATTCCTCAGAGGTGTAATGTAAAATACTAATAAACATGCAGAAATTTTAAGGATGCAGTACGATCTTGAAAGAGCATTAGTTGAAATAAGCTTGCTTCAGCAACGTGAAGATCTATTGCAACAAGTGGGTGCTTTTTGTTAGTAGAACCCAGGAAATATATTGGCTAAAAAGAATGCCTTTCTATTGATTTTGAAAACGAATTTGTACAGCAATTTCAAGGCAAGGCTTTGGAATTGGAAACTGAATTCAGCAAGAGACTTGAAGATCTACGACAGACTATGTTTCTTGAGTTTACCATGTGCAAACAAGAGGTAGTTGAAGCTACTATTTTCATCCATTTCAGAATTCTTTCTTGCTTGCCAACAATGTATGCTTTTGACCAGTGAAAATGAGTGCCTATCATTCAATTTGCTTATCCCATCTGCACCAAACATGGAGATATTCCTTTCTGAATAAACTAATGTAGGAATATTGTGTAGAGCGAGCAAAGAATTCTAGGGAAATTGGAATCACTTCTTGATGAAATGAGAGAGATTCAAAGAAACGGTGGAAAAGGTGAGTTGAGATAAACAGAGTATAACCATGATAAAAAAATGCCATGAAACTTTTACTGTATTGGAATAAAAGAATGATCAGAACTTGATATTCCTGATTTTTTATCTTTTAATGGAAATGCAGTTTTTCCATCCAAGAAATTGAATGAAAGAAAAAAGAAATAGAGCTAATAAGATCTCCCTATCTGGACATTTTGTTTTTCTTGAATCATGGTATTATTCAGGATTTTCTCATGATAAGAAGGGATGGCAAGGGTCCTTTGTTTTCCTTATACTGCTAGAAAATAGCCACATGCCATTGTGCTTCAGTTGAGCCTTTCTCGATCTCTTCTGAGTTTCAAACTGATGTATGTCCCTAGAAAAAGGCCATGCTTCTCAATAATATACTTTTATTGCTGTCCTGTGTTGTGAATCCCGACAATCATAAATATATCCTCAAAGAGAGGTAGGTAGATGAATGGATGAATAAGGTGCATGGATATACATATTTATGCGTGAAGAAATAGATTAAATGAACGAATAGATCAATGAAATGCATGGATAGAGTTACTTATGGGTGGAGCAAACTGACTAGATGCTGAATCAAAAAGTCAACGAATTGATGAATAAATGACAAGGTCATCGATTGCTCATGACAAAGATCTAGAAAACATATATTGGTCTCCCTAGAAACAATCACACCATCATTTAATCATGTTGTCCTTGAAATCCATTAAATGTATTTGACTAAATGCATCTGCAATAAAAACCATAAAGAAGTCATTATAATTAAGAATGAATATATATATATATATATATATTCTCCCCCCCCCCCCTTTCCCCCTCCCCCCAACAAAAAGATCCTTCCATTAGTAAGCAAAAAATGCCCAACGGGCTACAATCCCAATCGGGGAACAGGAAATGAATACAACGGGGGGAAATCGCCCCAAAAAACAACCCAAAACCACAATGAATCTATCTCGTAGAGGAGGTAGTGTGGGGAGGGGAGAAAAGCTAGGCAGGCCGGTAGCTCCAACGGATAGTATCGTCCTGAACGATAAGGAAGGGGCCTTTCTTCCACAGCGGGAGGAAGGCCTGACACCAATGGAAGGTGCCATCAGAATCCCCCCGAAGACGATCCAACTTCCCCCGCAGGGTGTGGACCAGCTCCTAGCTAGAGTACCGAATAGTCTTGTCCGGAGGAATTGTGCACCTCTCGAAGATGTACCGGCATCTAGCTAGCCAAATGAACCACATGGTAAGGAGGCTGATAAGCTTCCAATAAGGGTCGTATGCACTGCTCCAAGTAGAGATGTGCAAGTCCTGAGTGGTGCCAATCCGCCCATCCTGAATCAAAACAATCATACTACCAACCTCATGCTCGTAACCGAGGGCCGGGCCAGAGAGAGAGAGAGCCCTAGGCACTCGAACCCCAAGTAATGGTTTGAGGCCTTGCCGGCCAAGTAAAAAGTCTCAAGATTCACTGCCAAATCTTTTGTGCTAACGGGTAGTCAGAGAGACAATGCCGTTGGTGGGCAGGCCCTGCCCACCAATTAAGAAGTCTCAAGATTCGCCGCCAAATCTTCTTTGCTAACGGGGAATGTGAGAGACAATGCCATTGTGACTTCAGGTGATAGCCACAACCCGTACAATCAAGAGGTTGGCCCCCACAGCTTGGCGAGGTGCCAACACCAATGCTCCGGCAGGCAACCGACCACTAGAAGAGGACAACCCAACGCGACTGCTAAGCGCCTCATGTCTGGCACCAAAAGGACAAGAGAAACTCTTGTGTGAGCCCACCATGCTACCGGGACTGAGTCGAAGCACTACTGACTTGCTTGCGTGACCGGATGATCGGTCTCCCTAGCCTAGCAGAGTATTGAAAGAAGGGAATAGTGCAGGCCTTTGCCGAGAGAGAGGGTCGCACTCCTTCCACTCCTCCGGGTCCCAAAGGAGGCGAGATAATGGCTGACCCTCCTAGACCTAGAGGTTGTCCCAAATCTTCTTTGCTAACGGGGAATCTGAGAGACAATGCCATTGTGACTTCAGGTGATAGCTACAACCCGTACAATCAAGAGGTTGGCCCCCACAACTTGGCGAGGTGCCAACACCAATGCTCCGGCGGGCAACCGACCACTAGAAGAGGACAACCCAACGCGACTGCTGAGCGCCTCATATCTGGCACCAAAAGGACAAGAGAAATTCCTGTGTGAGCCCACCATGCTACCGGGACTGAGTCGCATCACTACTAACTTGCTTGCGTGACCGGATGATCGGTCTCCCTAGCCTAGCAGAGTATTGAAAGAAGGGAATAGTGAAGGCCTTTGCCGAGAGAGAGGGTCGCACTCCTTCCACTCCTTCGGGTCCCAAAGGAGGCGTGATAATGGCTGACCCTCCTAGACCTAGAGACTTTAATTGGGAAGGGTCTGAATGTTTGTCGGGTCATATAATTGGGAAGGATCTGAATGTCTGTCAGGTCATGATCGATATGCAAGTCCCGACCACGCATGCCAACCACCCGATTCAGCTGAAAGGTACAATCCGCGATGATCTCACACTTCAATGGCGAGCTAATCCTCCAGCCCTCCTCACCAATCTCAAAGAAGCGAGTCCCATCCTTATAGATGCCCCGAGGAGCAATCAAATCCTCGGTCCGAGTAAATGCCCGAAGCCAGGCCCTTTGAGGCTTCGAATCAACATGAGCCCCTTGGTCCCTCGGAATAGAAGCCTTAATATCCTAATCATCAGAAGCACACCACACATCCCCATTCATCGGTCATGTTGCCACACCTCGGGGAGACTTTAGAAGCTTATCCAATCAGCCACACTACACCGAGGATGCCTGGCAAACAACCCCAAGGAAACATGTGGGCACGAATCAACCATGAACCCTCTCTCCGAGAGGATGAGGGGGTTCCAGGTACTAAGCTGCCGGAGCTTCTCCTCAACACACGATGGAGCAAGCGGAACAAGAGCGGAACAAGAGTCGAATGTAGCTGCTCCCCAAATCTCAAGATATTACAAGCAAACCGGTCCTCACTGCACCATGAAAAGCCCGTATGCCTCAACCCAATGAGAATCCATCAGAGATCAAGCTTCTAAGGCCCACCAATGGAAGGAGGAAAGAGGCCCAACCTCTGAAGAAGAAAATCCTTCTAGGGCTAAGGGCGGGGAAGAAAACCACAAACCCGTCTATGGCTTTGCTTTGACAGGCAGGCCCATACCACCCCGCTCCAATGGAAGGGTGAGGACATGCCAAACAAATGTAGCCCAAGCGAGGCTACCATCCAGGCTAGACCATACAAAATTCCTTATTAGCCACTGAATTTGACTAATATAGGAACTCAAGAAAATCAAACACGAGGTGACATACCACATTGTAGCCAAGAGAACATAGTTAGACAACACAACCCGCCCAGCTTGGGACAGGCGGACAAAGCTCTAGTGTAAGAGCTTCCTGCTGATGGTCACAAGGAGAGGAGAGATCTTCTCACGAGTAAGATCAAGACCAATATGGCACCCAAGATACCTAACTTCCATGCAGGCCACACCATACAAAATTCCTTATTAGCCGCTCGATTTGGCTAATACAAGAACTCAAGAAGATCCAAGAGGAGGTGACATAGCACATCGTAGCCAAGAGAACATAGTTAGCCACCACAACCTACACAACTAGGGACAAATGGACAGTTCTAGTGTAACAACTTCCTCTTGCTCATCAGAAGGAGAGGAGAGATCTTCTTCTTAGGAGTAAGATCAAGACCAATATGGCATCCAAGATAGCTGACTACCGTGCGAGGGGGGATCCATTGGAACTGCCCACAAGGAAGCCATCTAGCCAGACCATCCGAGCTAGTCCAAAAACCACAAGACTTGTGCCAATTGATCTTGGCACCCGATGCATCACAAAATTTATCCGGAGCATGCTATCATCTATGATCTAATCAAATTGGCCTCCCACCCTTGCAAATAAATGAAGTGTCATTCATCCCTAATCGTGAGCCTCATACTCGACAACTGAGTGTCTTGAGCAATGAAGAAAGCGCACATGGCCCCTACGAAACCGATCACGAAATGCTTAACCTCTCCCCACGACCCCTCGCCACTAAAACTTGATTGTGGGAAGATCGATTAAGTGAGGAAACACCCCTGATCCACCACTCGGGGAAAACCATACAAAACATAGTGTCCTCGAGAAGCCCAAGTAACTGAATCATAGGCTTTCTCAAATTCGAGAAAGAGCATAGCAAGAGGCTTACTCCACATCTGGGCTAGGGAGGAAGCTTCTGAGAAGGTAAAAATGTTGTCACGCATACTGCGACCCTTGATAAAGCCGATCTTCGTCGGATGAATCAAAGTCTTAAGGAGAGGCTGCAGTCTCAAACTCAGAGCCTTGGGGCGCCAGTGTCTGATACCATCTAGCTTCCCCTCCTCTTGGGCAGGAGGAAGATCAAGCCCTGAGAGAGACTCAGGAAGGTGTCTCCGCTCCATGAACCCCTAG
>CM035433.1:35598134-35610634 GCA_020310875.1 Ceratopteris richardii
ACTATTCTGAATGGTCTTCTCGATCTATATCAGAGTTTTGCTTCAACTCTTCGTTTGATAATGAAAGTAAATCCAAATGCCTTAACATTTGAGGAGTTAGTCTCTATTTTGTTGGAGGTAGATCAGTCCAGGCAGAACAGGTCCATTATGCGTGTTGCATATCAAGCTTTCCTGGCTAGTGAGAAGGGCAAAGGTAAATGGAGCTCTTCTACCAATAAGCAGAACTCTGCTAATTCTACATAATCAAAGAAGGATGACAGAGACGAGAAGAAAATAGAAAACCAGAAATTGTTTTGCAAATAGTGTAAAGGAAATGATCATGTCATAAAGAGTTGTCCAAAACTGGATGCTAAAGAGGAAAGAAAGAAAGAGGCTCGAATGGTTGTTGCAACGGCCACTCCACCCAAAACAAAGTATGCTAATCTTGTGCAGAATGAAGAATGGACATTTACCACTGTTTGTAGTTATGACCCATCTTCTCATGAATAGTTATGCCAAAATTCACTTGGTTGTGAAATTTGTTGATGACAGATGTACAGTTCATGATGTGTCAAATGGTGACGTCATTATTGCTTTTGGCATTTTATGTCGTGGGCTATATAAGTTTATAGACTATGAATAATCTATGAATGATTCAGCATGTGGAGTACATGATTCTGAGGTTCTATCAGATGCAAAGCTTTGGCATACATGCTTTGGTCATCTGAATTTTGCTAGTTTGCTACGCTTGCAGAAATTTGAAATGGTGTTCTCTCTACCTAAACTTGAGGCACTTGGTAAACATATATGTGAAGGCTGTATTTTGGGCAAAATTCAGATTTCTTTGTTCCCAAAAGATGGTTCACTTTGAGCTACTCGAAAATTGCAGCTTGTTCACAGTGATGTCTATGGTCCTATGAAGACACCCTGTTCTCTGTTCTGGAAACTATCTTTACTTCGTGACTTTCATTGATGATTTTCCAGGCATGCATAGGTATATCCATTGTAAGCAAAGTCCAAAGTGTTTATGTGCTTCAAACAATTTTTGGTTTTGGCTGAAAATAGCAATAGCATATAGAATAGACACCCTCCGTTTTGATCAAGGAGAGGAATATATCTTGTGATTTTGATGCATTTATGGCTCAACGTGGGATAAAACATCAATGTACAACGCGCTATAGACCTCAACATAATGGAATTGATGAATGGAAGAAAAGTTCACTCATGGAGATGGTGAGGTGTATGATCAAGAGTTAGGCTTTACCACATAGTTTTTGGCTTGAGCCTCTTATGTTTGCACAGTATGCACCGTATGTACTTCTCAGGTGTCCCACTAAAGCATTGGAGTCTATCACTCCAAATGAGGCTTGGCATGGTCGCAAGCAATCTGTTGCTCACTTGCGTGTTTTTGGGTGTCTTGCATATGCATTAGAGCTTGAACAGCGCAAGAAATTGGATGATTAAGAAATGAAATGTATTTTTGTTGGGTACAGTTCTGAAAGCAAAGGCTATCGTCTGTACCATCCACAAACTAAACGCATTTTGTTTAGCCGTGATGTTGTTTTTGTGGAAGATGCTATTCAGCCATTACTTTCATGTACTAAGGAGACATTTGTTAGCTCCAAAGATATGTATGATACTTTGCTCCCTCTTTCTCTAGTGCTGGTCGAAATGAGGGAAGTTCTCAACCTTTATAGGTTTCATGTGATGATGCACATCATTCCATTTCTAATGCAGATTTACATGATGCACTTGTTGATGAGAGAGCTCATATTGAGGAGGCAAAAATTATGCCTAAATGGTTGGTGCAAACTTTGCGAGATAGCAAATTAGATGCATCTCTATCATATCGTACTTATTCAGGCTCTCAGAGTGCTTGTTTTGCATTGGTTTCTATGTTATGGATGCCTCTAGTCTCTGTGATCAGATTGAGCCTGTTTTGTTTGATAAAGCACAAATCTGAAAATTGGATGGCTTCTATGCAATCAGAATATGATGCTATCATAAAAAATCGTACCCGGTCTTTATGTGACTTGCCTCCTGGCAAGAAGGTCATTGGCACTAAGTGGGTATACAAGCTCAAGCGTAAGCTTGATGGAACATTTGATAGGTATAAGGTTAGGCTTGTTGCAAAGGGTTATGCTCAAGAAAGAGGCATTGATTTTGATGAGACCTTTGCTCGTACATGTCGAATGACTACTGTTCGTGGCATTTGTCCACTTGGAGCTCATCATGGTTGGAATGTACATTAGTTGGACATTAAAATTGCATTACTAAAGGGTGACCTTCGTGAAGAAGTGTATGTTTTCCGGCCCCGTGGCTTTGTGCAAAAAGGAAATGAAAGCAAAATATGCAGGTTGAAAAAGGCATTATAGGGTTTGAAGCAAGCATCACGTGCTTGCCATGAAAAGATACATGCCTACCTAATTGCACATGATTTTGAGAACCGTCCAATTGAGAGCACCTTATACATTAAGCGTTTAAATGATGTGCCTCTGATCATTGTTGTGTATGTTGATGACATGCTGCTCACTGGTTCTATTGAGAAGCATAATGCTTATTTTAAGGCTAATTTGCATGCCTCATTTGAAATGTCAAACTTGGGGCACTTGCATCATTATTTGGGCATTCAGTTTATGCAAGTTGATGGTGGAATAGCTTTGTGTCAAACAAAATATATTGACACATTATTGCAGCGTTTTGGTCTTGAAGACTGTAAACCTATTGTCACTCCTATGGAAACAGGTTTACGGTTGAGTCTTCACGATGCAGGAGATGCATTTGATGTTGTTCTCTGTTAGCAGACTATTGGATGCTTGATTTACTTATGCATTACCCGGCTTCAGTTTGTTGTCTCAGAGATCAACAAGTTTATGCATTGTCCAGGTGTCAAGCATTGGAAGGAAGGTAAGCGCATCTTTTGCTTCTTGAGTGATACTCGGCTCCTTGGGTTGTTTTATCCAAAGGGGATCACTACCACCAGATTTACATGTTTTTTCTGACTTTGAATGGGCTCCTTTCTATGACACTCGTGTGATGCAGGACATGCATTTGATGTTCTTTTTGTATCAGCAGGCTATTGGATGCTTGATTTACTTATGCATTACTCGGCCATATATTCAGTTTGTTGTCTCCTAGATAGCAGGTCTATGCATTGCCCAAGCGTTAAGCATTGGCATGCGGTTAAGTGCATTTTTCGCTACTTGAGTGGTGCGCGGCTCCTTGGGTTGTTTTATCCCAAGGGGGGATCACTACCGCAAGATTTACATGCTTTTTCTGACTCATACTGGGTTGGTTGCTATGACACTCGTGTGTCCATTAGTGGTTTTTGCTTCATGCTTGGTAGCTCATGCATATCTTGGCTGAGCAAGAAGCGGCATATTGTGGCCACTTCTAGTTGCCAGGCTGAGTATAGGGAAGCTTTCATAGCGATTGTCGAGTGTGTGTGGCTCAGACGCCTTATGGCTGATTTGGGTGTTGGTCAGTCTTCTTCCACCACCATCTTCACTAACAGTTAGAGCGCATTGGCAATTGTGGGAAACCTTGTGTTCCGTGCCCGCACTAAGCACATTGAGGTGCACTATCATTATGTTAGGGAGAGGTTCTCTCCTCGAGAAATCAATTTGTCATACGTTCCCACACAGGAGAACATTGCAAACCTTTTCACAAAGGCTCTGCCTAGGGAGAAGTTTGAAGCTTTCTGCAAAGCTTTGGGCTTACTTCCTTTTGTGGATTGATTCCACATAGCTTGACACTTCCTTATACATGAGTGCACGCTCCTTGTTCACCGCATCACTCCCAAGGGGGATTTGTTGATATATTTAGGTAGTGATGTGTGAACACTCTAGGACCGCCGGAGCACTTTTTCCCCTTTTTAAGAGGGTTTTTCCCCTCAGCTTATATATATGCTGATAACCCTAACAAGTCAGTTATCTTTGTACATTCTAGTGGTAATACATTCAGTATTGTGTGTTGTGCTCCAAGCTTTTTCTTCTTCCTTGTGCTTATTGCGTGCTTTCGTAGACCTCAAACTCCAACATTTTTGTATGCATATGTGGCACTTGGAAATGGGATCTTCATTTCCAATACACTCCACACTTCGTTGACTTTTTATGCTAGTAATGTGTGAGATAGAAGACTCTTTTACAACTGGGGTTCATTCATCCAGAAATATGCCCAATCTCTTCTTTCTCCATCTTTGAAGAGATGCAAGAACTTCTTGAGAACTATCATGCAAAGTGGAATGTCTTTGTATGGCACTTGAGGGAGATGATCGTTAACATGGAAGATTTATTTGATCTTCTCATAGCCATAAAATGAACATTTCCATTGGCATGAGTTATAACCACTAGAATATTGTCCAATCTTTTGAGCATAAATTGTTGGTCAACCATTGTACATAATGTATCAATATGATGGATAGACAATGCATAATGCATGATCCATCAACATGAATCATGATGCATGAATGTGATCATTGATGGTTGTTAGCCAATGACTCAGTCACTGATAATTGTTGGATGCATAATGCATAACGCATAATGATGGGTGCATGATGCATGATGATGGATGTATAATGGATTATGTATAATGATGGATGCAATCATGAATGATGTAGAATGCATGATGTAATAATGTGGCAACATAATTCACATAGCATGATGCATAGTGATGGATGCACGAATCGTGATGCATAATGCGGATGCATCATGCATGGAACTACCAAGCTCCAACATTATTGCATTATCTTGCATGCATGCATGGAATGTTACATTATTTATGTCCATGGTCAATCGTCATGAATACCTACTATTCACCATCAATCATGATTTAAATTTTATATGTATCTTATATAAACCACTATAATAAATTTATATTATGTAATCATGTGAATAACGAAATGTTTATAATCTACATAATACTAGTAATGCATTATGCATATAGTGTGTGAACAATGATACATTAGCATACATGCATAGTTATATGCATTATGCATATAAACAAAATGTAATCATATTATTTTGGGAGAAAAGTAATGTAGTAACAAAAAAAGAACCATACAACAAAGCCCACGAAAGCTCACTAAAAAACATTCCACCTGATTTCTTGTTCAAGCAAAGAGGTGACAGTTAGAAGAAATTCTCGAAGGATCGATGGGGTTATATGATGAACTAACATATTCATCTTGTTGAAAATGAGGGTATTTCTAGGCTGTCATTGAAGAAGAAGCGCATTTATTTGTAAAAGGGAACATTCTACTTAACAGATTTATTTGTAGAAGGGAACCTTCCGAAAGTGATATTGAAGGGACTAATTGCATGAGCGTATTCAGTCTTTGTCTCAAGTCCTCCCACTAGCCCCTAACAATTCGAGAAGCGGTGCTTGAGGGTTCCTCTTTCGCAGTTGCACTTTGGAATTAAAATAATATTGTGGAGTGATGAGAAAGAAAGTCTCTAGTTCTGACTTCGCCAACCAGCACTCTCCAAATGGAGACCCTATATGGAGCAGTAATCGTGCATGCAAAACGTGGTCGATCCTCTGCATCCACCGAATGTTGTTTTGACGAAAGCCCTGTTCAAACCAATTATTAAAAGTCTTACACATCCAATCTAGATATCTCTGTTGTCAACATGGAGAAAGAGAAAGTTGTATAGAGCGAAACTCTTCCTTGAGCCATAATCATGGAGCCCGATATCGAACACCAATGCCAAACTCTGTCCTGGTCGAATGGAAAGACAGCCGGGCTCTCGTATGATCAAAGTAGTGTTTGATTTCTGTAATTCCTCCTTCGTGAAAATAACGCGCATGAGATCCAAAGTGCAAGCGGAGCAAGTCGTGGGAACAAATACGCCCAGTAGTGGGATTCATAAGGCAATGAATTTTGTGTTGATGAGGCCCTATTATTCCATCTTAAAGAAGTTGACTACTTCCTCAACGAATTGATCAGTACCCTCGCTGTTGGGGAGTAATTTCTAAAAGGGGCATGTGAGAAAATTGTTGTTCAAGCGTCACAATCCTAGCTACCTTTAAAACGAACAGTTGGCTCATGCAGTACTCATGGTCGAATCCCCTCAATGAATTTGTTAATGACGGTACATCTTCTTGCATGTGTATGAACAATCTATGAGTCTACCATATTTCTTTGGTGTAGTCATGCGTCCCCACGTGACTCGAACTAAAGACTTTCTTGTTCTCTTTTGCCAGAGAAAAAATTTAATCCCCATAAGAGAAGGTTTCAGACTGTCCAATTTAGAAGAACCATGTAATGCATATTGTAGGCCTGCAAAATTGTCTGGGTAATTCAAATTCGAAAGTGCTTTGGCTAATCACGTTCTTTGCATATATAAACTTTTTGCAGAATACGCTGGTGTACCCAGTTTGTAAACGCTTTCGATGATACATCCACACTGATCGGACATACAAGATGTCTGAAGATTGATATTCTATACACTTAATTTTTTATCCAAGGGAGTATGTCGAAGTCACGGGGAACCAATGCCAATGAGTTTGGATTTCTAATCATTCATATGGAGTCCCGAAGCATTACCATATACCCGAAGCACTGATTTTGACCCCCTCCAAAAAGAGAAGTTTCATCTACGTGTCCTTCCCCTTTGAATGCATGTCCACCAACTATAATACCATGAAGTGCACCAGAGGAAATGCTATGATCAAGAAAACAATACACAGGATATGATGCAATTGCAAATAGAAAAAGGCTTAAAGAACAACCCTGTTGAACCCCCCTTTCAATTGGAATTGTACGAGTGAGAAAGTCGTTCATGAAAGTGGACATACATGCATCCTCTCCAAAGAGACAAACAACATTGGTGAATTTGTTTTCAAAACCAAGCTGAGAGAGAGAGAGAGAGAGAGAGAGAGAGAGAGAGGGGGAGGGGGAGAGAGAGAGAGAGAGAGAGAGAGAGAGAGAGAGAGAGAGAGAGGGGAGAGAGAGAGAGAGAGAGAGAGAGAGAGAGAGAGTTGAACAATAGAAAATATAAGTCTATGAAGATAATTACAAACACGTAACCGCATAAATCTGGATTCTGTCGGAACGCCATATCTTGTGCCGCTTGATTTTGTCTGCAGAGATTCTGAAACCGAAGGTGGATGATTTGCAGCAGAGAAGACACCAAAGAGCTGTTTTGACGCAGGAAATGCTGCAGCGAATCAGTCCCAAGCGCTTTGAGCAGTCTGCTGCAGTTGTTCGTGGATGGCTCGAATGTTAGAAAATTCCATCCCCTTTTAATTTCAGTTGTTATTGTGATGAATTTTGTCATTTAACATAATTTTTTTCAGACAAAAGCCTGATACTACGAGTGACTCGATAGTGACATGTACATTTCACTTGTAGCTAAGTCCATGCATGTTTTTCATTGCCGCTCAGCCACGCCCTTGCTAATCAGTTTCCCAATTATGATACTGCTTCCCAATTGGCAGTGTACTAGATTGGGACATTCTTTGGTTTGGTGCGTGAGAACAATATGGTTTGTTAAATGGAGAGCCAAGACACTTCAATATGAAAAGCATGTGCGTACCTCATAAGCTGGCATTATAGGCAGTTCCGCTGGCTGAAAATGCTAGTTACCGAGGCTCCTTCTTTCAATCATGCTTGCCTTCTGATGCTTCAATGGCATGCGCTAGGGTGAGATATGAGTATGACTTTCATTGCAAGGGTGAGATGTTTAGTGCACGTTAAATGCACTGGCTGTGAGTGAGATACTCTGCCCGCTAATAATCTAATAAACTTATATGCAGCCCCAACTCCCAGTGAGTCCTCTTCTGCATCACCTGCTGATCGGAATAGTAGGACATGCAATACAAAACGACTTTGCAACATACCCACTCCAAATTTGGTGTCTTCAATGAAAGAGGAAGCCAAACTTGCTGCAACCCACCATCGTGCATTTACTCCTACTCAGGCAAAGGTTCCTGAGATTCCAGCCGAATGCGGAGAGAGCAGGATCAATCTTCATCACCAACACGCTGCGGAGCCCATTACTGATCTGAGAAGTGAACCCCGCATGAGCCTTGCAATGACTTCAAACGGTCGAATGCAATTGCAACCACTCAATCAATATAAAGAAAATGCTTGGACACATGATTCCCAAATGCCCACGAAGCCCCTTGGAATTGCCGTTTCCAATCAAAAGAAAGAGATTGCAGCTGCCCACAAGGATCAGAAGATGACCCATGAAGGTCGTCCAGCATTGAGGATCTTAAAGCCCAATAACTTCAAAATATCAGATCTGCTCTTTAGGTATGTTTTAGCAATAAAATGAAAGCCAGCACCTTCCATCTTACGAATGTTTGTTTGTGTGTGTGTGTGTGTGTGTGTGTGTGTGTGTGTGTGTGTGAGAGAGAGAGAGAGAGAGAGAGAGAGAGAGAGGAGGAACTAGGCTCCAGTAGACACCAGAACTAGACTGAAAACGTATCAGGCAAATTCAGTCCAGGGGGCAAAAATCAGAAGCTTATTGTATACATTAAGACATCTGTAATTATACATTTAGTACATGTAGATACGTTCTTTGTAAAGAACCTTCTACGTTTTGATGCTTGTACATTGGACCACGTCCGGACTGCACCTCTCTCTCTCTCTCTCTCTCTCTCTCTCTCTCTCTCTCTCTCTCTCTCTCTCTCTCTCTCTCTCTCTCTCTCTCGCGCACACACACAGTGCACACACACAGAGACACACACGCACACGCACACATACACAGAGTCGGGCGTTCATGCTCATACACAAAGTTGGAAAGAAGAACTGTAGTATCTATTGAAATTTCTTTAAAAACAGAAGATGAAATCATCTAGAGCCCGTCCTTGTGCGCATGCTAGGATATCATGGTAAAGACCTTGTTCTTCTGTCAACTATAGGATTTTTCATATAGATAGAAAGCAACGGAAGAAGAGGGAGTGATATGCCGCTATATAACATGTGGCAAGCACAAGGTTGGAAAATATATTTGGCGGGTACACCAATATAACGTATCCATGAATCTATAGGATTCAAATAAAACTACCAAAGCAACGGAAGAAGCGGGAGTTATGTGGCAGGCACAAGGTTGAAAAATATATGTGGCACGTACTCCAATATATACGTATCAATGAATCTATAAACCTTTCTGAATCTACATAGGTAAATATGTGCACAAACACACTCATACATACATACACACACACACACACACATATATATATATATATATATATATATATATATATATATATATATATATATATATATATATATATATATATATATATATATATATATGTATATACATTATATACATCTACATGTATATATATACATATATGTATATGTGTATATATACATATATGTATATGTGTATATATACATATATGTATATGTGTATATATATATATATATATGCATTATCAGACTCTGTTTTTGGTGTAGAGGCCTCTACAACGACCAGCCGAGCCTCTTTTTTCTTTACCTCTTTTGGAGCCACTTCTGGACAGTTCTTTATGACATGATCATTTCCTTTACAGTACTTGCAAAAGAATTTTCGCTTTTCTGATTTCTTCTCATCTTTGTCTTCCTTCTTTGAATGTGTAGCATTTGCAGATTTTGGTTACTAGTAGATGAGCTCCATTTACCTTTGCCCATATAAGTAGCCAGGAAAATTTGATCTGCAACATGCATAATGGATCTGTTCTGTTTAGACTGATCTTCCTGCAACAAAACAAAGACTAATTCTTCAAATGTCAAGCATTTGGATTTCCTTTCATCATTAAATGAAAAGTAGAAGCAAAACTCTGATATGAATCTAGAAGACCATTCCGAACGGTCTACAGAAGTGAACTATCTCGTATAACTTCATTTGCAAAAATCAATTGTTCCTTCAAGTCTTTGATCTTTGTAAGAAAACTGTCCATAGAATCACCTTCATTCATGTGCTCACTCTCCAACTCTTTTCGGAAGTAAGCAACACGAGCCTCGGTCCTAGCCTGGTACAATGTGGTAAGTATATCCAAAGCATCCTTATTTGTTCTACAAGAACGAATGTGAAGAATAATGGAACGTTTGATAAACAAGGGTATCAATGCATGTGCATGAGAATCTCTTCCATCCCAATGAATTTGCTTTGCAATAAGTGGAGCAGAAACTGCGGTACGAACAAGAACATGAAGAATATCGTCATCTTCAATGTTGTCTGCATCAACTTCAATACTTGTATTTGCAGGTGCAATAGGACGTTTTTCAACGCCCTCCACAATATTCCACAGTCCTTTTGCGACCAATACATGAGGCATCATATAAGTCCACAATGGGTAATTCGTACCATCCAACTTACATAAGCCTACAATGGGTAATTCGTACCATTATATAGCCCACAATGGATAATTCGTACCATCCAACTTATCCTAAACAGCCAAGGTACAAAATACATCACTGCTTTAAGCCATGGCCACTGACTAAAATACCTTGATGCAGAAAAATGAGTGTATCTGAAAAAGTTGAACAGACATGAGTTCTGCTAAACATGTAGCAGACTTTAAGACGCTTATACTAGCAAACCAAAACCTGTATATATCTTTGGCACAAAAAGACGAAATAGCCTGCACAAGCGCTGCAATAGTGCGTTTAGAGGCCGAAACGAGCTTAGATTGTGATTCTGAGTATGCTCACCAAATTTCATGCAATTCTGAGACTTCGACCGAAGGGGTGTCGACGATGCCCTAGATGAAGCAGCGACCTACTCTGATTCCGATTGTTGGAGTTAGAAGTCTGAGGAAGCACGCGAACAACACAAGGAAGAACGAGAAGCTTGGAAGAAGGAGAAGCTTGGAGCACAACACACAATACTAAATGTATTACCACTAGAATGTACAAAGATAAGTAACCTGTTAGGGCAATAGGCGTATATTGCTTTGGTATGCACGTTTTTGTCATCTGAATTTTGCTAGTTTGCTACACCTGCAGAAATCTGAAAATGGTGTCCTCTCTGCCAAAACTGGAGGCACTCGGTAAACATGCTTGTGAAGGTTGTATTTTGGGCAAAATGCAGCGTTCATCATTCCCAAAAGATGGTTCAGTTGGAGCTACTAAAAATTGAAGTTTGTTCACAGTTATGTATGTGATCTTATGCAGACACCTTCTTTTGGGAACTATCTTTACTTTGTGACTTTCATCGATGACTTTTCTGGGCATGCATGAGTATATCCATTGAAAGAAAAGTCCGAAGTGTTTATGTGCCTCAAACAATTTCTGGTTTTGGTTGAACATCTATCAACATGTAAAATGGGCAACCTCCATTTTGATCAAGAGGGGGAATATATGTCTTCTTACTTTAATGCATTTTTGGTGGAACGTGGGATAAAACATCAGTGTACAGTGCCATATACACCTCAACAGAATGGAGTTGTTGAACGGAACAAAAGGTCACTCATGGAGATGGCGAGAATATGGTAAAGAGTCAGGCTTTACCACATAGTTTCTCGCTTGAGGCCGTCATGTGTGCAACATATGTATTGGTGTCCCACTAAAGCACTACAGTCTATCACTCCATATGAGACTTGGCATGGTTGCAAGCCATTTGTTGCTCATCTGCGTGTTTTTGGTTGTCTAGCATATGCATTAGTGCCTGAACAACATCGTAGGAAATTGGATCATAAAGCAATGAAATGTATTTTTGTTGGGCAAAATTCTGATAGCAAAGGCTATCGTCTATATCATCCGCGGAAGAAACGCATTTTGGTTAGCCGTGATGTTGTTTTTGTGGAAGATCCTATTCAATCACTACTTTCATGTACTAAGGAGACATCAGTTAGCTCCAAAGACATGTATAATACTTTTAGCTCCAAAGACATGTATGATACTTTGCTCCCTCTTTTTACAGGTGGACAGCCTAGTGCTTGTCCTAATGAGGAAACTTTTCAGCCTTTACAGGTTTCATGTGATGTTGCAAATCATTCCATTTTTTATGCAGATTTACATGATGAAGTTGTTGATGAGAGAGCTGATATTCAAGAGGCAAAAACTATGCCAAAATGGCTTGTGTAGACTTTGTGTGACAACAAATTAGATGCACCTCTGACATACCATACTCCTTCAAGCTCTCATAGTGTCGCTTTTGCATCATATTGGTATGATATGGCTGCCTCTAGTCTCTGTGATGAGAATGAGCCTATTTCGTTTGATGAAGCATAAAATTCTGAAAATTGGATGGCTTCTATGCAATTAGAATATGATGCTATACCAAAATGACTAGAGGAAGCCATATTGGTATGATATGGCTGCCTCTAGTCTCTGTGATGAGAATGAGCTTGTTTCGTTTGATGAAGCATAAAATTATGAAAATTGGATGGCTTCTATGCAATTAGAATATAATGCTATAACGAAGAATGGTACCTAGTTTTTATGTGACTTGCCTCTTGGCAAGAAGGCCTTTGGCACTAAGTGGGTATACAAGCTGAGGAGTAAGCCTCATCGAACAGTTGACATGCACAAGGTTAGGCTTGTTGCAAAGGGTTATTCACAAGAAAGAGGCATTGAT
>CM035433.1:35615634-35668134 GCA_020310875.1 Ceratopteris richardii
CATTGAACCAATCTCTTTCATCCCCATCGTGTCATGGGGTAGATGGTATATCAATGGCTTAATATTCTTGTTGAAGTCATATTCGGTGCAGCTTTGTACGTCAGATCCAGGCCATGTCGTCGTCTCATTTGTGAAAATGGAATCTAAGGTCTAGTGCGGTGAAAACAATCACCTAAGGAATCACCTAAGGTTTGAATTCCTTTTCTGTGAAAGTAACGTGCTTCATATCCAAGTTGCAAAGGAGGAAGACTTGTCGAAGGAATGAGAAGCGTCCAAAATGATGATTCTCAGGGCACAAAATTGATGGTCACTGAAGTTTGTCCATCCCAAGCCAAGTGCATGGGAGATCTTGGTCCAACTATCACACTGCCATTTCGCTTTATAATGAACAAATCCCTCATGTGAAATCAAATTGAAGGACAACTTTTAGTGGTTGTTGGTCTTGGATGAAGTAAACAGTTAGAGTTCAACCTCTTGCATGAGAAATTGCACTTCAATTCCAAGTCATCCTTCTTTCCTTGACCGAACATTCCATCCAAAGGGAATCACATTTCTTTTCTTGACCGAAGATTCCATCCAAAGGGAATCACACTTCTTGCGGCGTGTTTTTGCCTCAGGGAGGATTTTATTGCGAAACTAAATTGTCTTTATGAAGTGTTTCTGCCACAAAAAGGATTCTACTGGCAAGAGAAAGTAGAACGTAATATATCGTCCTAAAATTGAATGAAAAAATCTGACCTTGAAATGTAGCGGAGACTTTTGAAGGACACATTGAAGAACTGATTGCATGAACACCTGATATGTGACATTTACTCCCATCAAGTTTATAAGTACGTTTTTTGTTTTTTTTTGTTTTTTTGGAATCACAGTTAGTATTATTTATTGTACATCTACTGTATTCCAAAGGTAATTTCAGAAAGGCCGCAAAAGCAGCTGGATAGAAAGAGCATGTGCTCTTATTTAGTGCTAACGTACAAAGATACATGCCTCTCTCTGGAAGAATAGTATATAGGGGCCTAAGCGATAGTTATAATAATGAGAATAGCAAAGCAAAATGTTGATCGAGGGGCAATGCACAGAGCGCAAGGGTTCCTTCAAATGTGAGGATGGAATGTGGAGGAGGGGAAAATTTATCCATGCTAAACAATGAGTCACCCATAGATACTATAAATAGATCATGGCAAGTGCTTAGAATATAATTCAAGGTACGTAAAGAATTTTAGAAGCAATAGGTGAAACATAATGTATTATAATTCATCCATATGTTTAAGTAGCGTCTCTATGAATCAACTAGAAGGGAACAATATGTGGAGAGATGCCTTGGTCGGGACAAGATTTTTTTTGATAAAATATATTTCTCATTTCTTCGATGTCTAGAAACGATAAATTTATAACATTATTCAATAACAAAATATATTGGAGCTTGACCGAAACTTTGGAGATAAGATTGGATTTGATTTAGGAGTGGTTCAAGTTGAAGTAAGAACTTATAATATTGTAAGAGCAAAATAAAAAAAGAGGAATCAAACGATGGAAGACATTGTTGATGAAGTGATGAATGATGGTATTCCCAAGTCGAGAGAATCCAATCTTTCCAAAGTTGTTTAGCATGTGGGGAAACAACATCCTACCTATGCTTGTCTATGGTAAGATGAGTCATATGAAAGAAAAATTGTTCACTATTTTTTGAAGAAATATAGGTGTACCAACCATGGATCTCAAAATTACATTTACAATGGATCAAACGAGATCCTTGCTGGATACCAAGAGATCCAAATCATTATCAATTGATATCCATGATCAAGCACAAATTCTTAGACTTGAGATATTAGAACCAATATTTGAGCACAACTACCATTATACATAAAAACAATTCTGGATATTATCCATCAATAGGGTGCGATCATCTTTATGAGGAATCAAATGCATATGAACAATGGAATTTGAATCAAGGTCCCATCAAGTTATCCTCTATCTAATGGAAGGCCTCAAAATTACATTTTCTTAATGAACACTAGGGGTGAGAGTAAAAAATCCAATCATTTACATTAAAAAAAAAACATTATAAGAAATTTTGTGCTATTAAGAGGAAAACAAGCCTTGGTAAATTTAATGGATGTAGTCTTGCAAAATTAATGAAAGATTGTCCCTAAAATCAGCTTGGGCATGCAAGAAAGATGATTGCAAGTAATGATTTGAAATTTAGAAGAGACAAGGATTTAAGTACTCAAGTTTCAATGCAAGCTATTACCAAAGTTCAAGCAAAAGTGGAAGCGCAAACTTAGGTTAAGGTTAATCTAGAAAGACAGCGGACAATGACTACCAAGAGTGAAGAAGAAAAATCAAATGAGGAACTCAAGGAAGAGGAAGGAAAAGTTGCTAACATGGAAACAAAAGAGAAAAAGGCTAAGGCTCAAGCGAAAATTGATAGAGCAAGTGGAGAAATAGAAAAATAATCTATCTCGCACATGAAAAGTTAGAAAAGAACTTCACGCATATCAATCATCAGAGGAAGGAGAGTGTGGGAATTCACTATGGAAGAAGGAAAAAGACTAGGTATGGTTCACTTAGAAGAACTAATATCAAGTGATTCTAGAACATATCAAGTGAAATTAGTACTAAATCCAAGCTAAGGAGTTTTTCTGAATTGGCTACAAAGGAGGCAAAGGAGAACGAGGTTGGAATGGTTGTTGTAGAGGCCTCTACACCTAGTAGTCTTGTGTATTTACTATTTTTTGGAGCTATGACCCATCTTCACACGAGTAGTGTATATCTGCTCTAGATTTGAATGTTTCATCCTTTGATAGTGGTGCAACTAGACCTATTAACTTGTAGCACAATTTCTTCACTTTAGTTGAGCCTTCACCTATAGGAAATACTATCAAATGTGCTAACAACTCCTCTTATCATGTAACTGGAGTTCGAAAGATCATTTTACCTACTTCTGATGGAATTTATTTCACGTTGTTAGATGCTTTATATATGCCAAGGATGAAGAAAAGCTTTTTGTCAACTTCAGCATTAGCCAAGATTGGCTTGGTTGTGAAAGCTATTGATGATAGATGTAGATTTCATGATCTCTCAAATGGTGATGTTATTTTTGCTTCTAGAATTTTATTTCATGGGTTGCATAAGCTCATAAAAATATGAAATCTATGAATGATTCAACATGTGAAGTTCTAGATTCTCAGGCTATCTTAGATGCAGAGCTTTTGCATGCACGCTTTGGTCTTATCAATTTTGCTAGTTTGCTACACATGTAGAAATCTGAAATGATGCCCTCACAATGCAAACTTGAGGCACCTTCTATACATGTTTGTGGAGGTTTTATTTTGGGAAAAATGAAGTTTTTTTCCTTCCCAAAAGATGATTCCATTAGAGTTGTTCATAGATTGTAGATTTTTCATAATGATGTATGTGGTCTTATGCAAACACATTCATTTAAGAATTACCTATACTTTGTGACTTTCAATGATGATTTTTCCAAGCATGGATGGGTTTAGCAAAGTCTAAAGTCTTTATGTGCTTTAAACAGTCCTTGGTTATGGTTGAGAATCTATCAACATGCAAAATGGGCACCCTCCATTCTAATCCAAGAGGGGGGGAGGGGGGGGGGAGAGGATGCATGTCTTGTGATTTTAATGCATTTTTGGTTGAGGTGGGATAGAACATGAGTGTGCACTGAGGTACATGCCTCAACAAAATGGAGTTGTTGAAAGAAAGAACAATTCTCTCATGGAAATGGTGAGGTGTATGGTCAAAATTCAAGCTTTATCACAGAGCTTCTTGCTTGATGTCGATCGTATACATAATTAATATGTATCCCGCGAAAGCACTATGATCGATCACTCCATATGAGGCCTGGCATGGTCTCAAGCCTTATGTTGCTCATTTGCATGTGTTTGGTTTTGGTTGTCTTGCATATGCATTAGTGCTTGAACAACAATGTTGTATATTATTGAACAGGCATTGTTAAAATGTTAAATTATTAATGTATTAATATGTTTTTGATGTTTTTGCTATAGCAGCTGAAGGTTCGTGAGGAGCGTGCAAGGCGTGAAAGGGCGGACATCAATGATCCGAATAATTATTATTTAGCTTGTAAATAAACCTGCGTAGAAGGTTCTATTGTTAGAAAAGTAATGGTTAGCATAAGGGTCATTGTAGGCCGTAGTTTCTGTTATTGAAAGCAATGGCTTTCTGTAAAAGTTATCAACTTTTAGTTTCACGCCTACTTTTCGAAGCCGCCCTCATGTAACCACTATTTTCGACGTAATCAAAAGTTCTATAAATACATGCACTCTGTGGACTGTCGAAACAGAGTGCATGGGGGGAGATTGCACCCAATCTTGCGTTCAATCTTGTCTCTTGTTGCCTCTATTTTCTGTGTGTTTTCTGCGTCCGTAATCTCTGTATGCGCATGAGCAAGATCCTGACAACAGTGGTATCAGAGCTCTGCACGCGTCAATACAGAGGGTTCTGTTCTCTGTTCGCGATTCTGAATTCCATCTCCATCTTCGTCTTCGGTTTCGGTTTCGGTTTCTGTTTCTGTTTCTGATTTTGATCCAGAACCAGAACCTACGTTTTCACCTACGTCTTCTCCTACGTTTTCACCTACGTCTTCTCCTTCGGCTTACTCCAAGGCGTCGACTAAGGCAAAGAACTTAGGCAATAACTTAGGCAATACATTGGCACCCAAGGCTCCCTTGGCGACCGTTGGCAGCCGTTGGCTACACGCGAGGCAATTTTAATTTTTGAGTGGTAATAGAGAGGTTTAGAGTCCCTAAGGTAGGAGGATTTGAACCCACAACCTCCTACTTTTAAGGGAAGTACTTTGACCACTCCACCATCTCTTGGAGTTGTACTCAAGTTCTCTCTCTTTATTACTTGTGGAAGGCGCGCGCGTCGATTTCAAGATTGGACCTAAGAAAGAATCAAGTGTATCTCTCACTCCGTAGGTCGGATTGAGGCGTGTAATATACCGTTGGAAAGCTCTCGGAACGAATGAGCTAGCTTGGAAGTGTGAATTCCTTCAAAATCCTTGGGTGGCACTTGATTGAGTGTTCAAGATACCAAGCAAGGTTGAGAACACGAGATCGAGACACCAAGGTTGCAAACAAGAAGGTTCAATACACCAAGGTTGAGAGCAAGGGTCCAAGAGCACCATGGAGGATTACAGTAATTCACCCCTACCTGCGGCAACACTTGAACAACAACTAGAGCTCTTGCGGCATGAGCTTCAAGGAGCTCAGAACGAGATCCGACAACGTGATGAAATCCTCCAAAAGATACAAGTTGAGGAAGACAACCTTACGAGAGTAGTAAAAGCTATTGTGTCTGCCCAATCTGATGTTACTCATTCAAAGATTGGTAATAGAAACTACCAGTTTCTACGATTTGATTGCCGAAAGGATGGGCCTTTAGTACTTTCTTGGTTGTCGCAGTTTGATGATTTTTATACCGATGAAATGTATGCTGAAAGTGAAAAAGTTGAATTTGCCACTAACTATTTAGTAGGTAAAGCTCAACTCTGGTGGAATGTCCTGCGACACAGTACGGAGCGTCCAACAACTTGGAAGGCTTTTCAAGAAAACGTGAAGGATTCATTTCTTCCTCCTCAATACCATTTGCATGTTCGACGTGCATGGACGACCCTTACATGGAAGGAGGGTGATACGGTTACTACCTACACAGAGCGGTTCTGGCAAAATTTACTACTTGTACGAATGCTTGAAGATGTATCAGAGGATATCTTGCAGCAGAAATACGAAGATGGTTTGGAAGTGGGTATCCAAGCTAAGCTTCACACCCTACGACCTACAACCCTCAACGAGGCTATATCTTTTGCTTATGATGCAGAAAAAGAATTCCAGTCCATAACCAAGTCACTCCGTCTACAACAACCACGTCCACGACCATTTCCTGTTAAACCTTCATTTCCTATGAAGCGTAATTTTAATGCCCCATCTTACCCTAGTTTTCCTCGACCTCTACAATCCAATTACTCAACTTCACCCGTTGCTTCATCTCTCCAACCAACCAAACCACCTACCCTTCAAACTTCAGCAGTGAATGCCCAACAGAAGCGACCACGAATCACTTGCTGGAATTGTGGTAAACCTGGACATACAAAAATAAGGTGCAGATTGCAACCTCTTCATATAAAACCGGCTACAGCTCGATTGCATAACATGGAGGTCTATAATGAAGAAATTCCTCCTGTTTGGACAGAGGAATCACTAGAGAAGGACTTAAGTACCTTGGGTAACGATATCTCTCTACACTCTCTTCTTTGCATGCAGGGTACAATAAATAACAAACTAGTTAAAATTCTACATGACGATGGTAGTTCACATGACTTCATTTCACATTTATTAGTACAAGAACTTAAATTACAAACGTTTCCTTCTTTGTATAAAGTGAAAGCTTCATTTCAAGGTAGTCGTTATAATGTAACACGAGAAGTGCAAGATGTTGCGATTCGCATAGGCCCTTATGTTGATTCACGAACTTTTTTAATTGCACCTTTGCAATCTTATGATGTTATACTAGGTATGCCTTTTCGTCACCATTATAACCCACGTATTGACTACGATAATCATACCTTTAAGTTTGTTTTCAAAGGTCAACTCATTACTTTGTCTGCACGGCATGATTTCCAGCCATTTCCATTGATTAGTCACACTCAAGTAAAGTGTGCATTTAGGAAAGGATTCAACTCATGCATTGTTTTTGTCAATGTCATCAATGATTATAGTCATACACTTTCAGATGCATATAAACCTTTCATGAGTACTTATAAGGATTGTTTTATGCCTGAATATCCCTCTGAACTACCACCATCTCGAGGATCCTTTGACCATGGCATAGACTTAGTCCCTGGTAGTTCTCCTCCTCATAAAGCACCTTATAGACATGGCCCACTACATCAAAAGGAAATAGAAAATCAAGTAAAAGACCTACTACAAAAAGGACTTATAAGGCCTAGTTCTTCCCCATTTGGAGCACCAGTTCTCTTAGTAGAGAAGAAGAATAAAACTTATCGAATGTGCATTGATTATAGAGCCCTTAACAAGATCACGATCAAGAATAGATATCCTATTCCTCGAATAGATGATCTCTTAGATAAGTTACGAGGAGCTCGTGTCTTTAGTAAAATTGATCTTAAATCGGGTTACCATCAGATTCGTATGACACAAAGTGATATTTTTAAGACTGCATTTAGAACTCAAAATGGCCATTATGAATTTATGGTAATGCCGTTTGGACTTACTAATGCCCCTGCTACATTTGCGCGAATGATGAACAATATTTTTCTTGATTACCAAGCTTTTGTTCTTGTATTCTTTGATGACATACTTGTTTACAGTAAGAATGATAGTGAACATGAAAAGCATCTTGAAACAATTTTTCATTTGTTACGAGAGAACACACTTTATGCTAATCCTGAAAAGAGTTATTTCTTTCAGCGTAAGCTAGAATATTTAGGACATATTATTTCAAGTGAAGGTGTGCATGTGGATCCGAAAAAGATTAGAGTTATCATAGAATGGCCTACACCACAATCAGTCCATGATGTTCGTTCTTTTCTTGGGTTGGCTAGTTTCTATAGGAAGTTTGTTCGAAATTTTTCTTATTTAGCATTGCCTCTTACTTTGTTGTTGAAAAAGAAAATAAAATTTGCATGGGGATTTACCCAACAACAGTCCTTTGACAAACTTAAACATGCACTTTCACATGCACCTGTTTTACAATTGCTTGATTTCTCACAACCCTTTCATGTTGTTACTGATGCTAGCGGTTCAGGAATAGGTGTTGTTCTGATGCAAAATGACCATCCCATTGCATTTGAGAGTAGAAAGCTTAAACCCTCAGAACAGAATTATAGTACGTATGATAAAGAATTGTTAGCAGTTGTGCATGCTTTGCGAATTTGGAAACACTATCTTATGGGCTCTGAGGTCTTAATCAAAACCGATCAACAGGCTATTAAGCATTTATTAAGTCAGCCCTTAATCTCTGATAGGCATCTTAAATGGGCATCATTCATTCAAAATTTCCAACCCATGATACAATATCAGCCAGGTAAAGCTAATGTCGTAGCTGATGCTCTTAGCCATTTTCCTTTGAATTCCGTTGTTTTGAATAATATTTCTGCCATTCAAATTCATTCTTTTCAAGACATGGTTTCCACTTATGCATCTGATTTGTATTTTTCACGTGCATGGCATGACTCCAATAATGGTGCATCTTTATCTGATGAACATTATACATTTCATAATGGTTTTCTTTATTTTCAACATAGATTGTGCATAAACCAAGCTTTTAAAGATTTTTTCCTTAAAGAAATGCATGGACCATCTTACATGGGTCATAGAGGCATACAGAGCACTATTTCTGCTTGCAAAGATTTCTTCTTTTGGCCACACATGGAAAAAGACATTGCACATTATGTTTCTCAATGCATTGTATGTCAGCGTGTCAAACGTCATCATGGTAAACCATTTGGATTATTAATGCCACTTCCTATTCCAAATGAACCGTGGGAACAAATCTCTATGGATTTTATCACATGTCTTCCTACCACTTCATCACATAATGATATGATTTGGACAATAGTTGATAGGTTTAGTAAATATGCATATTTCATTCCATGTAGAAAAACTTTGACTGCACCTCAAGCTGCAAAATTATTCATTAAATGCATTTTTCCACATCATGGATTTCCTAAAGTAATGTTATCTGATCGTGATGTTAGGTTTTGTAATCATTTTTGGGTTGCCTTATTTCAACATTTTGGCTCTAAAATAGATTTTAGTTCTGCATTTCATCCTGAAAGTAATGGACAGAGTGAGGCTACAAATAGTACTATTCTTGATTTATTGTGTTGTTATTCATTAGATAATCCTAATAACTGGGATGAAAAGTTGCCATTGCTTCAATTTGCTTACAATAACACTGCACACACCACTACTGGTCATGCACCTTTTGAAATTATTTTTGGTAAAAAGCTTCCCACTCCCATGTCCCTCACCCAAACCGACATTCTGATGGCTGACTCTATTGCTCATGATCACGTTTCTATGCTTCATGATGTTCACAAGCACATTAGGAAAAGTCAAGAGCGCTATACACGTAATATCAATACTAAACGAGTAGCCAAAGAATTCAGGGAAAATGATTTTGTATGGTTGCGAATAATTAAAAGACGTCTCAAAAATATTTTGCAGCATCCTAAAATTAAACTTGCACCACGCTATTATGGACCGTTTCGCATTATAGAAAAAATTAATGATAATTCATTTCGATTAGATATTCTATCCCATTGGACTACACATAATTCTTTTCATATTAGTTTACTTAAACCATTTAAGGAACTTTACCACTTGCTCCACTTCTTGATGACCCTCCTTTAATTGAAGAACAATCGGAAATCTTAGTCCCTGAGAAAATCATTGATTATGATGTCACTACTACACGCACTGGTACTCAATATCATCGATATTTGGTTAAGTACAAAAATCACTCTATTGAAGAATGTCAATGGATACATAAAACACAATTAACACCTCATTATGACCACTTAATTTCTGCATATCATACACAAACACATTAATGTAACAGCTCCATGAACATTTCCATGCATGAATTTTTACATGGCACATGCCTATTTTCTTTATTCAGTGATGAAACATGTGACTGGCCATCCATGTTTATTATTTTTTTCAACTGAGGTCAGTTGCTTGTTCAACTGAGGGGCATGTCATACCTTATGGAATATGTTGAACAATGCATTATTGGATTGAAATATCGAATAGCCAATGCATTGTTGGATTGAAATATCGAATAGCCAATGCATTGTTGGGTTGTAACATGAAATATGTTGGCCAATGCATTGTTGGATTGAAATATCGAATAGCCAATGCATTGTTGGATTGTAACATGAAATATGTTGGCCAATGCATTGTTGGATTGTAACAGTAATATGGAATATGTTGAACACTGCATTATAATTGTTAGAGTGTTGAATTATTTTATCAACTGCGGTCAGTTGCTTGTCAACTGAGAGGCATGTTGTATATTATTGAACAGGCATTGTTAAAATGTTAAATTATTAATGTATTAATATGTTTTTGATGTTTTTTCTATAGCAGCTGAAGGTTCGTGAGGAGCGTGCAAGGCGTGAAAGGGTGGACATCAATGATCCGAATAATTATTATTTAGCTTGTAAATAAACCTGCGTAGAAGGTTCTATTGTTAGAAAAGTAATGGTTAGCATAAGGGTCATTGTAGGCCGTAGTTTCTGTTATTGAAAGCAATGGCTTTCTGTAAAAGTTATCAACTTTTAGTTTCACGCCTACTTTTTGAAGCCGCCCTCATGTAACCACTATTTTCGACGTAATCAAAAGTCCTATAAATACATGCACTCTGTGGACTGTCGAAACAGAGTGCATGGGGGGAGATTGCACCCAATCTTGCGTTCAATCTTGTCTCTTGTTGCCTCTATTTTCTGTGTGTTTTCTGCGTCCGTAATCTCTGTATGCACGTGAGCAAGATCCTGACAACAAACAATGTAGAAAACTGGATGATAAAGTAGTGAAATGTATTTTTGTTGGGTATAATTATGAGAGCAAAGGCTTTTGATTGTATCATCCACAAATTAAACACATTCTAGTTAGCCATTGGTGTTGTTCTTTTGGAATATGCAATTCAACCCTTACTTTCATGTACCAAGGAGACAACAGTTAGCTCTAAAAATGTGTATGAACACTTTGCTACCTCTTTTTAGAGGTGGACAATCAAGTGCTGGTCTAAATGATGCAATTTCTCAACCATTACAGGTTGCAAATAGTGATGGAGATTATTCCATTTCTATTGCAAATTTACATGATGTACTTATTAATGAGAGGTTTAACATATGGTTTGAAGCAAACACCACTTGCTTGGTAACTTGGCTTGATATTGAGTTTGTTGTCCCTCAAATGAGAAGGTTTATGCATTTCCCATGTGTCAAGCATTGGTGGGCAGTTTAATGCATATTTTGCTACTTGAGTGGTACCCGGATACTTTATTGTTTTATTCCAAGGGAAGATCATTACTACCAGATTTACATGCTTTTTCTAAATCAAAGTGGGTTGTTTGCTATGAAATTTGTGTGTCCACCAGTGGTTTTTGCTTCATGCTTGATAGGTCACGCATTATCTTGGTTGAGCAAGAAGCAGTTAATTATGGCCATGGAAGCTTTCACAGTGATTATTGAGTGTGTTTGGCTCAGACATCTTTTGGATGATTTGGGTGTTAGTCAGTCTTCTACCACCACCATCTTCACCAATAGTTAGAGTGCATTTGCAATTGCAAGAAACCTTGTGTTCCATGTCCGCACAAAGCATATTGAGATACACTATCTTATATCTAAGAGGATTTCTCTACTGGAGAGAGCTTATGTACCCACATACTATAACATTGTAGAAAGCTCTGCCTAGAGAGAAGTTTGAAGCTTTTGACAAAGCTTTGGGCTTACTTCCTTTTGTGGACTAATTTCTTTCCATATAGCTTGGCACTTTCATATACATGAGTGCTAGCTCCTTGTTCACCCCATCACTCCAAAGGGGGATTTGTTGATATATTTGAGTAGTGATGTGTGCGAACAAACTTAGGACCATTGAGGCATTTTTTTCCCTCTTTAGGAGGTTTTTTTCTCTGGCTTGTACATCCCTCTATAACCCTAACAATCACTTATCTATGTACATTCACTTGGTAATAAATTCAGTGTTCTGTTGCACTCCAAGCTTCTTCTTCCTTATGTTGTTCGTGTGCTTTCAAAGACCTTGAACTCCAACACTTTGCTCTTTGGAGGTTTTTTTAATCAACTTTCTTGATTCCATTGATTGGGAACCAAAAAAAATCGTTCCATCTAATCTAGAAACTCAATTCCACTCTTCATTGATCTTGAAGTAAGGTTTTATTTTGTTCCAACTTTTCCACAACAAGCAAACTAGGTTTGATCCTCCAGGAGTAATTGGAAAAGGGGAGAACAACAAAGAGAGGAAATTTGAAACCTTCTAACTAGGTAGAACCACAAGCATACGTGCAATTTTGTTTATGAAAATCAATTTGGCCCAAGAGATATCCATATTGCTCCAAGCTTTAATCAACCATTCGGCTCCCAATTTAGTGGCCAAACCTTCAATGTTTTGAATGCCGAGCTTTCTTGATTCTTTTTACTGACACAAATAGCCTATTTGATTTTGGCCATGGCTCTCTTGTTGGGATCAACCCTCCAAAGAAAATTTAGAAAATTCTTTCTAGTTTAACCAGATCTTTGGATTTTGGTCTCCAACACAATATAAAGTAGATAATTGAGGCCAGAAGGAACATGTTGATCAGCATGGAACATCCCGCCAAGTTGATTTGGATTCATTTCCAATAACCAAGTTTGTTAGCAAGCTTGGAAAGATCTTAATCCCACTCTTGCCCCATAATAGCACCAAATCCCATCAGATCTTGAAGAGATGAAAGATTTTCCCACTAGGGATCACATCATATCCTTGGTCCATGAGAAACAATGGCTGTCCAATAAAAGCCTTGAACGTAGTTTTTGAAGGATTTCTTTTAGATCTAGAGGCAACATAAAAGGTATTTAGATAGCCCCAAAAGGAGGTGATAATTATGGGATCGTTATGTAAGAAAGCATTCATGTCATCAACAAACACTTTCATGAACATATGATCCTGGCATTGAAGAAGCACAAGGACCATGGATTTGGCCACTATGGGCATGATTGTCAACCAAGAACTAAATCCATTGGTAGCATGATTGAACAGTAACTGCACAAGGGGGCAACCTTTCCTGGTTGAGCATTTTAATCTTAAATATTAAAAGATCTAGCCATTAATGTTTATGCGAGCTGGGTAATTTCTCATAAGCATGGAGATCACCTTTATAAACTTTGGGCCAAAACCAAGTTCCTTCAAAGATTGAAGAAGGAATTCCAATATGAGTCTATCATAAGCTTTATCGAAGTCAATTTTGAGAAAACATCTTGAAGAAGAGTTAGATGATGAGAACTCTTATAAAGATTTTGAGAGTGACGATATCAATATGGAGTCAGAGATGGATTCCAAAGCATATTACCTAAGATAAGAACATGTGGACCACTCTGGTGAACACTCTAATGTATTAAGTATAGAGTAATACCCTAGGAATCCAAGTCAAGGCTCAATAAGATAGAAGAAGAAGAATAACCTAAAGAATATTTTGAAGCCCATGAAAATTTCAAAGGATATAAAATAGAGAAAAGAATGATAGAAATTCAAATGCCTAAAAGAGGGGCACAAAGGAGTGGCTTATGAAAACAAAGGGAAAGCAAAAAAGTGCTAGTGACCAAGGAAGATAATGAGGATAGATGTACCTTCATTGCAAAGGATGTGTCACTAAAGGAGGAGCATCAAGTGGTTGAAATATTACAAGAATATAGAGATTTTTTGCATGGATATATAAGAATCTAAAAGGAGTTGATCGAGGGATCTATTCACATATTATACGGATAATTCTTGAAGCAAAACCATCCAAGCAAAGACCCTATACATATAATGATGTGTATTCTCTAAGATAAAAGAGGGCATAGAAAAGTTGTGGCTACAAGATTCATATAAAAGATTAAACAGAGTGATTGGTTATCTCCCATAGTGGTAGTACCAAAGAATGGAAAGATCAGGGTTTGCATCAAATTAAAAAGGTGAATGAAGCCACTATTAGAGATAGCTACCCACTCTCAATCGTTGATAATCTATTGGAAATAGTAGGAGGAAAAGAGGTGTAAAACTTCCTTGATGGTTTTTAAGGTTATAATGAAGTGGCTATTACTCTTGAGGATCAACACAAGACAACTTTCGGGGATTCGGGGGATCCCGTGGGAACTATCTATACTCTATAAAAGCTACCCCTGCTCTGTGGGATTCGGGGGATCCCGTGGGAACTATCCCCTTCTCTTGTACTTCTCTTTTAATTAATTCAAGTCTGGGAGAGTAGGCTAAGGCTGAACTTCCTTTATCAAAAAAAAAAACACAAGACAACTTTTTCTACTCAATGGGGCTATATATACATATATATGTGCGTGTGTGTGTGTATATGTATGTGTGTGTGTGTATATATGCGTTTCTCTCTCTCTCTCTGTCTTTCTCTCTCTTCCCAAATTTATTTTTATACCCCCTTCCATATATCCTACTTTATCTCTCCTTATATGTTTCTTAATACCCCTCCTTTCTAATCGCTCTCACTCTCTCTCTCTCTCACTCACTCACTTACCCAATCTCTCATTTCCTCTTGTAAATTTCACTTTAGAGACACTTTAAGAGTTTTTATGTGTGCAAGAGAGAGAGAGAGAGAGAGAGAGAGAGAGAGAGAGAGCTTGATATCCATGAGCTAGAGGTGAAATAATAAAGACTATTATGAGCTTGCAATTTATGTGTGTTAAAAGGAGTGTTGGAGATAGAGTGGGGCAAAGGAAATTATGAGTGAGGTGAATAAAGAAAAGAGAAAGAACTGCATAAGTAAAACGTTGACATTTGAATTATAGGTTTGGAAACTTTTACCAAACATTTAGGTGAGTCATTTGGTTACAATTGGGTGGGAGCTTGGAGGTCGATCAGCAAATTGCCTCTCCAAGAAGATCTTACTTTCAATTGATTGGTTGATCAAGTCCCTAAATTATCTAGGTAAAAGAAGCAAAAATCACAGGAGTAACCCTCAATTGGGACACATGATGGTTTTAGTTATCTAGTACAAAAAACTTAAAGCAAATAATCTCTCATGAAGAGGATGAAAAGCTCTCAAGCCTCTTTTGTATCTCTCTCTATTTTTATTTTTAATCTTAAGGAAGTTCATCCAAAGACTAATCTCCCTTGCTTGAAGTGATTGAAGGAGCGACTATACAATTGAATAGACATAGTACCCATGGGACCCCCGTATCCTACAAAGTAGGGATTAGAGTGCCCAAAGGTGACACTTGAAAAGGGCTGTCTAAAAGCATCTCATTTAATCTTCCTGAAAGCAATACACTGGCATAGGGCCCACAATTATCCTGCCATAGAGAGGGGTTGAACTTTGTCCCTACCTCAAGAGATGAAAGACCCAACCAAATAGCCTTTCTATATTTCGTGTACTCCTCTTATTCATATAATCTAAAGCACATTTTTTTTTTTTTAAAGGAAGTTCAGCCTTGGCCTATTCTCTAGGACTTTAATTAAAATAAAGAAGAAAAGTTACACGTGAATGGGACTAGTGCCCATGGGACCTCCCAAATCCCACAATGCAGGGGACAAGTTCGGTGAGCTAGAGGGTATTACAAATGAGGCGTACAAATCTATCATCTCCCTCATGCGGGACCCATTTGGGTCTCAACTTGTTATCAACAAGGAGATAAATACAGTGGTGCCCAAACGGTGGAGACCTCTTATCATGGGAGATTCTTTTACCTAGAAGAAACAAGGATTTCTCAATCGACCATTCCTTTGGGGTTTGGCCAAAGTTGATAGCACATTGCTCCCTCCAAATCTTCCAAAGAGTCTCACCCCTGATGGCATTCCACAGCCTCGATGAGCAGCCAACTGCCTCACCCAACAACACGTGTTGCCAATCAATTTGGTTTGTGAGTCTCAAAACCCGTGTCATGTGATGCCAGATAACATAGGACCTGGGGCAATTGAAGAAAAGTTGAACAAGCTCTTCGATGCATCGATGGTAGCGCTTGCACCATGGAGGCACACCACAAATTTTGTTGGCCCTTGCATTGGACCAGATACCCTTATGCAAGATCTGCCACATGAGAATGGACTTTTTGATCTCAATTAGGGGGTGCCAAATAGACATGAACTTTAGTTCCCATCGAAGTTTGGTCCAAGAAAGGCACCACACCTTATTAAGGGTGTGAAGATAGATAGTTTCTTGCCATTGCTCCATTTGAGGCCCTCCAAGCAAGGAAAATCAGATCCGTAGAGAAGGCGGGTAGTTGAGTGGTCCCACGCTAAACACATGCCTTGAAGAAGATTCCATTCCTCAAGGGTAACTCTATGTCTTGGGTCTAAGTCTTCAAACCTGATCCACTGGCCGGTCTCTTGTTGCCAGAGCTGTTTCCACTATTTGAACCCCTTGTTCCATAGCTGCTTAGCAGTTTGGAGGTTCCAAGACTCCAACCCCCTTATGCCGATGCCCAGGAACCAGATAGAGTCATTTGTCTTATCCGAGCTGCCCACTTCCACTCATCATTGATTCTGATGAATTGTTTAGCTTTGTTCCAACTCTTCCATAAGGAACACACAAGGCTAGAGCCTTTAGGGGACATCGGGTGGGGGGAGAACAAAAGCATGAGAATCCCAATGTCCTTCCAACCGGGAAGACCAACTAAGGTAAGGTATTTCAAGTTTATGAATATCAATTTAGCCCAAGAGGACTCACTATTGCTCCAAGCCTTGATAAACCACTTTGCCGCAAACTTGTCAGCCAACCCAACGATATCCAGGATACCCAAGCCCCCCGAGTCTTTCGAGCTAATACAAGTTTCCCATTTGATTTTGGGAATCCCCCTCCTATTGGGGTCCCCATTCCATAGGAAGTTTCTATAGATTCTTTCCACTTTGACCAATTCTTTCTCCTTAGGTCTCCGGCACGAGATAAAGTAAATAGTCGTAGAAGGCATAAATGTGTTGACAACCATTGCACGCCCTGCCAAGTTAGCTTGGATACCTTTCCAATGATTTAGTTTGCTATCCAGTTTGGATAGCACCCAATTCCACCATTTGTCCATTGAGATGTTGAAGCCCATCGAGATATGGAGGAGATGGAAGACTTGACCACTAGGGATAACTTGACACCCCTGATCAATCAACAGTTGGGGAAGAGGCCCACGGATTGCTCTGAAAGCAGTTTTAGCATGGTTGATTCTTGAAACTGATGCCGCATAAAAGGTGTCGAAGCAACTTCAAAACACCTCAATACAGTTGATATCGTTAAGAACAAAGGCATTCATGCCATCGGCAAAGAGTCTCGCAATCATTTGGTCGTGAACAAGAGGTAGGGAAAGACCCTTGAGATTGCCCGCATCCGAGTGATGCTTAAATAGGCGACTGAGGCCATCCGAGGCGATAGCGAAGAGTAGTGGAGCCAATGGGCAGAATTGCCTGATAGATCTTTTTAAACGTATGGGTTCAGAGAGCTTATCGTTGATATTTATTCTCGTTCAAGCGTTTCCGAGTAGAGTGGAAACCATCTTCGTGAACTTTTGGCAGCATCCAAGATCTTTCAGTGATTGGAGAATAAAGTCCCATTCCAATATGTCATATGCTTTGTCAAAGGCGATCTTAATGACTACTAGACCTTGTGCAGACTCCTCAGCAAACGCAAGGCTTTCCCAAATATCGACAATTGCTTCAAGTATAGATCTACCTTTGATAAAACCTTTCTGGTGCTCACAAAGCCATGACTTTAAATGACAAGAGATTCTCTTCGCGATAACTTTGGCAATTATCTTGTATCCAATTTGGAGCATGGTAATCGGCCGCTAGTTTTCAATTTTGTTCTTATCTCCCCTTTTATGAATTAACTTGATGACACCACTATTAAGACACTCAGGGAGGGCACCAAAGGAGAGAGCCTCTTGCCACACCCGACGCAGCGGGGTGGCCACCACGTGCTTGAATGACTTGAAAAACTCATTGGTGAGTCCATCAGGACCCAGACTTTTTCCATTGGGGAGAGCATCAATAACCTCGATAATTTTGTTCTTTGAGATGTTACCATCCAACAGAGAAATCATGTTTTGAGGAATTCTAGGTTGAGCAACCCTTGAGATGGATGCCATGCAGTCACTCTTATGTGGGGAAAGAGGAGTCGAGACCCTAAGAAGATGGGTGAAGTGCTCGACGATGATAGATCTATTCTCAACTTCCGTGCTACATTCAATCCCATTGTTGTCGACCAAGAAGGGGATGACTTCCCTAGCTTGTTTCCTTTCAAGGATGTTACACATCTCTTTTGAAGTTTTTTCAGCCTTCCCTGCCCACCAATCTTTGAAGAATATTTGCAGATTTTTCCTTTGAACCTCTTCCTCGAGTCTTAGTCTTCCCCCTAATTTTCAAAAGCCCTTGTTGGCATTGCAAGTTACCTTTATTCACTTCTTCTTCAAGTTGTGAGAGCCTTCGGTACACCGTTTCTCTCCTTTTATTTCGGATATCTCTTATGGCCTTATGAGTCCTGATCAAAATTTGTCTAGTCGTTTCCACCGCGCTTCTCCAGCAGTTAACCAGTTCAGTATTGTAGGCAAAGGCATCCGCCCAAACTGTGGAAATTTCTTTGTCGACAGAGGGGAGGAAAAACGACGTCTGACAAGCATGAAACCAAGGAGCTTTCCATAGCATGAATTGGTTTGAAAGAAAGAGTAATCAGGTAGTGGTCCGAGATAGTCAGGTCCATGTGTTGGGAAATCGAAGGAATACCCCACTGGAGGATGGTGTTTTGGTCAATGTAACATCTATCAAGTCTTGCTTTCCTCAGAGAGTCACCCAATTGGAGGTTAGACCACGAGAACCCCTTCATGTCTTTCACCTCGACAAGGTTGAGATGGAGCTTGATTTTATCCCATATCTCTTTCTCCTGACCGTCAATAATTTTCCCCTTCTTATTCCAACGGTCCTCAGGAAATTCAACCATGTTGAAGTCCCCCCAAAGCAAAACATTGTGTGAGAGGGAGTCTAGGGAAGTCCAAGTGTCGATTCTATCCGTCTCTCCATTAGGGGCATAAATTGAGACCACAGTGAACTGATTAGGGAACCCGATAGAGGCAGCAATCCAATGATGATTCCGATCTTCACAAGTCGAGGTCAATCTTTCATACAAGGAGTGAGTAATACCAAATGGAGCATCCCCCGCCCCCTAGGGTGCGAAATGGATAGCCAAAGGTGGTTCGGAGAAATGCATTTAAGCCGTTTTTGGAGATCCTCTACATCGATTTTAATCTCTTGTAAGCAGATAAAGTCGAGCTTGAGGCACTTATCTTTGAACCATTGACCAAGAATCACCACTCTTGAGGGGTCCGACAACCCCCTGATGTTTAGTGAAGTGATTTTCATTATTGATGGTTGCCCTCTTTGAGGGGAGGGACGTGATCTTTTTTTTTCTTTTGATCTTCTTTTTTCCTCCCAACTTCTTTACTTAGGATCCTACTCTTGAGGGGGCTCTTCCAAGGCATGCCCGACGGTTGTTTTCCTTTGAATTTTGACTTTTGTTGCGGTAAGCTTGGCATGCATACCGGAAGAGTAGGGCCAAGGAAGGAGCTTTCACTCTCTTGGTTGTCTTCATTGCTAGTAGTGAAGCCATCCTCTTTACTGGTGGTGTAACCTTCTTGGTTGTCTTCTTTGCTGGTAGAGCATCCAAGGGAATTGTCAGCATGGTCTTCTTCATAAAGGTTATCCCCTGGGCAGTCGAACTCATTAATCTCCTTTTCTAGGTTGCCTTACATATTCAAAGGAGCAATGGTCGTAACGTTCCTTGCTAATGATCTTCAAGGGCTAATTTTCCTCCTATGTCTTACTTCGGTCAACCCTTCTGAATCCGTCTCTGCAAGACGAGTGCCCTCTTCTTCCTCCATCGAAGGGGGACGACCCCGAGTGACAACTTGAGGGAAAGGATCTAGGGCCCCATCTAGTTTAAGCTTGTTTTTATTGGTATTTTGCTTCAAGGGGCAATCTTTAATCCTATGACCTTGGTGCCCACAACGGAAGCACACATTTGGCAAATTCTTGTAGGTAATCTCTTGTACCCAAATCATAACATTGCCACAGTTCACAGAGATCTTCGAGGGGAGGACATGGTTCAAGTGTGTTTCAATGCAAATTTGTGGGTGTCATCGTGCGTTGAAAGAGTAATGAGCACCCTTGTAGATTAGCCCCCCAACATCCTCTCGACACCATCGAGCGACCGATCAATGAAACGATTTCTTAAAGAAATCCATACAGGAAATATGGCAGATTGGGAAGCTCCGCCCATAGCAGGTAACAAAGAGGCTTTGACTTGTTCGGAACAAAGTCTGGGGTCCACTTAAAAAGACATAAGGTTGACCGGCCCACTAGCCAAGAGTCGGCTTGCAGGGCCTAGAAGGCCATCTCTTCATTCTCAAACATTAGAAGTAGGTGATTCGCCGGAAAGAATTGACATTTGCACACAATTATACCACGCGGGAACCATTCCTTGCGCAACCAAGTTCTCACATTTTCTAGAGGGGGCCTAGGGCCAAATACTTGACCGATGAGACAAGTTTTCATCAGTTCTTCTTGCTTTGTTGCCACAGACTCCTTGCACAAAGAGACCATCGGAGGTGTGATGTCCAAGGGGACGGAGTCTACCTCAAGGGGGCACTGGGACTAGGGGGAGCCACATCGACAGTTTTGCTTTGGTGATCGACGGTTTTGCTTTGGCGATGGGTGGCTCACGATCCATGGGGTTTCCAAGAGGGCCTCTTCGTAGCTGTAAGCAGGCAGTTTGCGACTCGTAGCCTTGGGGGATTTCATGTGCATGACCAAATGAGCCATCAGATCAACATAAACAATAGAACATGATCGTAAAGAAATGGAGCCGACGACTTCTCTCCGTCCTTTGTTCCTGTGTTGGAGGATGCCAAAATTTTGTTTTTCGATCGGGTCTAAGTGGGTCTTCCATCGCAACTTCTTAGTGTTTGGAAAGCTTTTGGTGATTCTCGCCTCCATGTCTAAAGCACATTTGTTTTTTTTTAATAAAGGAAGTTCGGCCTTGGCCTATTCTCCCAGACTTTAATTAAAATAAAGAAGAAAAGTTACAAGTGAATGGGGCTAGTGCCCATGGGACCCCCCAAATCCCACAATGCAAGGGACAAGTTTGATAAGCTAGAGGGCATAACAAATGAGGCGGACAAATCTATCATCTCCCTCATGCGGGACCCATTTGGGTTTCAAGTTGTTATCTTCGAGGAGGTAAATACAGTGGTGTCTAAACGGTGGAGATCTCTTATCTCGGGAGATCCTTTTACCTAGAAGAAACAAGAATTTTTCAATGGAACATTCCTTTAAGGTTTGGCCAAAGTTGACAGCGCATCACTCCCTCCAAATCTTCCAAAGAGTCTCACCCCTGATGGGATTCCACAGCCTTGATGAGCAGCCAACCGCCTCACCCAACGGCGCCTCTTGCCAATTGATTTGGTTCGTGAGCCTTAATACCTGCGTCACGTGATGCAAGATAACACGGGACTTGGGGCAACCAAAGAGAAGGTGAACTAAATCTTCGATGCAACGATGGCAACGCTTGCACTATGGAGGCACACCACAAATTTTGTTAGCCCTTGCATTGGACCAAATACCCTTATGCAAGATCCGCCACATGAGAAGGGACTTTTTGATCTTAATTAGGGGGTGCCAAATAGACATGAACTTTAGTTCCCATCGAAGTTTGGTCCAAGAAAGGCACCACACCTTGTTAAGGGTGTGAAGACCATCTAAGTTCTCTTTGAAGTTCAAGATTCTAGATAGTTTCTTGCCATTGCTCCATTTGAGGCCCTCCAGGTAAGGAAAATCATATCTACAAAGAAGGCGGGTAGTTAAGCGGTCCCACGCTAAACAGCTGCCTTGAAGAAGAGTCCATTCGGGTAACTCTATGTCTCGGGTCCAGGTCTTCAAACCTGATCCACTAGCTGGTCTCTTGTTTCTAGAGATGTTTCCACTATTTGAACCCCTTGTTTCATAGCTGCTGAGGAGTTTGGAGGTTCCAAGACTCCACCCCCCTAATGCCGATGATTGGGAACCAGATAGAGTCATTTTGTCCTATCCCTGTCGCCCACTTCCAATCATTACTGATTCTGATGAATTGTTTGGCCTTGTTCCAACTCTTCCATAATGAACACACGAGGCTAGAGCCTTTAGGGGACACTGGGTGGGGGGAGAACAAAAGCGTGAGGATCCCTATGTCCTTCCAACCAAGATGGCCAACCAAGGTAAGGTCTTTCGATTTTTTGAAGATCAATTTAGCCAAAGAGGCATCACTATTTCTCCAAGCCTTGATAAACCAATTTACCGCCAACTTGTCAGCCAATCCTGCGATATCCAAAATACCCAAGCCCCCAAATTCTTTCGAGCTAATGCAAGTTTCCCATTTGATTTTGGGAATCCCCCTCCTATTGGGGTCCCCAGTCCATAGGAAGTTTCTGTAGATTCTTTCCACTTTGGCCAACTCTTTCTCCTTAGGTCTCCAACACGAGATAAAGTAAATAGTCGTAGAAAGCATAAATGTGTTAACAACCATTGCATGCCCTGCCAGGTTAACTTGCATACCTTTCCAATGATTTAGTTTGCTATCCAGTTTGGATAGCACCCAGTTCCACCGTTGGTCCATTGAGATGTTGAAGCCCATCGGGATACCGAGAAAACAAAAGACTTGAACTCTAGGGATAACTTGACACCCCTGATCTAACAAGAGTTGGGGTGGAGGTCCACGGATTCCTCTGAAAGCAGTTTTAGCATGGTTGATTTTTGAACCTGACGCCTCACAAAAGGTGCCGAGGCAACTCCAGAACACCTCAATGTTGTTCATATCGTTAAGAACAAAGGCGTTCATGTCATTGGCAAAGAGTCTCGCAATCATTTGACCTTGATCTAGAGGTAGGGAAAGACCCTTGAGATTGCTAGCATCCATGTGATGCTTTAATAGGTGACTAAGGCCATCCAAGACGATAGCGAAGAGGAGTGGAGCTAGTGGGCAGCCTTACCTGATAGATCTTTTTGAATGTATGGGCTAAGATAGCTTACCATTGATATTTATTCTCGTTGAAGCGTTTTGGAGTAGAGTGGAAACTATCTTCATGAACTTTTGGCTGCATCCAAGGTCTTTCCGTGATTGAAGAATAAAGTCCCATTCCAATCTGTCATACGCTTTGTCGAAGTCGATTTTAATGAAAACCAGATCTTGTGCAGACTCCTCAGCAAACGCAAGGCCTTCCCAAATATCGATGATTGCTTCAAGTATAGATCTACCTTTGATAAAACATTTCTAGTCCTCACAAAGCCATGACTTTAAATGACAAGAGATTCTGTTTGCGATAACTTTGGCAATTATCTTATATCCAGTTTGGAGCATGGTGATCGGACGCCAGTTTTCAATTTTATTCTTATCTCCCCTTTTGTGAATTAACTTGATGACCCCATTATTAAGACACTCAGGGAGGGCACTGAAGGAGAGAGCCTCTTGCCACACCAGATGCAGCAGGGTGGCCACCACGTGCTTGAAGGACTTGAAAAACTCATTGGTGAGGCCATCAGGACCCGGACTTTTTCCATTGGGAAGAGCATCAATAACCTCGACAATTTCATTCTCTGAAATGTTAGCATCCAGCAGAAAATTCAAGTTCTGTGGGATTCTAGTTTGAGCAATCCTTGAGATGGTTGCCATGTAGTCATGTCTGTGCGGGGAAAGAGGAGTCGAGACCCCGAGAAGATGGGTAAAGTGCTCGATGATGATAGATCTATTGTCAACTTCAGTGCTACATTCGATCCCATTGTTGTCGACCAAGAAGGGGATGGCTTCCCTAGCTTGTTTCCTTTTGAGGATGTTACACATCTCTTTCAATGGTTTGTCAGCCTTTCCCGCCCACCAATCTTTGAAGAATATTTGCAGATTTTTCCTTTGAACCTCTTCCTCGAGTTCCCCTGATTTTCAGAAGCCCTTGTTGGCATTGCAAGTTACCTTTGTTCACTTCTTCTTCAAGCCGTGAGAGCCTCCGGTACACCGTATCTCTTCTTTTTTCTGGATATCTCTTATAGCCTTATCCTAATGAGAATTTGTCGAGTCCTTTCCACTGTGCTTCTCCAGCACTTAGCAGGTTCATTACAGAAGGCAAAGGCCTCCGCCCACATTGCGGAAATTTCTTGGTGGACAGAGGGGAGGGAAAATGACGTCTGACAAGCATGAAACCAAGGAGCTTTCCGAAGTATGGAGATCGGTTTGAAAGAAAGAGTAATCGGGTAGTGGTCCGAGATAGTCAGGTCCGTGTGTTGGGAAATCGAAGGAATACCCCACTGGAGGATGCTGTTTTGGTCGATGTAACATCCATCAAGTCTTGCTTTCCTCAGGGAGTTCCCCAATTGGAGATTAGACGAGGAGAACCCCTTCATGTCTTTCACTTCGACCAAGTTGAGATGGAGCTTGATTTTATCCCATATCTCTTTCTCCCGACCGTCAATAATTTTCCTATTGTATTCCATTGGTCCTCGGGAAACTCAACCATGTTGAAGTCTCCACAAATCAAAACATTGTGTGAGAGGGAGTCGAGGGAAATCCACATATCGATTCTATCCGCCTCTCCATTAGGGGCATAAATTGAGACCACAGTGAATTGGTTAGGGAACCCGATAGAGGCAGCAATCCAATGATGATTCTGATCTTCACAAGTCGAGGTCAATGTGCCAGAGTAGGAGTGACTAATGTCAATCACAACACCCCCCGTCTCCCTAGGATGCGAAGTGGAGAACCAGATGTGGTTCAGAGAAATGCATTTAAGCCATTTCTGGAGATCCTCTGTGTCGATTTTAATCTCTTGTAAGCAGATAAAGTCAGGGTTGAGGCACTTGTCTTTAAACCACTGACCAAGAATCGCCGCTCTAGAGTGGTGAGACAAACTTGTGAGGTTTGGCGATGTGATTTTCATTATTGATGGTTGCCCTCTTTGAGGGGAGGGACTCGATCTTTTTTTTCTTATGATATTTTTTCCTCCTAGCTTATTGACTTAGGATCCTACTCTTGAGGGGGCTCTTCCAAGGCATGCCTGACGGTTGTTTCCCTTTAAGCTTTGACTTTTGTTGCGGTAAACTTGGCATGCAAACTGGAAGAGTTGGACCAAGGGAGGAGCTTTCACTATCTGGGTTGTCTTCATTGCTAGTAGTGAAGCCTTCCTCTTCACTCGTGGTGTAAACCTTCCTGGTTGTCTTCTTTGCTGGTAGAGCACCCAAGGGTATTATCATCAGGGTCTTCTTCATAATGGTTATCCCCTGGGAGCTCGACCTCATTAATCTCCTTTTCTAGGTTACAGTACATGTTATTCAAAGGAACAATGGTTGTAACGTTCCTTGCTACGGATCTTCGAGGGCTAACTTTCCTCCTACAACTTACTTCGGTGAATCCTTTTGAATCCGTCTCCGCAACATGAGTGCCCTCTTCTTCCTCCATCAAAGGGGGATGACGTCGAGTGTCAACTTGAGGGAAAGGATCTGAGACCCCATCTGGTTTAAGTTTGTTTTTATTGGTATTTTGCTTCAAAGGGTAATCTTTGATCCTATGACCTTGGTGCCCGCAACGGAAGCATACATTAGGAAAATTCTTGTAAGTAAAATCCTGTATCCGAATCTTACCATCTCCATAGTTTATGGAGATCTTCGAGGGGAGGACCTGGTTCAAGTCCATTTCAACGCAGATTTGTGGGTGCCATCATGCGTTGAAAGTATATTGAGCTGCATCGTAGATTAACCCCCCAACATCCTCTCTTGAAGCCATCGGGCGATTGATTGGAGAAACGATTTCTCGAAGAAATCCATACAATAAATACGGTAGATTGGGAAGCTCCACCCATAGCGGGTAACGGAGAGGCTTTGACTTGTTTGGAACAAAGTTTGGGGACCATTTAAATAGACATAAGGTGGACCGGCCCACTTGCCAGGAATTGGCTTGCAAGGCTTAGAAGGATGGACTCTTGCTCGACATGACACGCGTGGAGGGGCACATAGAGGACCCATGTGGCATCGCAGGACACAAATTCCACGATGGACACAAAATCCATGACTGTCCAGAAGCGCGATAGACGACGGATAGGCCTTCAAGGCCCGCGATGGACACAACGTGCCCACGATGGATGCTTGCGATCACCCGAGAAGGATGCAATGGATGCCTCGAGATGGGTGAAGGAGGCACGCGAAGCCCTGGTCAGTCACGAGGGATGTAGGACGCACGTGATGAATGGCCAGTCGCGACGAATGCAGGCCATCAATCGTGATGAAAGGTCACTCACGATGGATGCAGGTCGTCAATCGTGATGAAAGGTCAATCGCGACGGATGCGAATCATCGATTGATTGAATCGCTTCAGTCAAAGTTCGAACCGGAGGATGTTGTGTTGATGTGTCCTCATTCGGGTGTATCAAATACGTAGTAAGCAGAATTCGTGTGTGTGTGTGTCTGAGAGAGGTACTCAGAGCGCAAAAGCAGAGGAAAAACTTTTTTGTTAATAAAAGGAAGTTCGGCCTTGGCCTATTCTCCCAGACTTTAATTAAAATAAAGAAAAGTTACAAGTGAATGGGACTAGTGCCCATGGGACCCCCCAAATCCCACAATGCAGGGGAGGAGAACGGAAAGCTAAAGGGCATTACAAATGAGGTGGACAAATCTATCATCTCCCTCATGTGGGACCCATTTGGGTTTCAGCTTGTTATTTTCGAGGAGATAAATACAGTGATGTTTAAACGATGGTGATCTCTTATCTCGGGATATTGTTTTATCTAGAAGAAACAAGGATTTTTCAATCGACCATTCCTTTGGAATTTGGCCAAAATTGACAGCACATCGCTCCCTCCAAATCTTCCAAAGAGTCTCGCCCCTTATGGCATTCCATAGCCTGGATGAGTAGCCAACCGCCTCGCCCAACAACGCCTGTTGCCAAATGATTTGGTTCATGAGTCTCAATATCCGCGTCACATGGTGCAAGATAATGCGGGACTTGGGGCAATCGAAGAAAAGGTGAGCTAAATCTTCGATGCATCGATGGCAACGCTTGCACCATGGAGGCACACCATAGATTTTGTTAGCCCTTGCATTGGACCAGATACTCTTATGCAAGATCTGCCACATGAGAATGGAATTTTTGACCTCAATTAGGGGGTTCCAAATAGACATGAACTTTAGTTCCCATCGAAGCTTGGTCCAAGAAAGGCACCATCGCTTGTTAAGGGTGTAATGAACATCTAAGTTCTCTTTGAAGTTGGGGATTCTGGATAGTTTCTTACCATTACTCCATTTGAGTCCCTCTAGGCAAGGAGGATCCTATCCACTGAGAAGACGAGTAGTCCATTCCTCACCTGCCTTGAAGAAGAATCCATTCCTCAAGGGTAACTCTAAGTCTCGGGTCTAGGTCTTCAAAACTAATCCACTGGCTGATCTCTTGTTTCCAGAGTTCTTTCCACTGTTTGAACCCCTTGTTCCATAGCCGCTTAGCAGTTTGGAGGTTCCAAGGCTCCACCCCTCTAATGCCAGAAATTGGGAACCAGATAGAGTCATTTTGTCTTATTCCAGTCGCCCACTTCCACTCATCACTGATTCTGATGAATTGTTTGGCCTTGTTCCAACTCTTCCATAGGGAACACACAAGGCTAGAGCCTTTAGGGGACACAGGGTGGGGGGAGAAAAAAAGTGTGAGGATCCCTATGTCCTTCCAGCCAAGATGGCCAACCAAGGTAAGGTCTTTCATGTTTTTGAAGATCAATTTAGCCCAGGAGGACTCACTATTGCTCCAAGCCTTGATAAACCACTTTGCCGCCAACTTGTCAGCCAACCCAACAATATCCAATATACCCAAGCCCCCCGAGTCTTTCGAGTTAATGCAAGTTTCCCATTTGATTTTGGGAATCCCCCTCCTGTTGGGGTCCCCAGTCCATAGGAAGTTTCTGCATATTCTTTCCACTTTGGCCAACTCTTTCTCCTTAGGTCTCCAACACGAGATAAAGTAAATAGTCGTAGGAAACATAAATGTGCTAACAACCATGGCACGCCCTGCCAAGTTAACTTGCATACCTTTCCAATGATTTAGTTTGCTATCCAGTTTGGATAGCACCCAATTCCATCTTTGGTCCATTGAAATGTCGAAGCCCATTGGAATACCGAGGAGACGGAACACTTGACCTCTAGGGATAACTTGACACCCTTGATCTAACAACAATTGGGGTGGAGGACCAGGAATTGCTCTGAAAGCAGTTTTAGCATGGTTGATTTTTGAACCTGATGCCACACAAAAGGTGTCGAGGCAACTCTAGAATACCTCAATGTTGTTCATATCGTTATGTACAAAGGCATTAATGTCATCGACAAACAGTCTCGCAATCATCTGGCCATGAGCAAGAGGTAGGGAAAGACCCTTGAGATTGCCAGTGTCCATGTGATGCTTTAATAGGTGACTGAGGCCATCCGAGGCAATAGCGAAAAGTAGAGGAGCTAGTGGGCAGCCTTGCCTGATAGATCTTTTTAAACGTATGGGCTCAGAGAGCTTACCGTTAATGTTTATTCTTGTAAAAGCGTTTCCCAGAAGAGTGAACACTATCTTCGTGAACTTTTGGCTGCATCCAAGGTCTTTCAGTGATTGAAGAATAAAGTCCCATTCCAATCTGTCATATGCTTTGTCAAAGTCGATCTTAATGAATACCAGATCTTGTGCAGACTCCTCAGCGAACGCAAGGCCTTCCCAAATATCGACAATTGCTTCAAGTATAGATCTACCTTTGATAAAACCTTTTTGGTCCTCACAAAGCCATGACTTTAAATGACAAGAGATTCTGTTGCCGATAACTTTGGCAATTATCTTGTATCCAGTTTGGAGCATGGTAATTGGCCGCTAGTTTTCAATTCTGTTCTTATCTCCCCTTTTGTGAATTAACTTGATGATGCCATTATTAAGACACTCAGGAAGGGCACCGAAGGAGAGGGCTTCTTGCGACACTAGACGCAATGGGGTGGCCACCACATGCTTGAAGGACTTGAAAAACTCATTGGTGAGTCCATCACGACCCGGACTTTTTCCATTGGGAAGAGAATCAATAACCTCGATAATTTCATTCTCGAAAATGTTAGCTTCGAGTAGAGAATTCATGTTCTGTGGGATTCTAGATTGAGCTACCCTTAAGATGGTAGCCATGCAGTCACGCCTGTGCGGGAAAAGAGAAGTCGAGACCCCGAGGAGATGGGTAAAGTGCTCGACGATGATGGATCTATTCTCAACTTCCGTGCTACATTCGATCCCATTGTTATCGACCAAGAAGGGGATGGATTCTCTAGCTTGTTTCCTTTTGAGGATGTTACACCTCTCTTTCGAAGGTTTGTCGGCCTTCCCTACCCACCAGTCTTTGAAGAATATTTGAAGATTTTTCCTTTGAACCTCCTCCTTGAATCTTAGTTTTCCCCTGATTTTCAAAAGACCTTGCTGGCATTGCAAGTTACCTTTGTTCACTTCTTCTTCAAGCCGTGAGAGCCTCCAGTAAACCGTTTCTCTTCTTTTTTTTCGGATGTCTCTTATAGTCTTATGAGTCCTGATCAGAATTTGTCGAGTTCTTTCCACTGTGCTTCTCCAACACTTAGCTGGTTCATTACAGTAGGCAAAGGCCTCCGCCCACACATCAGAAATTTCTTGGTGGACAGAGTGGAGGGAAAACGACGTCTAACAAGCATGAAACCAAGGAGCTTTCCGGAGCATGGGAATCGTTTTGAAAGAAAGAGTAATCGGGTAGTGGTCCGAGATAGTCAGGTCCATGTGTTGGGAAACCAAAAGACTTCCCCACTGGAGGATGGTGCTTTGGTCGATGTAACATCTATCAAGTCTTGCTTTCCTCAAAGAGTCCCCCAGATGGAGATTAGACCAGGAGAACCCCTTCATGTCGGGTGCTTCTATCGGCATTAGTCACTCCTTGTCTAGCAATGTGACCTCGACTTTTGAAGGTCGGAATCATCGTTGGATTGCTGCCTCTTTCGGGTTCCCTTTCCAGTTCACTGTGGTCTCAATTTATGCCCCTAATGGTGAAGCAGATAGAATGGATACTTGGGCTTCCCTCGACTCCCTTTCACACAATGTTCTGATTTGTGGGGACTTCAACATGGTTGAGTTTCCTGAGGACTGATGGAATAACAAAGGAAAAATTATTGACGGTCAGGAGAAAGAGATATGGGATAAAATCAAGCTCCATCTCGACCTGGTCGAGGTGAAAGACATGAAGGGGTTCTCCTGGTCAAATCTCCAGTCGGGGGACTCTTTGAGAAAAGCAAGACTTGATAGATGCTACATCGATCAGAACACCATCCTTCAGTGGGGTATTCCTTCGATTTCCCAACACATGGACTTGACTATCGCAGACCACTATCCGATTACTCTGTCTTTCAAACCGATTCCCATGCTCCAGAAAGCTCCTTGGTTTCATGCTTGTCAGACATCGTTTTCCCTCCCCTCTGTCCACCAAGAAATTTCTGAGGTGTGGACGGAAGCCTTTGCTTACTGTAATGAACCGGCTAAGTGTTGGAGAAGCGCAGTAGAAAGGACTCGAAAAATTCTAATCAGGACTCAAAAGGCTATAAGAGAAATCCAAAAAAAAAGAAGAGAAACGGTGTACCGGAGGCTCTCACGGCTTGAAGAAGAGGTGAACAAAGGTAAGTTACATTGCCAACAGGGTCTTTTAAAAATCAAGGGAAGACTAAGATTAGAGGAGGAGGTCCAAAGGAAAAATCTTCAAATTTTCTTCAAAGATTGGTGGGCAGGGAAGGCCGACAAACCAACGAAAGAGATGTGTAACATCCTCAAAAGGAAACAAGCTAGGGAATCCATCCCCCTAATGGTCGATAACAATGGAACTGAATGTTGCACGGAAGTGGAGAATAGATCTATCATCGTCGAACACTTTACCAATCTTCTCGGGGTCTCGACTCCTCTTTCCCCCCACAGGCGCGACTCCATGGCAACCATCTCAAGGGTTGCTCAAACCAGAATCCCACAGAACTTGATTGCTCTATTGGATGCTAACATCTTCGAGAATGAAATTATCGAGGTTATTGATGCCCTTCCCAATGGGAAAAGTCCGGGTCCGGATGGCCTTACCAATGAGTTTTTCAAGTCCTTCAAACATCAGGTGGCCACCCCGCTACGCCTCGTGTGGCAAGAGGCTCTCTCTTTCGGTGCCCTCCCTGAGTGCCTGAATAATGGCGTCATCAAGTTAATCCACAAACGGGGAGATAAGAACAAAATTGAAAACTAGCGTCCGATTACCATGCTCCAAACATGATACAAGATAATTGCAAAAGTTATCGCCAACAGAATCTCTTGTCATTTAAAGTCATGGCTGTGCGAGGACCAGAAAGGTTTTATCAAAGGTAGATCTATACTTGAAGCAATTATCGATATTTGGGAAGGCCTTGCTTTTGCTGAGGAGTCTGCTCAAGATCTGGTATTCATTAAGATCGACTTCGACAAAGCGTATGACAGATTGGAATGGGACTTTATTCTTCAATCATTGAAAGACCTTGGATGCAGCCAAAAGTTCACGAAGATGGTTTCCACTCTTCTTGGAAATGCTTCAACTAGAATAAACATCAACGGTAAGCTCTCTGAGCCCATTCGTTTAAAAAGATCAATTAGGCAAGGCTGCCCTCTGGCTCCATTACTATTCGCTATCGCCTCGAATGGACTCAGCTGCATATTAAAGCATCACATGGACGCTGGCAATCTCAAGGGTCTTTCCTTACCTCTAAATCACGGCCAAATGATTGTGAGACTTTTTGCTGATGACATGAATGCCTTTGTGCATAACGATATAAACAACATTGAGGTGTTTTGGTGGTGCCTCCACACCTTTTGTGTGGCATCAGGCTCAAAAATCAACCATGCTAAAATTGCTTTTAGAGCAATCAGCGGACCTACTCCCCAATTGTTGGTGGATCAGGGGTGTCAAGTTATCCCTAGCGGTCAAGTCTTTCGTCTCCTTGGCATTCCGATGGGTTTCGGTATCTCAATGGACCAACGCTGGAACTGGGTGCTATCCAAGCTGGATAGGAAGCTGAATCAGTGGAAAGGTATGCAAGTCAACCTGGCAGGGCGTGCTATGGTTGTTAACACATTTATGTTGTCTACAATTATTTACTTTATCTCGTGTTGGAGACCTAAGGAGAAAGACTTGGCCAAAGTGGAAAGAATCTGCAGAAACTTCCTTTGGACTGGGGACCCCAACAGAAGGGGGATTCCCAAAATCAAATGGGAAACTTGCATTAGCCCTAAAGACTCAGGGGGCTTGGGAATTTTGGATATTGTTGGGTTGGCTGACAAGCTGGCGGCAAAATGGCTTATCAAGGCCTGGAGCAATAGGGAGTCCTCTTGGGCTAAATTGATCTTCAGAAACACGGAAGACCTTACCTTTGTTGGCCACCCTGGTTGGAAGGACATAGGGATTCTCACGCTTTTGTTCTCCCCCCACCCGGTCTTCCCTAAAGGCTCTAGCCTCGTGTGTTCCTTATGGAAGAATTGGAACAAGGCCAAACAGTTCATCAGAATCAGTGATGAGTGGAAGTGGGCGGCTGGCATAAGACAAAATGACTCTATTTGATTCCCGATCAGTGGCATTCGCGGGGTGGACTCTTGGAACCTCCAAACTGCAAGGCGGTTATGGAACAAGGGGTTCAAACAGTGGAAATAGCTCTGGAAACAAGAGACCAGCCAGTGGATTAGGTTCAAAGAATTGGATCCGAGACTTAGAGTTACCTTTGAGGAATGGACTCTTCTTCAAAGCAGGTGTTTAGCCTGGGACCACTCAACTACCCGCCCTCTCTACGGTCAGGATCTTCCTTGCTTGGAGGGCCTCAAATGGAGCAATGGTAAGAAGCTATCCAGAATCCCCAACTTCAAAGGAGATTTGGATGTTCACCACACCCTTAACAAGAGATGGTGCCTTTCTTGGACCAAACTTTGGTGGGAGCTAAAATTCATGTCTATTTGGCACCCCCTAATTAAAGTCCGTTCTCATGTGGCAGATCTTGCATAAAGGTATCTGGACCAATGCAAGGGCTAACAAAATCTGTGGTGTGCCACCATGGTGCAATCGTTGCCATCGGTGCATCGAAGATTTAGCTCACATGTTCTTCGATTGCCCCAAGTCCCGTGTTATCTGGCATCACGTGACCCGAGTATTGAGACTCACGAGTCAAATCAACTGGCAACAAGTGATGTTGGGTGAGGCGATCGGCTGCTCATCGAGGCTGTGGAATGCCATCAGAGGTGAGGCTCTCTAGAAGATTTGGAGGGAGCGCTGTGCTGTCAATTTTGGCCAAACTCCTAAGGAATGGTCGATCGAGAAATCCTTGTTTCTCCTTGGTAAAAGAATCTCCCGAGTCAAGAGATTGCCACCGTTTAGACATCACTGTATTTATCTCCTCGAAAACAACAAGTTGAAACCCAAATGGGTCCCACATGAGGGTGATGATAATTTTATCCGCCTCATTTGTAAGGCCCTGTAGCTTGCCATACTCCTCCCCTGCTTTGTGGGATTCGGGGGGTCCCATGGGCACTAGTCCCATTCACTTGTAACTTTTTCTCTTTATTATAATTAAAGTCCGGGAGATTAGGCTAAGGCCGAACTTCCTTTATTTAAAAAAAAAAAAAGAAAAAGCTGACTAGACCGATCGACCAACAACTCAGTAGCTTACTCACTATCTTGACTCCATTGACCGCTGTCTATCACTATACAGCAAGCTTGAAATATCTCTACAAGAGTCTGCCCATCTCATCTTGTACCGCGTGCTCCTCACTATGTAATCTGTAAAACTTGTGCATTATTCTGTTGTTATCTTTGTGAGTCTAAGCTATGGCGGTCCAAACTTGTTGCATGTTGAATGCGAGGAAGAAAGTTCTGAGACGGAGATATCGTCTGCTTCAGAGTGTGTGTGTGTGTGTTTGAGAGAGAGAGAGTCAAAATGATTTATTAACGTCAACCAAAGGCCAAAATAATCATTCGATGCATCATACGATTTTGCTGAGTAATGGTAAAGTGAACTAATGTTTTGCCGTTTATCCGTTTTGTTGATACGGGTAATGATTTTGTGGAACTGATTTGCGAATCCAATGGGCATGGTTTAGCGGTAGTGTCTTGTATTCTTAGGCAGATGGCAAGAGTTCAAGTATCATCCGGAGCTGGATGCCTCAGCTCTTAAGAGCATACTCTAAGTCTTATGTACCATATCATGGGTGTGTGAGTGTGATTTCAATTCTTGTTGTACTCCAAAAAAAAGTATGCGGATCCAAACTAGCAAGAGAGAGAGAGAGAGAGAGAGAAAGAGAGTTTCATTGTGTGCGTGTGTGTTGTGACTCTATTGTGTGTCTGTGGGAGTGTGTGGCTATTTGATGCATGCACACAAATGTTGATTTTTTACTGTCGTATTGCCTGTTTTGGACATTTTAGACTATAAATTAAAGCTATAAATTTTATGAAACCTTCAAAAATTATATTACGTATTGCTTGTTTTGGACATTTAAGACCATAAAAATAAAGTTATAAATTTTATTAGACTTTCAAAAATTATATTTAAAATATAAAATATAGGTATGATGTGTAAATAACCTTCAAAATTCAAGGGTATCACCATCAAAATACAACATTGCATGCGTGTTGTATGTGCGGGGAGAGAGAGAGAGAGGGGAGAGGAAGAATCAAAGTGTGTGTTTATGGATGTGCATTTGTGGGCGAGAGGTGGAGAGGGGAGCATGTTTGAAGGGAATGTATCATTATTTCATTGGGTAGATGTTTCCACTACAGTTTACAGTATGAATAGGTGTGCAACTTTTGGAGTACATGATATGACACTAAAGGAAGCTTGAAGTGGGAGGAAATCAGATATTTCCCACATGAAAATCTTTGGACGTCTGCAATCTTTGGACGTATGCTATGCATCTTCCTCAACCAAGAACCAACTTAACTTCAAAGTATATAGATATAGATGAATTTCTAGGCTATATTTCATAAAAATTATAAAGTATTTGGTAAATATTTATGCTACCTTTTAGGCTTTTTGGAGCTCAGGTCTCTCCAATCTCAAGCTCTACATTTTGTTGAACTTGGCACTATCAAGAGGGGGCCCAACTCGTGGATATATGAGAAAATGTGTTATGGAATAATGAAATGTTATATCGATTTTGATATCTTGAGGTTTCTAATGTGATCCTATTTTGATTTAGTAGGTGAAGAATCATAAGGGCATGGATGCACATGGATTTATTTAGATATTTTCGAAGATAATTAAAAGATAGTATTTTATATATTTTTGTAAAAATAGTAGATTGCTTAGAAAGTGATGATTTTTGTAAATAAAGTGGATTTTTGTAAACGCATGCTTTTCAAAGTGCCACCCTCATGTATCTTTAATTCAAGACATAATGAAAATACCTACAAATACACATACTCTCATAGACTTGTTCATCGGAGTATGTGGGGGGAGATTGTACCCAATCTTGTGTCAAGTCTCTTGTCTCTCTCTATTTTGTTTATGCTTTTATGAGATTTTGTTTCTGTACTATCTCTGCATACGTGCATCTATAAGATATGATCAACAATGGTATCAAAGCTTGCATGCACCTGTAGTGGTGTATGTATCCGTGTCCAGTCATAATTCATGACATCTGCTCGTGATTCGAAATCTGTTTCGGTAATCCGGTCTAGGTTTGAGCATTTGTCAATTCATAATTTCTTTTTTGTTCACTAGCCAATGTCTTTTCCAGTTTTTTTTTTAAATCTATTTGTCAACTAAGGCATAGAACTATGGCATAACTTTGGCATCTTTGGCTTCTCTAGCACTCTTGGTTCACTTTGGTTCCCATTGGTTCCATTGGCTACGTGCAAAGAAATTCTAACTTATGAGTGGTAATAAGAGCTTCCTTATTTCCCTAGTTAGCCTACTTATTTTTCTAGTTAGCTTACTTATTTCCTTATTTAGTATGTAGGGGATTTGAACCCATAACCTCACACTTGCAAGAGATATGCTTTATCCACTAGCCTATTTTCAGTTATTGATACCTCATTCCTTTTGATATTTAGCATAACTTCTAACACTTTCTTCCCCTATTTTATTTATTTAATTATTTATTTAACATGCTTATTTACTTATTTATTTTATTTTATATATTTCCAAGATAAAACCTTTCTTTTTCTATTTTTTAATATTATTAAAATTTGTGCTTAATCCTAGGTTTTGGTTCTATATAAGGCCATGGAACCTACCCATAATACCAAGGAGTTTGATACATCACCCCTACTTGGGAAACCTATTGAGCAATAGTTGGAGCTTTTGTGGCCGGAACTCCAACATGCTCAAAATGAGATAAAAGAATGTGATGCTACACTCCAACAAATGTAGAGTGATGACAACAAGCTAGTTAGGGTGGTGGAGGCCATTATCACCGCTCAAGAGGAAGGCTCGCATTCCAAGATTGGTGCTTCAAATTTCCAATTTTCTCGATTCGATGGACCAAAGGATGGCCAATTTGTTCTTTCATGGAAATCCCAATTTGATGACTTCAATTCTGATGAATCATATTCTGAAATTGAAAAAGTGAAATTTGTTATTAATTATTTTGTGGGTAAGGCCCAATTATGGTGGAATGTTTTGGGGCATAGCACCGATAGCCCCATGCAAGAGATTGACAAATTAAGATCACCATGTGCTAAAGAGATGAATCTCCTCCCAACCTTATGCCTGTATATATAACTGCTTGAATCAAAGAGGACCACAAATGTAACTAGACTCAATAAGTGCACGTGCAATCTCCACCATTCCTTTAATATCTTTGTTGACAGTATACGGGAAGAAGCAAGTACGAACACACATGCAGATCTAGCACTAAGGCAACCCTTCATTTTTTCCAAAACCCTTACATCATTTTAAAGTGATTCTCATCACTGAAAACCCCTGTAAATACCATTTTCACCTTTTTGTAGCTCCATTTTGTACAAGCCGAGGAGTCCTCGAGCTTGAGGAGCCTTAGAAGTAGTTGCCTACCAATTTTCATATTTTTTAGATCTCGTTTGAGCCCTCAAATAAACCTTGGAACCTAATTTTTAACTAGGCTGGACACTAGGTCTGGACAGGGCCAAAGCTAGGCAAAAACTATAAATAGAGCTAGAGAGCTCATTTTTGAGGTAGCTTCTTGTAGTTTTGAGCTTGTATGAGAACTTGGTTGCAATAGAAGTGATTCCATTGTCTTACTCTCTTTGTTCTTGCCGTGTGTGCGCGTGTGTGTGTATGTGTGTGCATGTTAGTGTGCTTCTCACTCACACATTTGTGCCTTCACTTGCTCGAGGTCTTCATACCATCCTTATGTCTTCCCGGATTGACATTAAAGGAGGTGCTACTCATCGCTGAGCTACACCAAATTTTGGCGCCGTTGCCGGGGATTCGAGCTTTGAGGATGAGCGTGTGATGGTAAGACGTAGAGAGGACACGTTGGAATGGTAAGTAGTCGGTAAATTTCTGATTTTTCTCCATCTCCATCTCCATCTTCACCTCCTTCTCCATCTCCACCTCCACCTCCTTCTCCACTACATATTCCCTCTTCCTTATCATTCCCCTCATTTGTTGTGTGCGAGTTTGAGAGAGAGCGAGTGTGGGTGCTTGTTTTTGTGTATTTTTTGCATGTTCTTGCAGGTACCAGCTCCATCACCATCTCCAGCAAGCTCAGCAGGTACAGAATCCTTCTGCACAGGCCCCGAGGCGTTGAGCTCCAGCTATCGCGACACTTCGCAAACTTCGACTAATCGTGTTTCTGAGTGCACCACGACACTGCGCAGGCTGAGAGCTCCTAGGATCACTAGACAGGAGTGCAAAATTCACCATATCCCGAGCTATCGCGACACCTCGAGGTATCGCGACACTCACGACCTATCGCGACACCTCACGAGCTATGGCGACACTTGGGAGTATCGCGACACCTCACGACCTATCGCGACACTTGGGAGTATCGCGACACCTCACGAGCTATCGCGACACCTCACGACCTATTGTGACACCTCACGACCTATCGCGACACTTGGGAGTATCGCGACACCTCACGACCTATCGCGACACTTTGGGAGTATCACGACACCTCACGAGCTATCGCGACACCTCACGACCTATCGCGACACCTCACGAGCTATCGCGACACTTGGGAGTATCGCGACACCTCACGACTTATCGCGACACCTCACAACCTATCGCGACACTTGGGAGTATCGCGACACCTCACGACCTATCGCGACACCTCACGACCTATCGCGACACTTGGGAGTATCGCGACACCTCACGAGCTATCGCGACACTTCGACCCGACCTATCGCGATACATGGGCTTAACGCATGAAAATTTAGAGTAAATTAATTGACTGAATTGAGGTATCTTTGGGTTTAATCTTGGACACATTGGGAGGATATGAGAGCCTTAGGAGTGGGCAAAAGACCTAGAAACCAGGGAGGAATTTCCTGAACCCTGAGAGCCTGTTTGGACCCCTAAGTGCCTGAATGGTCATAACTTCACCATACGAACTCCGATTGATGAGATTTTGGTCTCGTTGGAAAGCTTGTTGAAAATCCTACGTGGACCTCAATTGGTTTTTTGTAGAATCATACGTGGAGTTTTAGAACATGTATTTTCAAGTTGGCCTTTAGGTGAGACTAGGTGCTCCTAAGATTGAGGGGGTACAGTGAGTTACTCTAGGGGGGACTGAAAATATTGATGTGTGTCTTTCAATTACTTGTGGTAATAAAGCTATACTGACTGGTGAGCTTTTGCAGGAACATTGTGTGCACTCAAGGCAATCCAAAGCTAGCTAGCAAGGGTGAGTACCAAGCTTGGGAGAAGGCTTCCTGGGCTTGTGTAGCAGTCTGGTCAACCAGCTAATTGAGGTTGGAAGATCTCTCAACCCTCCTTTGTCAATTCCTAGCCTAGGCTAAGCACGACTTAGGTGTGGTAATTAATTAGGGCAACACTAGGCACGAATCAAGTCCAACAGAATTAATCAACCAAGTGAATTAATCTCATGGTTTGATCAGTAAGTCCGTGAATTAACCACTAAGCTAAATGCTTATACTTACGTCTAGTCTTGAGATCTTTGGCCATACATATGAGTGACCAAATTGTGTTCAATTTTAGATCTGTTTGAACCGATTGGACCCTTTGATCATAGACTTACTTTATTCTACATGGATCGCATTTCAAGAAAATATCAAGGATTCCTTAATTCCTACTTAGATCCACTTACATGCTCCTCGATCATGGGTAACGTTTGGATGGAAAGACGGAGATACTATGTCTACCTACACTGAACGTTTTTGGCAATGACTACTACTTATTTGTTCCCTTGAAATGGCTTCATTGCAATGGCAGTATGAAGATGGTTTGGAGATGGGAATCCAAGCCAAGATCAACACGCTACATCCCATGACCCTCTATGAAGCTATTTATTTTGCACATGATGTTGAGAAGGAGTTTTAGTCCATCACCAAGTCCATTCGCTTACAACAAATGCATCAACGACAACGACCAATCAAGCCCACTTTTCCTTTCAAGCATCCTTTCACTACTTTTCTTCCCCTATTTTTCAGCACTCACCTACTTTTGAGTGACCTCCTCAATTGGATTTCTTAGCACTACACAAGAAAACCCCTTTACAACCTACAAAACCTCCAACCCTTCAAACTACGATGATGGATGCCCCACAAAAGAGGCCTCACATCACTTGTTGGCATTGTGGTAAGTTTGGTAATACGAAAGCTAAATGTAGGTTTCAAACTAATGATATGAGACCTTTTGGAGCTCAAGTACACAACATGGAGATGTTTCATGAAGACACTCAACGTGATTGGACCGAAGAAGCATTGGAAAAAGATCTAAGTACCTTGGGTAATGAAATTTCTATTCATTCTTTACTTTGCAAGCAAGGTACAATTAATGGTAAAGTTATAATATTTTACATGATGATGGTAGTTCGCATGATTTTATTTCATATACACTAGTGCAAGATCTCCAATTACATCCGCTTCCTTCTATATATAAAGTTAAGGATACATTTCAAGGAAATAGATATAATGTCACAAGTGAACTGCATAATGTTCAGATTTGTATAGGTTCATACGTAGATGAACGCATATTATTTTGCTCCTTTGCAGTCCTATGATGTTATACTTGGCATGACTTTCCATCATCATTATAATCCATGCATTGATTATCATACACACACAATGAGTTTTAAGTTCAACAATTAAGATATTTCTTTGTTGGCAATGCATGACTTCCAACAACTTCCATTAATTAGTCATACTCAAGTAAAACATGCATTTAGGAAAGGCTACAGTTCATGTATTTTTTTGCCAATAACATAGTTGATTATACACATACACTTATTAATCATTCATAGTTGATTAATGCACATAAATCATTCATGGCTTCCTATCAAGATTGTTTTATGGCTGATTTTCCTTCTAAAACTACCGCCTTCTAGGGGATCTCTTGATCATAGTATAGACTTAATTCCTTGTAGTTCACCTCCCCATAAAGAACCTTATAGGCATGTACCTTTACATAAAAAAGAAATAGCTAATCAAGTTAAGGATCCACTCTACAAAGGACTTATAAGGCCTAGTTCTTCTCCCTTTAGAGCATATGTTCTCTTAGTGGAGAAGAAAAAAAAGACTTATAGGATGTGCATTGATTATAGAGCGCTCAATAAGATCACAATTAAAAATAGATATCCTATTCCTAGGATAGATGATTTGTTTGATAAACTTCATGGAGCATGTATCTTTAGCAAAATTGATCTTAAATCTGGGTATCACCAAATATGAATGACACAAAATGACATTTATAAGATTGCCTTTAGAACTCAAACTAGTCACTTTGAATTCATCGTAATGCCACCAATGCACCTTCTACATTTGCATGGATGATGAATAATATTTTTCTTGATTACCAAGATTTTGTTCTTGTTTTCTTCGATGATATACTTGTCTATAGTGAGAATGAAATGACCATGAAAATCATTTAGCAACAGTCTTTAAAGTGTTATGCAAAATCAAACTTTATGCCAATCCTAAAAAGAGTTCTTTATTCCAAAGAGAATTAAGCATTTAGGACATATTTTTTCTAGTCAAGGCATTCATGTAGATCCAAAGAAAATTAAAGTAATTGAAGAATGTCTTGTATCTCAATTTGCGAATGGTGTATGCTCTTTTCTAGGGTTAGATAGTTTTTGTAGAAAATTTGTAAAAAGGTTTTTCTTATTTAGCACTTCCACTCACATTATGATTGAAGGAAAAGTTAAAATTTTCATGGGGATTAACACAACAACAATCTTTTGAAAAACTCAAACATGCACTTTCTCATGCACCTCTTTTGCAATTACCAGATCTTGCACAACCTTTCCATGTAGTTACAGATGCTAGTGGTTTAGGTATAGGTGTTGTATTAATGCAAAATGATCATCCCATTGCGTTTTAAAGTAGGAAACTTAAACCTTTTGAAAATAAATATAGTACATATAATAAGGAACTCTTAGCTGTTGTGCATGATTTAAAAATTTGGAAACACTACATCATGGGTTTCAAATTTTTAATCAAAACAGAACAACAGGCTTTTAAATATTTATTAAACCAGCCATTGATTTTTGAAAGACACATTAAATGGGCTTCATTCATACAAAGTTTTCAGCTTTTAATTCAATATCAACCTGGCAAAGCTATTGTTGTAGCTGATGCCCTTAGTCATTTCCCATCATCACAAACAAATATTGTTTCGATCAATAATATTTCTACTATTCATATTCATTCATTTCATGACATGATTCCTACTTATGCATCTGATTTATATTTTTTACAAACATGGAATGCTTTTGCACAAGATAATATTTCTACACTTCTTGAGGTTCATAAGAACTTTAAGAAGAGTCAAGAATGTTACATGCGTAATGTTAATAAGAAACAAGTAGCTAAAAAATTTAATGAAAATGACTTTGTATGGTTATGAATAATTAAAATATGTTTGAAAAATATTTCACAACATCCTAAGGTTAAACTTGCACCACGTTATTATGGACCTTTCCCTATTAATCAAAAAATTAATGAGAATGTTTTTAGACTAGACATACCTTCCCATTGGAATATACATAATTCTTTTCATATTAATTTATTGAAATCCTTTACAGGAACTTTACCACTCACTCCTATTTTAGATGGCCCTGCTTTACTTGAAGAGGATGGTGAAATTTTAGTTCCAGAGAAAATACTTGATGATGATGTTACTACTACATGCACAGGTAACAAATATCATAGATGTTTAGTCAAATATAAAAATCACTCACTTGAAGAATCTCAATGGATCCATCAGACATCATTAACTTCACATTATGATCATTTGATTTCTGCATATCATTCACAATCACATTAAATTCCAGTTTTTTATTTCCATGCATGTATTTTTACAGGGAACATGCTTATGATTGTTTAGTGATGGGACATGTGACTAGCCATCCATGTTTATTTTATTCTTATCAACTGAGGTCAATTGCTCGTCAACTGTGAGGCATCTTATACTTTATGGAATAATGGAATGTTATATGGATTTTAATGTCTTGAGGTTTTTAATGTGATTGTGTTTTGATTTAGCAGGTGAAGAATTATGAGGGCATGAATGTGCATGGATTTATTTAGATATTTTCGAAGATAATTAAAAGATAGTATTTTATATATTTTTTGTAAAAATAGTCGATCGCTTAGAAAGAAAAATTCTTGTAAAAATAGTAGATCGATTAGAAAGCGATGATTTTTTGTAAATAGTTTAGATTCTTGTAAAAGCATGCTTTTCCAAGCATCATCCTCATGTATCTTCTATTCAAGACATAATGAAAATACCTATAAATACACATACTCTGATAGAGTCATCCATGAGAGTATGTGGGGGGAGATTATACGCAATCTTGTGTCTAGTCTCTTGTCTCTCTCTATTTTGTTTATGCTTTTCTGAGATTTCATTTCTGTACTATCTCTATGTACGTGTGTCTACAAGATCTGATCAACAAAATGAGGAAGTATGTATGGATCCCTTTCAATCCTATATCCAAGGTCTTGAGAGGCACATGGATAGCTTACATACCTTCCTCCCTCACAAGTTGTGATCACGCCTCTCCGTCAATCCCCTATGCATGGTTCTAAGAGGCTTGTGGACAACCTATGGAGATCTCTCTTGTGCGAAGCTTCACAACAAATTTTCATTGAAGAAGAGGGGCCGAGAGAGATAATTTATTTATCTTTTATCCTCTTCATGTTTGTGCATGAGAGAGAGAGAGGAGTGCTCCCTTCAAAGAGCTCATTTGCTTATTGAACAAAAGGAAAAGAAGAGCACCTTTTTTGTAAGTGACCTCAAAACTACCGAATATGTAGTATAAATGGCCGTCCAAATGTTTTTAGCCCATGAGCTTCATGGAAGAAGAAGAAGGAAGAGGTAGGGAGGAGAAAACGTAACCTCCAAATATGCATGCTTTTTTCCTTTGACTTTATAGTTTATTGGCCTAAGTTAAGAACCTCTAAACTCATAAAAGTTAACCATTTTTCTCAAAAAAACAAGAAACGTTTCCATTGGGCTATAAAATCACCCCTTATATCTTCCTTTCCCAGAAGAGCTTAGGTTTAAACTTGATGCTAGGGTAGAAAGATGTATCTTTATTGGTTAATCCCTTGAGAAAAAGGAGTATAGGTGTAATAGCCCTAACTTTTAAGAATTGGGAAAGTATCACAACATGAAGTGTTTGGTGAACTTAAGCTTTCATTCAATCATAAAATTGTAGTGCAAGAAGAAGATATAGAGGAGGCAGACAAAAGACATAAGAAATGGACTCAAGAAAGCCTGAAACCAAGTGTTCCAAGATATTCAACTTTTGAAGAAGGTTCAAGCATGACCTCATCTTGAAGGGAAGAAATTAATCAACTCATGAGGTACAATCAAATAATAGGGGTAAAGCTACACTTGTGGAATTGGTTGAAGAGGGTGATGACGTTGAAGAAGATGGACATGATGGAGAAAGGATTTACACCAAAGAAAAAGGTCAAGTCTCCAAGGAAAAGAAGATTCATTCCTCTAATGGGTCAGGAGAGGAATTCCAAATGAGTAAGGTATCTAATCCCAAGACTTAGCTATGATAATATCATTGTAAACCATTATGCATATATGAGAGGTGTGATCAAAGATAAGAGTTCAATTGCATATGAAGAAGCTAATGATGCTAAGGAGTGCTAGGAAGTTATGGAGGAAGATATCAAAGTTCTAGATGAAAACCATGAAAGGACCTTGGTACACAAACAAGAAGGAATGAATGCAATAGGAAATAAGTGGGTTTAAAAAATCAAAAGGAAAGAAGATGATTCCATAGCTAGGTACAAGGTAAGATTGGTGGCTAAAGGGTTTGTCCAATATTATGGGATAGATTGTGAAGAGAGCTTTGTTCCCACTACTAAAATTACAACTATTAGGGCTATCATTGGATTATCCACCCAATTTTCTTTTTTGATATTTCAACCTGATGTAAAAGATGATTTTTTAATAGTGATTTGAAGGAAACATTCTTCATGACATGAAATCTAGGGTTTGATGATTCAAAGCACCACAATATATACATAAATTGAAGAGGACCTTGCATGGAATTAAGCAAGTCTCAAATGCTTAGATTTAGAGATAAATTCACTATCTTTGCAAGTTTGGTTACCAAAAAAGTGATGCAAATCCTTCCTTATGCCTGAAGAGAGAAGGAGATAAGGTGGTCTACGTATGCATCTATATAGATAATTTACTAATTGTAAGAAATAATGATGCAAGTATAAAAGACATAAAGGCAATACATGGGAAGGAATTCAAGATCTCTGATCTTGGAATTCTCAAATATCTTATAGGAAATGAACTTGTATACATGAACTAAAGACTATACCTAATTCGAAGTAAATATCTTCTTGATATCTTGTACAAGTTTTAAATGAATGTTCATAAGCCAATCACACAACCTATTGCTCTCAATACTTAGCTATGTGCAAGTGTAGGAAAACCAATTGAAGATGTAACACTATACAAAAGAATAATTGGAATCTTGAGCCATGACATAATTACCAAACCAAACTTGGCTTATGCTATAGGTGTATTATCTCAATTCTTTAATGTTCCAACAACTTATCATTTCAATATAGTAGTAAAGTGTCGAGATACATCATATGTGAAACAAATCAAGTCTTTTCTACCCCTATGAAGATAATTTATATGCAAAAGGGTTCAATGATGTAGATTGGGTTGGCTTCAAGGAAGTTAGTAGAAGAAGGTTACCTTATGTGTTCATGATAGGATTAAAAAAGTCAACCCACAATGTGTTCATGATAGGATCGAAAAATTCAACCCAAAATTTCTTTATCTCCTACGTAGGCATAACATATGGCTTTCACTCTTGCCACATGGGAGATTATGTGGGTTAAAAAGTTCTTTAAAGATCTAAATGTGAAAGTTAAGGAGTTTCCACTCTTTAGAGATTTTATATCAAACATTTACATTTCGTAGTTTTCTATGCATATGCATTCTTGAAGTAATGCATAATAAAAGTTTCTTTTTATTTTCCTTACATCACAAGCATTATTAGTTGTTTTTGATACATGCAACTATGAATAGTTGGATTCCTTGTTAACTTGAATGTTTATAAAGACATAAAAGAAAACATAGAAATAAAAAAAGGTAATTATACCATTGTTTCTTTCTTTGTATACCCTTAAATATGGAGAAACGTAAAGAAAATAGGGATCTTTTGAATTTTCTCATATACTTCCAAACAATTATTCTAAAATGGTACCATAATTTTTTTTTTCTTTTCACCAAGGAAAGAACAGTTCAATAGCACAGTAATTTTCAATGCTAAATGTTCTAATATCTCAAGAACAATCATCCTTTGCCTACATTTTCCCACATCTCAAGAAAAAGGCTTAGAACCACCTCCAATCTACATTGCTCCTTATAATAAACTATAAGAAGTTCTTTCAATCTCTTTTAAAAGGCACAATTATGAATCATATAGACTCAACATCCTATTAACTTTTGATCATCTAATATTGGTATTGGTTACATGAAAAGATGTGTACTTGATGTTAAATAAAGTATAAAACTTATGAATTATGGCATATGAAAAAAACAAATAACTCTTCCCTTAAAACTCTGGAGCTTCAAGAATACCATGAACATGACATCACATACTCCAAAGATAAAATTGCCATTTTTAGGACTTAACAAAACATGGAAATCCTAAATGAAGATCAATAGAATGTGATCATGCTAATAAATAAGAATTATTATTACATATTACAAACACTTAAAATGAAACTTTATGTTCTAACTCACAAGGAAATCACAATATAAATAAAGGAGTGAATTCTTATTATGACTTAGAAGGTTAAAAGTTTATTCACAATATGGGTTCACAATATCAATAGATCAAATTTAAACTCTTAAAAATTTATCATTTATCATCCTTATTTGGTTGATACTCTGCATTCTCTTTATTCTTTCACCCTCTTCCTTGAGCATAACTAAAGCTCCAAGTTCATTTGTAGGTTGTGGCATAGGTTCCCTTGAAGCAAGTTGTAATCTCTCTGTATTTATCCATATCCTTGTTTTTAACCTCTTAATCCTTGTTGTGGACTCAATTGGTTCATGTATGCATATTCTAAAAAAGCTAATTTGTTCCTCATCCTTATTCATAGACTTTTTGTGCTTAAACATATTCATTCTACATGTAAGTCTAGTATATACGAAAACAATATTTTTGGGAACAAATATAGCTGATTGAAATAATGAGATAACTGCTAAATTTTAAGGCAAACCAAAGCTTGATGCATGAATTCATTGCTTAGCATCGAATTTAGGCATATCAATGCCAAGAATCAACTTTGCACATCAATCCTATGACTTGCATCGAAAAGATGGATAGCATTCATGCAAAGCATGAACATTATACATACACTCAATGTGAGGCATCGATTCTATGTTAAGAGTCAACAATATGTATAAAATTGATGAAACATGCATAAATTATATTTGGGATTGATTGAATTTTTGGCATTCCATGTTGTTGGGAAAGATGGATGGATGCTCCAAGAGATTGAGTAGGTACTGCCAAGTCCTGCTTTGTACCAGCCCTCTGATGCTTTAGAGTTGATAAGTAGACCTTCTTAGCTTTCCAATGACACCATAAAATGGCCTATGTACTTTGGAAATGATGTATGTAAAGATTGAGACAAAACAAATAACTTTGAATCTCAAGATCTCAAGAAAACCTTCTATTTATGTCTTGACACCTGTTGGATCTTTTGCTCAGTATGACCAGCAGAGTAGAAATTGAAAAAATTCCTTTTAGGGGTATCTAATTATCTTAGCAAGCTAACTATTCCAAGTGGAATGATATAAAAAGACTAACTATGCTCAGAGAAATCACTTTAGCAAATTAAACTTTACCCCCGATTTTTTAGGATTGTTGCAGACTTTGACTAGTGATCACCTCGACGAGCTTTTCTCTGCAATGGCTGAATAGAATCTCTTCAAATTTTGATAGCACGTAGATAACTTTGAGTTGGTTCTAACAAGATTTAGATCTTTGAATTTGGGGGAGAAATGACTGAGAGATGCTCTTCACAAGTTGACAGACTTTCAAGTACTATAACAGAGAACTCAGAAATGAACAATGAAGATGTATGTATTAATGAACACTTGTATACAAATCCATTGGCATGAAGATCATTGCCTAATGGTGTAGATAGGTGTGGGCTAGAGTGTAGGCCTCACACACACACTCAGAATTGACAGTACTGAGCTCGGGAATGATGAGTCTTACCTGTGACTTTTCCATGAACACTTTTATAGTGATCGAGTAAAAAATTGAATTCAAATTCAAACTTTTGACTCCCTATGATCAAGCTCCTATATCCTAGGAGATATTCCATCAATCAAAGCTAACCATTTTTCCATGAATCCATTTTGGTAGGTGTTTACAAAGATTCCAAGTCAATTTGACTTTTACAAAGAGGTAAAGTAGTAATTAACCACTAGCAATAGTTCCTATGCTTCTCCATATGTGTATGGACTTCAAGGTATCCATCAAGCCAAATGTGTAGGCTTGTGAATTACACCAAAAGCTCCCCCTCAAGCCAAACATTTTGGCTTGGTCTTCATCTTCAATCTTCATGTATATCCTGCAATCCAATCATTGCTTTGAACCTGCAAAGTTTGGTTCCATCCAAAGCTTTAGTCAACAAATCTGCACATTGCATGTTAGTTGATACATAGGTTAGTTGAATGTCCTTGCTTAACAACTTCTCTCTCACATAATGGTAATGGACCTCTATATGTTTGGTTCTAGCATGATAGATAGGATTAGCTGCAAGGTGAAGTGAGCTTGTATTATCTCCAAAGATTATTGGTGACCTAGTATATAAACCCAATTCTGTATACAAATTCTTGATCCAGATGGCTTTTTGTGTGACATTAGCCAGTCCTCTATACTCTGCTTCTATAGAACACAAAGCAACAATAGGTTGCTTCTTTGAAGACCATGATATTGGCTTATCACCTGCAAATGAAATGTATCCAGAAGTGCTCCTCCTATCATCCTTGCATCCTTCCCAATCTGCATCTGAATAGATCTTGATATCAATGTCTGAAGTGTAAGGAAAATACAAACCATGATTTTGTGTATCCTTGAGATACTTCAAGATTCTCTTGGCAGCCTCTAAGTGAGGTATCCTTGGCTTGTGCATAAACTGACTTAGCACACTAACTCCATATGCAATGTCTATCCTTGTTAAGGTAGCATAATTCAAGCTACCCACCATACTTTGATAACCTGTATGTCATTAATTTCATCACCTTCATGGGCACTTAGTTTGAGGTTTACCTCCATTGGAGTACTTGCAACTTTGGCATCCTGCAAATGAAATTTCTTCAACATATCCTGTATGTATTTTTTCTGAGTAATGTATATTCCAGAGTTAGTATAAACTAACTCAAGCCCAAGAAAATACTTCAATAGACCAAGATCATTGATCTTGAACTCCTTCATCATCTGGCTCTTGATTTGTCTGATTCCATTGACATCATTACCTGTAAGTATGATATCATCAACATAAACACATAGGTATATTACCTCTGAATTACTTCTCTTGATGAATAGAGAAGTATCTGCCTTGCTCATGACAAACCCTTGGTCTTGAAGATAAGTGGTTAATGTGTGATTCCATGCCCTAGGTGCCTGCTTCAATCCATATAAAGCTTTATTCAATTTGCACACATATGATATCTTGTTTGGGTCCTCATAGCCAGGAGGTTGTGACATATATACCTCCTCTAAAATCCATCCATTCAAGAAAGCATTCTTGACATCTAATTGGTACATATTTCAATTTTTTGATGCAGCCACACTTACCAACACTCTGATAGTTGGCATCTTGGCCACAGGTGAGAATGTCTCTTCATAATCAATGCCTTGGGTTTTTGCAAAACCCTTGGCTACCAATCTGGCTTTGTACCTATTAATTGACCCATCAGAATTTCTTTTAAGTTTATAGATCCATCTCGATCCTATTACCTTCATGGAGTCCTTCTTTGGTACTAGTTCCCATGTGTCACTTTCCTTGAGTGCTTCAATCTCCTCATCCATGGCTTCTCTCCATTCTGTCTTGGTTATGGCTTCTTCATATGATCCTGGTTCTTCAATTGACAAATCTTTGGCAAGATAAACAGAGTGTTTAGTAACAAGAGATGTATCATACCCATATCTGATAGGTTTTTTGCTTTCTCTTTGTGATCTTCTAATTGATTGAGTTGAGGATTCAGGTATGTCTTCAGGCTTATTCATCTTCATTTTGCCCTTGGACTTCCATGCCTTGAACTCTTCAAGGTTGATAGTGTCTTCATCATCTGAACTTGAGTCTTCATTCTGAGTAGGTTCCTCCTTAGCAAGACTTGGAAACTCCTCTTCCAAGTCATAGGGTAGTTTAACCTTCCTGCATTCATTCTCATACCAAGAATCATTTTCATCAAAGACAACATCTCTACTAACCATGAATCCCTTATTGGAGGGGTTATAAGACCTGTATCCTTTCTGATTTAGATCATATCCAATAAAGATGCACTTCTCAGCCTTAGGGTCTAGCTTACCTCTTATCTGAGAAGGAATGTGTACATATGCTACACATCCAAATATCCTGCAATGGTCTAGTGAGGGTCTCTTACCATGCCATGCTTCATAAGGTGTCATCCCATCAATGGACTTTGATGGTAACCTGTTTATGAGATAAGTAGCAGTAGAAACACTCTCTGCCCATAGATAGTTAGGTAACTTTTTTTCATTCAACATAGACCTAGCTGTTTCAACAATCAGCCTATTTCTTCTCTCAGCTACCCCATTCTGTTCAGGAGTATACCTTGTGATGATTTCTCTTTTAATGCCTCTATCCTGCAAGAAGTTTTCAAACTCATTGGAGAAGTACTCACCTCCTGCATCTGACCTTAGCCTCTTCAAATTCTTCCATGTCTGATTTTCAACAAGTGCAAGATATTTTTTGAAACAATTAAACACCTCATCCTTGTGCTTCATGAAGTACAATATAGTCCAGATTCTATAATCATCAATAAAAGATACATAGTACGAGGGGTCTTTGCTTGGTCCCCATACATCTGTATGGACAAGCTCTAGGTAGTCTTCATGCATGTAACCTTTCCTTGAGAAGGGTAACCTGTGAGACGTCCCAAATTGACAAGCACCACACTTATAAATCATATGTTGCTTGGATACATTAGGTATTCCAACGACACATTGATCCCTGCATATTTGCTTCAAGGTTCTTTCTCCTACATGCTCTAATCTTTTGTGTCAAATCTCAAGCTCTGAAAGTGTTTGATCTTTATAACTGTATAGTGCAATATTCTTTTGTCTTCTAGCTCAAAAGTGAAAAGTCTACCTGATTTTTCTCCTTTTGCTATTCTCTTGAACCCATGCCTTGGATCCTCCACAAATGCTCCATATTGGTTGAATCTAACCTGCAAACCTTTCTCCACAATATGTCCAACACTCATCAAATTTTTGGTAATGGTTGGTACATAGAGTACCCTGCTCAACAAGTTCTGATTTCCATCACAAGTCTTAACATTTCCAACTTTAACTACAGAGTGCTTGGTTTCATCACCTGTTTGTACTTGATGCTTACCTTTTGGTTCCTCAAGATCAGAGAGTAGTGCTACATTGCAAGCCACATGATTTGAGCATCCTGAGTCAATGTAGAATAGGTGGTCATCATTTGTACCTGATTTTGAAGTCATGTTCATGATCAGAAGAGAGTCATCTTGCTCCTCTGTGTAGTTGTTATAGTCCTTTCTGGATTTGAAACCTCCTTGGTAGTTGCCATTGTAGTTGTTGTTGTAATTGTTGTTGTAATTGTTGTTGTAACCTTGGTGATGGTTGAATCTACCTCTTGACTGTGAGTATCCACCTCTTTGGTATCCTCTTCCTCTCTGATTTTTGTAATTCGTGAAACACTCATCTGTAGTATGATTTGATAAACCATAAATGTTGCATGGTGAGGAGTTATAGGATCTCCCCCTACCTTGCTTACCTCCTCTGCCCCTTCCTCTTGATGATCTACCTCTCCCTGCATAGTTGGCTTGGGAGGTAGAGCCTTCATCTTCCACCTTCTTGCTCTTGCCTTTATGTTTAGACTTTTTATCTGTATATAGGAGAGAAGAGTTATTACCTTTGGATGTGTCTCCATTCTTGTTGAGCTTTGCTTCATGAGTGAACAATTGTCCCATGAGAGTTGTAAGATCTGGAATTTGCATGTCCATGTAAAGGTCCATGGCAATGGTGAAGCTTTCCAATTTGTCATCAACTTTGATCCCATTGATCACTTGCCTCACAATCTGTTCTTCTTCAATCTCTTCTCCTATGCTTGCTAACTGATCTGCTACATCTTTAATCTTGGTCACAAACTTTGAAACAGCTTGCTTAGGTTGCTTCCTTAATGTGGTGAATTCAATCCACAACTCATTTTTTCTAGCACTTGTGTTGGAAGAAAAATATGATGAAAAGGTTTCCCAAGTCTCTTGGGATGTCTTACAATTTCTAATATCTGGCAAAAGAAAATCAGAGATGGAGTTGAGTAAATAAGACCTTGCCAATGCATCCTTAGCACACCATGTGTTGAGCTTTTCATGTTCTTCCTTTGTTGGTAATCCTCTTGTTTTGAATGAGGGCAATTCCTCATCTCTTGAGATGTATCCATAAAGACTCCTTCCTTGTAGGTAGGTCTTCATCCTTAGAGACCATGTCTGATAGTTGTTCCTGTCCAATTTATCAATAAATGAAGGAAAACCATCTCCCATTTTACCTTAGTTTGCTCTGATACCACTTTTGGGAAAGATGGATGGATGCTCCAAGAGATTGACTAGGTACTGCAAAGTCCTGCTTTGTACCAACCCTCTGATGCTTTAGAGTTGATAAGTAGACCTTCTTAGCTTTCCAATGACACCATAAAATGGCCTATGTACTTTGGAAATTATGTATGTAAAGATTGAAACAAAATAGATAACTTTGAATCTCAAGATCTCAAGAAAACCTTCTATTTAT
>CM035433.1:35683134-35723134 GCA_020310875.1 Ceratopteris richardii
TCGTCGCTTCATCTAGGGTGCCGTCGACACTCCTCTGTTTGCAGTCTCAGATTCGCACGAAATTTGGTGAGCATACTCAAGGTGTTTCAAAGATCAAAACAGTTTTGCTTTGTGGTGCGGAAATCGTGATCTGAGCTCGTTTCGGCCTCCGTACGCATTATTGAAGCGCTTGTGCAGGCTATTTCATCTTTTTGTGCCAAAGCTATATACCAGTTTCTATTTGCCAGTATGAGTGTCTCGAAGTCTGCTAGAGGTCTAGCAGAATTCGTCAGGGCAATTCTGTTCAACTTTTTGAGATACAGTCAATTTTCTGTATCAAGGTATTTTAGTCACCGGCCATGGCTGAAAGCAGTGATGTATTCCGTATGTTGGCTATTGAGGATAAGTTGGATGGTACCAACTACCCTTTTGGGCTTATATGATGCGACATGTATTGGTTGCAAAAGGATTGTGGAACATTGTGCAGGGTGTTGAAAGACGTCCTGTTACACCTCTGACTACAGGTACTGCAAATACAGGTACTTGAGCTGATGAAGATGGTGTCGAAGTTGATATTCCGCAGATTCCTGTTCGTGCTGCTGTTTCTGCTGCACCTACTACAGAGCAGATTCACTGGGATGGTAGAGATGCCAAGGCACATGCACTGATAGCTTTGTCTGTCAAACGTGCCATTATTCCTCACATTCGCTCTTGCAGAACAGCTAAGGATGCTTGGGATACACTTACCACATTGTACCAAGCTAGGAATAAGGCTCGTGTTGTTTACCTCCGAAAACAGCTGGAGAGTGAGCACATGAATGAAGGTGATTCTATGGACAGTTTCCTAAGGAAGATCAAAGACTTGAAGGAACAATTGATTTCTGCTGATGATGTTATACCAGATAGCTCACTTGTGCAGACCGTTCTGAATGGTCTTCCTGATTCATATCAGAGTTTTGCTTCTACTCTTCGGTTGATGATGAAAGGCAATCCAAATGCCTTATCATTTGAGGAGTTAGTCTTTGTTCTGTTGCAGGAAGATCAGTCCAGGCAAAAGAGGTCCATTATGCGAGTTGCAGATCAAGCTTTCCTGGCTAGTCAGAAGGGCAAAGGAAAATGGAGCTCTTCAAGTAGTAAGCAGAAATCTGCTAATTCTGCATATTCGAAGAAGGAAGATAAAGACGAGAAGAAATCAGAAAAGCAGAAATTGTTTTGTAAGTACTGTAAAGGGAATGATCATATCATAAAGAACTATCCAAAACTGGCTGCTAAAGAGGCAAAGAAGAAAGAGGCTGGAATGGTTGTTGCAGAGGCCTCTACACCAAAAACGGAGTCTGCAAATCTTGTGCAGGAAGAAGAATGGGCATTTACTACTGTCTGCAGTTTTGACCCATCTTCTCATGAGCAGTGCATGTCTGCAGTAGACTCAAATGTTTGGTATTTTGACAGTGGGGCGACCAAACATATTACCTCACAGCGCAGTTTCTTCTCTTCACTCGAGCCTGCCCCTATAGGGAATACTGTTACATGTGCCAACAACTCCTCTTATCCTGTTATGGGAGTTGGTAAGATCATTTTGACTACTGTTGATGGTAGTTCTTTCACTTTGTCAGATGCTTTATTTGTGCCAGGGATAAAAAAGAACCTGTTATCAGTTTGTGCATTAGCCAAGATTGGATTGGTTGTGAAATTTATTGATGACAGGTGTAGAGTTCATGATCTCAAATGGCGATGTGATTATTGCTTCTGGCATTTTATGTCGTGGGCTGTATAAGCTCATATACTATGAAAGATCTGAAATGGTGTCCTCGTTGCCCAAACTTGAGGCACCTGGAAAACATGTTTCTGAAGGCTGTATTTTGGGCAAAATGCAACGTTCATCCTTTCCAAAAGATGGTTCAGTTCGGGCTACTCAGAAATTGCAGCTTGTACATAGTGATGTTTGTGGTCCTATGCAGACACCTTCTTTTGGAAATTATCTTTACTTCGTGACTTTCATTGATGATTTTTCCAGGCATGCATGGGTATATCCATTGAAGGCAAAGTCTGAAGTGTTCATGTGCTTCAAATAGTGGCACCCTCCGTTCTGATCGAGAGGGGGAATATATGTCTTTTGATTTTAATGCATTTATGGCTGAACATGGGATAAAACACCAATGTACAGTGCCGTATACACCTCAACAGAATGGAGTTGCTGAACGGAAGAACATGTCTCTCATGGAGATGGCGAGGTGTATGGTCAAGAGTCAGGCTTTACCTCATAGTTTTTGGCTTGAGGCTGTCATGTGTGCAGCATATGTACTGAACAGGTGTCCCACTAAAGCGCTGCAATCTATCACTCCATATGAGGCTTGGCATGACCGCAAGCCATCTGTTGCTCATCTACATGTTTTTGGTTGTTTGGCATATGCACTAGTGCCTGAGCAACATTGCAAAAAATTGGATGATAAGGCAGTAAAATGTATTTTTGTTGGGTACAGTTCTGAAAGTAAAGGCTATCGTCTGTATCATCCATAGACTAAACACATTCTGGTTAGCCCTGATGTTGTCTTTGTGGAAGATGCTATTCAGCCATTGCTTTCATGTACTAAGAAGACATCTGTTAGCTCCAAAGACATGTATGATACTTTGATGCCTCTTTTTACAGGTGGACAGTCTAGTGCTTGTCCTAATGAGGCAACTTCTCAGCCTTTGCAGGTTTCATATGATGATGCAGATCATTCCATTTCTGATGTAGATTTACATGATGCACTTGTTGATGAGAGAGCTGATATTGAGCAAGCAAAAACTATGCCAAAATGGCTGCTGCAGACTTTGCGTGATAGCAAATTAGATGCACCTTTGTCATATCGTACTCGTTCAGGCTCTCATAATGCCTCCTTTGCATCAGATTGCTATGCTATGGCTGCGTCTAGTTTGTGTGATGAGAATGAGCCTGTTTCTTTTGATGAAGCACAGAATTCAAAAAATTGGATGGCTGCTATGCAATCTTAATATGATGCTATAATTGTTTCGCTCTCAGTCCAAGGGAAAGTGCGGATGGATGCCTACTTCTTGTTGCCCAAATGTCTTGAGATCCACAAATTCCGCTCAAATATATACATAAAAGCACAAAAATGGAAACCCCAGTATGTGCGTAGGCAGGGACTCAAAATTATGGATTGCTTCGCCTTGCTTTTCCCCCCTCCCTCCCGTTCTCTTTCCTTCTTCCTCCTTTGTTTTTCTTTCTCTTTTCTCTTTCTTCTCTCTCTCTTTACCTCTATGTGGAAAATGCACTTTTGAAATGGAAGAAAAATATGCCAGTCCCCTCTCTCTCTTTCTCTCTCATTTTTTTCTCTTTCGGATTCACCCTCTATCACCCCTATTCTCTCACTCACTTTCACCTTTCTTTTCCATTTCTTTCTCCTTTCTCCCTTCCTCTTTCTTTCTTTTTCTTCCTTCCCCTTTTCCCGTTGCTTTATATTTTCCTCACTCTCTTCCTTACGCTATCTTCCTATCTTCAATCACATCATCACCACGTTCTTGTTGCATAGACATCATCTCGGGTATGGACTAACTTCTGTCTTTACTCATCATTGATATTATACTTTGCATAATAAACACATATCATAATATAAACATCCAATCGGAACCCTATCGAGGTACATACCAACTTTGTGCACACACCACGCATGTTTCCCTTTGCCCTACTTGGCAAAAATGAATGACTTAAATGGAACTCTATCCCATGCGTGGATCAATACAAATGGTTCAGTACACAGTTTTAAATGTCTTTTTGTCTTGTTATTGAAAGCATGATGGCACGGATTCCCTTCATCATGTTCCACATCTCCTGCTGGCTTAAGCTATACTTAACTGGCAGGTATGTTAACCTGAAAAGTGCCAAGCAATTCCAAAATATTCAAGGCTCAATCCGAATATAAACCAATTCTCCCAAGGGTTAAATTTTTTGTAGTCACTCTGTTGTAGATGATAGTCATACCGATCCTTGAAACAATGGGCTGTAAATCATGACTAAAAACTCTCATCCAGAGTATAGACACAGCTCAGGGGACTCATCAATGTTTTGGGGAATCTCACAAGGAACATGGGGATTACAAAGCTTCCGGGAAACAAATGCATAACCCAAAGTACATGATGAATCGGACTTCACTCATCTACCTTCTTCTGCACATAAGGAAACCAGTACCCCTTCCATTTGCCAAATCTCTTCCATGCCAAAATCTCGATTTCAACTATGGAAGATGACCCGATAACCACGGATAGGGATCATGTGCACCTTTTCCCTTCCCATGTTTCATCAGAGTGCAAGAAATTCACAACACAAAGGGATAATTGGCAGGGTAGGGGGAGTCAAGGTTCGGACGAGAAACATGTGTGTAGCTAAACATGTATAGAAAACACATAGATGCATATGTGGATGTGCACATCTTTGAATACATCAACCAATATGAATTCGAAACCAAGGAAGTGAAATACCTCCGAACGAGGTAGCAATGATTGCTCGTTCAGCCTACAGCTTAAGAATGAGCCTCTGTCAATGGAGTTTCTAGCATTCCATGAGTGCAAGTGAGTATCCAGCATAGAGATGCATGGGATGTCGCATATCCACTACATCCTGCGTCCACATTGGGGAAACGATGTTATGCCCTGTTCTTCAGCACTACAAGGATCTTACTTCTTCAATCCATTAAACAATGGTGCCTTCATCATATTCCCAAGTCCAACTGCATCATCAATACTGCTAAGAAACATAGGTCGAGGACATGTTTGTGAACAGAGAAGAGCTTCTTTACAACCATTCCAATCCTCTATACAGAATCCTCAGAGTCTTCATCCACGCTGACATGGAACCTCTGCCGTTCACACAATCATGTGTGCTGATTGTACACGAAAAGAATTCATTCACAAATAACCATCCTCTATGGATAACCCAAATTGGCAGTGCGCTGGCGATAGGGAAACACCAGACATCTTCCTAGCATAAGAGTGGATCCAATACAAGGCTCCATTTGTGCCCAATATTGAAAAACAAGGTCATTGCCATAGACATATCGAGACCACGGCTCTTGGCTTCACTTTGACTCTTAATCGTTGGTCATCAAGCTACATTAGCCCACTCAACCTTCTTCGCCCAGCTCTTGAATAAGAAAAACACAGAGAACACCCCCCTCCTACTCTGCTGCCCTTGCGTACCTCGCGTGTGAATTCATGGGGGAATCTCCGTCTTTAGTAGTGCCTCCTTCCCAGTGAAAAAAATCAGAGAGAAGCCCCTCGTTCCTGCACAGACGCGAAGAGAGAGCCCCCAGGCCGTCGGCCTTCTTGTCTATCCCCCCCCCCCCGGTCGATATACCTGCACAAACACCACAAAAAAAAAAACCGGAAAAAAGAGAGAGAGTGAGACCCTTTTTTGCTGCTGCTCCCCAGAACCACACAACACAATAATAAGAGATAATCTCCCCCCTTCGCTGATGAATACATGTTTGCCATGAGAAGGACAGCTGGCCCATGCATTTTATCCACCTGTGCAACCTGTTCATATGCCAATCTCCCAACTTTGATATCTCCCCATTTATGGCTTGCACTCAAAAGAGCAATCCAGTTTGCTGATCGATCAAATACTGGCATCTCCTGGATCAGTTGCACTGCCTTTTCTAGATGTCCTGCATGTCCAAACAGGTCAATTATACAAGTAAAGCATTCTGAATTTGGGATTATCCCATATTTGGTTGTCATATTTACAAAATATTCATAACCTTTGTCAACAAGACCAAGATGACTACAAACATTGAGTATACAAAGAAATGATACTGCATTTGGAGATATGCCCTCACTTTGCATCTTCTCAAAGGAGCTTAGAGCTTGTTCACCTAAACCTCCCTGTGCAAATCCTGTAATCAACGCATTCCAAGAGACAACATCACGAAAAGGGAGTTGGTGAAGCACTTCTTGTGCCTTTGAAAGTTTTCCACACTTGGCATACATATCCATAAGTGCATTGCCAACCATAATGTCAACTTCCAACAATCCTTGTCTCTCAATCTCATCATGGATCTTCTGCCCTTCATCACATCCACCAATAGAAGCACATGCTTTTAACATGCATGCATATGTTGTTGCATTAGGAGTGATACCATCATGCTTCATTCGTTTGAAGCAGTCCAATGCCCGTTCACCTTGTCCATCATGCATATAGCCTACGATTAAGGCATTCCAACAAACAACATCTCGATGCAAAAGGCTATCAAAAACACATTTCGCCTTGGAAAGAGCACCACATTTAGCATACATGTCCACAAGAGCAGTGCCCAGTTCAACATTATTCTGCAATAATCCTTGGTTTTTTTACCACATCATGGATTTTTTTTCCCTTCATTAAGAGCTCCGAGAGCCGCGTAAGCCTTCAATATGCATGCATATGTCATTGCATTAGGACGGATGCCCTCATGCTGCATGCGATGAAAACATTTCAGTGCTTGCTCAGCTTGGCCCTCTTTGGCATATCCTGCAATCAGTGCACTCCATGATACAACATCGCGAAAAGGAAGGTTTTGTAGTACATCTTGTGCCTTTGAAAAGTCACCACATTTGGCATACATGTCTCATGACAACCATGTCAACCAAACTGCAGCCAACTTTATCAATAGCCATTAGCACGCCACAAGATTTCAGTGCATAGACAAATGAAACAGCCTCTGGGATAACACTTGGGTACTTCTCCATAAAATATCCGAAGCAACAGGGTCATCACCACATGTGAACTCTGAACACCTGAATGTGTCCAAAAACTTGTGGTAAATCTGTGTATATTGTTAGCATTTCATGATATGGACAGAAGTGTTTAAATCTGGATAGATTCCTTTAAATTGCATCTGCTCAAACAAGTAATTACATCTTGGACATGCTTATATTTTCCATAATCGGAACTCCAAACACCAAGGGCATTCCCCTCTGAGCAAGATGTCGTCATGTAGTTGCAAATACCTCCCTTCAAACATTTGATCACTCTTCAAGTACCTGTAATCAAACATCTTCTTCTGCCAAATAGCAACACATTAGTGCATAAAAACCAACCATTTCTTGAGCTAACATACTCCCCTCTTCTTAATTGCGAAGTCGTCCTCGACGAGCGATATGCTACCTACACTCAAGTTATCCAACATGTGATCATCACTCAATCAAATACAAATCTTTACCTTGTATGCCTATTCTCTTCTTCCTCGATGTAGCACCTGCAATTGCCCTCATACAATCATCGGTTAGTACCAAAATCCAATCATTCAACTTACCATCTTTGTCCATCTTCTTGCATCTTCATCGACATGTCCGCCTGTCTGCAAACTTCATTAAAACATTAGAACCTTTCTTCATCAAATCACAATATGTACAACCAAAATGAAAAGACAATCATATCCTTCATCCACATCACACATATATACTCAGCACACACATCATGATCCCACATCACACATCAACACACATGCAAGCAAAAAGCCCATCCACATTCCCTCTCGTTACTCTTCTCGACTGTTCGTTCAACACATCACAAATCTTTGTTCCACATACATACTCAACACACTTTCCACACACACCATATATAATCAAAACCATTCCCCACTTCCATTTTTTGATACTCTTCTTGGCCATATGATCGCTTTCCTGATTTCTTTTTCTCGTTTCTAACTGGGTTCTCTCGCCGATTTTTCATTCCCCTTCTACCTAGGGTTTCCACTACCTGCTTTTCTTTTCATCGACTCTTTGTTCTTTTTTGGCTTTTCAACTAAATTCTATTGGTAGGTCATCACCACAGCTCTTGAATTGATGGACACGTGGCAAAGATGACTCAAGCCTAACACGAGCTCACTCCGACAAGATCACTCATCGTCGACATGCTTCAGGACATCGCAAGTAGTTGCACAACCTAAGAACCAAAATGAGCACCTCCCAAGAGTTCGCAGACAAACAAAGTAACTAGCACGATTGGATTCTTCAAGTACAAGCTTTCCATAGACACGTTGGAGCCAAAATCCTAGCCGAGCTTAAGCATTGATTCAACATGCCTCATTAGGAGTCCACACATTCCCAGATCACCACAACACAGATACATATTCCCATCCGAGCATCATGCTCTCTCACCTCTCTTCTGTCCCCCCTCGAGCGAGGAATTTTTCTCGTTCACACATTTTTTTCATCATTTTTCCACATATTTACTCACACTTGCCGGCCTACGCTGAAGTTGGATGCGACTCGTGGCCTCGACCACCCGATCGAGTTTGTTCCACCCATCTACCAATCCAACGCAGCGCGTGACACACAGAAAACTAGCCCTATGCGAAACCGACGTCAGTTCATGGCTTTGACCACCCGGCCAAAGTGGGTCCACCCAACTATCGGCCCACATAGGCACGTAGCCACACGCACACATACATAAACATATATATTTTTTTCCCTTTTGTTTTTTTTTTTTTCATTCTCGCATCTCGAGAATTAGGAGACAAAAGAAAGGACCTTTTCCCAACCCAACCAATCATGACACACACACACATATCCCCCTGTGGACATCCCGATGAGATACATCTCCTCTCTGCCGCTACTCAAGCCAAAATCCAGCCACTAATGCCTTGGTCAACACGTCCTCGCAAAACCCGCACATACTAACCACCTCATCGACCTGGAACCTCAAAGAGTGTCACTTCAATCCTAAGTGTACAACCAACTCGATCCATCCGTCCTCACATCTCTGACTCGCAATCCCGCAAAGCAAACCCTAATCAGACCTAAGTTGTCCCTATCGACATCCATCGCCTCGTCTATTTCTTTTTCATCTCCAACCTCTGCCTCGCAGAGCTTCCACCTAACCTGATAAAAGACCTTGAAAATTACCATTAGCCGTTGTACCTCTTAGTGCCTCAAGCCTCACCGCTAGGTCTCTTAATCCTTGTTTGTTGTGCTCAATATCACTATGATATTGGAACAGGTTAGAGTCAATGCTTCGGAACCGATTCCATATTTGCTCCATTTCTTTATCCTCTCTCACCCTTTTTGCAGCTCCGAGGGGAATATCCTCCCTCTTCTCAACTCGAATGGTCAACTTCTCAACTTCCTCTCTAATTGATCTTTCCTCTCAAATCCTACTCATATTTTCTACATCAAGATCATCTACCTTCTTCGACAATTCATTCTTCGTCCTTTCTAACTCTGTTCCGAACGCATCCAACCTATCCAACATGGCTTTCAACTCTCCTTCCATTTTTCCTACTCTCGGGTCCTCCACTTGTCCTCGCGTCTCGTCATCTTTCCGATTCATCCACCTATCGAGCTTGCTACTCAGCCTTGCATTCTCTTTCTCTAGAGGTTTCATTTTCTCATCGCTCTCTGCTTGGGCACTCTTCATTCTTCCTAACTCTAGGTGGAACTCCTCACATGCCTTACCCGCTTGGTCACTGTATCGATGGATTATGCTTTGTACCTTATCAATTTCATGCTCCATTCGTTCGACTCTCCTCATCAGGTCATCCCTATCTCTTGAGGGCTCTTCTTCGATCATGACATGGTAGCAGTCTATCGTTAACCGACCATTCCTAATATCCAAGACTTCTTTTCTCCTTTGCCTTTCCCTTCTAACCCCACTTTGATGCTGAAGTGTTTGAATTTGTCTTTTAAGTTGTTGTTTTCCCCCTTTAACTCTTTATTCTCACTTTCGACCGATCGCATCTCCTTTTCCCAATTTCCTAAGACTTCTGCCATTTTCACTTGATTTTCTTCTATTCTCTCCATCTTGACCTTATCACCATCCCGCTCCACATGCAACCAATTGACTTGACATTCCAGGCTCTTCACAAGTTCTACCAAGCCTCGGTCTGGAGATCCAGTGTTGTTGGAAGCAGCCAGAGGCACAAACGACACGGAAGCATGTAACGACAGAGCAGGGAGCCAGTCGAATCGTTTTTCAAAGAATTATGTTTTCAAATACTTTCCAAAAACCTCCAACAGTGATTTTTATCACTATTGTAACATATGTAACATAGAAAACCCCATTTTGTAATCCATAGCTCCATTTTGTGCAAGCCGAGGAGTCCTCGAGCTTGAGGAGCTTAGGTAGAACAAGCGTATCAATTTTCGTTATTTTTAGACATCGTTTACCCTTCCAAATAGCATCTAGGACCTAATTTTTAACTATGCCGGTCACTAGATGTGAAACCGGTCAAAACTAGTCTAGAAACTATAAAAAGAGCTAGAGAGCTCATTTTTGAGGTTGGTTAGTGTTAGCTTGTTGGAGTTTAGAGTTCTTTTGAGCTTGTAATAGTGTTCTTGAGTAATAGAGTTGATTTCTCACCTTCCATTGTGTCTTGCTTGTCTCTTCGTAGTGTGTGTGTATTTGTGTGTGCATTTCTATGCTTCTCAACTTCACTCTCACTTCATCTCACATTCACGATCTTCATATCACTCCTATCTCTTCCGTGGATTGACAATTAAGGAGGTGAAGCTTCTTAACGTGGTACTTACCATTGTGCTAGAGCAACACCAAATTTGGCGCCGTTGCCGGGGATCGAGTCTAGGACGAATGTGTGATGGTAAGAGTATAGCAAGAAGTGGCGTTGGAAGGTAAAAAATTCAGTTTTTGTTGTTGTTTTTACTTAGTTTTTGTTGTTTTTCACCTCCCCCACACTCCATCTTCATCACCGCATCATCATCTTCATCTCCAAAAAAATCAGAAAATTCACCATATCCACCCATTCTCCTCATTTCCCCTCATTTGTGCATGCGAGAGAGTGAGAGAGAGCTTTTGTGCTTGTGTGTGCTTTGGCTTTCTTGAGTTTTCTTGCAGGTACAGAGCTCCAGTGCATCAGGAAAGCTTGGAAAAGGTAAAATTTTCAGTTTCTGTCAGAAATTTCCGACTGTGTCAGACCATCGCGATGGTCTGCAAAGTTCGGAATTTGAAGAAGGCGACCACACCAGCGTGAAGAGCACACCTGCGCCCCTAGGAATCCATAGCTGCATCTCAAAAAATTGCATTTTGGTGGACCATCGCGACGGTCTCAGACCATCGCGATTGTGTCACACCATCGCGATTGGCTCACGCCATCGCGACGGCTCGGCCGGACCATCGCGACGGTCTCACGCCATCGCGACGGTTCATTTGGACCATCGCGACGGTTCGCGGACCATCGCGATTGTTCGGTTGACCCCACACCATCGCGATTGGCTCACGCCATCGCGCCGACGGTGCCACGTGGCAAGTTGGACCATCGCGACGGCTTGCACCCTTGCACCATTGCGACAACCCGAAATTTTGGACCATCGCGATTGGCTCACGCCATCGCGCCCAGACCATCGCGATTGGCTCAAGCCATCGCAGCTGTGACCATCGCGACGGTTCACTTTGGACCATCGCGATTGTTCACATTGACCGTTGACTGACGCCATCGCGATTGTCCGCCTGATCGAGCCATCGCGATTGTCCGCCTGATCGAGCCATCGCGATTGTCCACTTTCACGCCATCGTGACGGTTCAAACTCACGCCATCGCAATTGTCCACTTTCACGCCATCGCGATTGTTCACCCTCACGCCATCGCGACGGTCCCAGACCATCGCGATTGTCTCAGACCATCGCGATTGTGCACCCCCATCGCAAATTTTCGGGTTTCATTTTTTGGCCAATTTTGGGGCTATTTTTGGGAAATTTTGGGGTGATTAGACTCATAGGAGACCCCTTAGCTCATATTTGGAGAAAAACCTGTTTGTCAGTTTTTACCCCCCAGGGCCTGAAGAGTCATAACTTTTTCATCCGAAGTCCGTTTTTTGAGCTTAATAGCTCGTTAGAAAGCTATTTTTAGACAAGCTATTTTGAGGTTGACCTAGTTTGGGACTAGAAAGCCAGGGGGCAAGCATTAAAAAGTTGGGCAAAAGGGAAGGGACTTAAAAGGTGTATATACTCAAGTGCTTGATCATCCAACTGTGAATTGGTCTAATATTGAATTTTTCCAAGTCTAGCAAGGGCAATCAAAGACAACCAAAGCAAGGCCGTGAAGGGCATAAAGCTTGGGAAGCGTGGCTTCTTGGGCATCAGAGCAACCAGAAAAGCTGACTCGAGGTTGGAAGATTACTCAACCCCCTCAGTCAATTCTTAGCTTAGGCTAAACGGTAGTGTTGTGGATTAACGACGATAGGAACGCCTCAAGTTCAAGAGAATTAAATTTATCAAGTCTAAGACTACAAGATAAAGGTGTGTGACACGAAAACCTAAAGGAAAGAACCTAAGTCTGACGGAACGAGAACTCAAAATGATAACAAAAAGTCGAATTCTTGACGCATACATTAAGACAAGAATCTAAAGAAATTTAAAAAGAATCAAGAAAGTAATAACAAAGAATCTGTGACGATCTGAGCGTGTACTGAGTGTGCAAGGAACAAAATTAATGAACCTTAGATCGGGCAAACATATAGGCAAGTCAGACCGGCGAAGCCTTAGATCATCAGAGGCAAGTGTAAGAACTACTGCGCGATCGTGGGCTCAACAGTTGAACACTAGTTATCCCTACGAGAGCTCAGACACTAGCGAATCAGAAATGGCATTTAGCACAGAAAGACCAGAAGGAGGGTCTAATGTAGCCTATTTAGAAAAACCAGAAGGACCCTATAGAACACAACTAGAGTTTCTCCGAACCAACCGATTAGGTGCTCGCATCTATGAGGATGGTTTGCGAAGGCAAGTGGTGCAAATGCACAACCCCGATCAACCCATCGGATTGGAACGTCCAGTGGTGAAATTCGAGAGAGACGCGTACATAGACAAGGAAGGAACAATGTACATATTAAGTACGCAGCCTAACAATACCAACGAGTTTGGCGTGATTCAACCAGAGACGGAAGCAAAATCTCAAGGAAAAGAACCATTAGAAGAGCCTAGAACACCTAGAGGGAAATCTGTGCTGACACGAGTACTAATCCCAGAATGGATCCCTCAAGACAACAGAAGCATAGAGTTGTTTGTAAATAAAGAAACTGATGAAGCCTTTTGGAGATACAAGACCGAAATTCTTAGTGAGGTAGGTATCATCACTATATACGAGTTCAAGGACCCGGATACACCTGGAAAGGTTGTATACCTGGATGAGACTTCAGAAAGAGTCTTTGTGGTGCCTGACCGTGCTAAAAACACATACACATGGAGAGGTGAATTGGTATTCCCTCCATCTAGAACGAACATGAATACAAGTCAACAAGGGGTAGGAACATCATCAGCCCATGGAAATCAAAGAGAGAGAAATAAAGAGAGATCGGAAGTAAGCTTTAATCACCCCATAGGGAGAGATGGAACAACCACGGACACTAATAGAGCGGATAGACAAAGAGATCATGGAGTACTAGGTGGTAGAGATGATTTTCCTCTACCTAGACCACGCGAACACGCAAGAATACTGAGACCCACTCAATTAGTGAAATCCATGAAAAATTACTTTGATGGGACAGGAGATCCCTATGACCATGTCGCAGAATTCAAGCAAGTACTAAGAGCAGAACAAGTCGAAGACATGTTCACGCAATACAATGCATTTGGACTAACGTTAAAGAATACAGCTTTAACTTGGTTCCAACCATTGCAACAAAGGCAATTTAGAGACATCCATCACTTTTTAGAGTCATTCATCACCGAATTCTCTAAAAGTGGGATTAGACATGACACGTCTTCGTTGATTCATAGCTTCAAACAGACCCCTCAGGAAACAGTCAGACTGGCAGGACGTAGGTTTAGACAATATGTTGAACGATGTCCAATGCAAGAGCTACCCTCACAAGCCAAGCAAGTGTCATTGTTTTTAGATGGCTTGTTGAGCTCTAAACTACGCTCCTACGTGTACCTAAAAGAACCCAGAACGCTAGAGCAATGTATAAGAATTTGTATAGACATTGAGGACAACTTAGGAGACGAGTTGGAACTCTCAAAGGTCTATAAGGACTCAGACTGTTCATCTCTAGCATCCACAAAATTGTCTAGCTCAATAGAAGACCTTGCAGAAAAAGTGGCCCAGAAACTAGGAGTTTCTAGTAAACCCAGGGTACTAATGAACAAGCGTTGTTACACCTGTGGTTGTGAACATATGGCAAATGTGTGTCCCAATGCAACACAACCTCAAGCCAACCCTAGTGGCCAATACTGTACAATTGAGAGAAGATACACGAATCATACGGCTCAGGACTGCCCATACAACAAACAGACCGTGAGACAGAACTACCCGCAAGCATACCCACAGCCAGGTAGGTATCAAGGCCAATACAATGCTCAGCCTTATTACTATAGGCCTCCTCAGAACTACCCATACCAGGCTCAACAGAGACCTCAACCTGTCTTAGCTCAGCAGCCACCCCCACCAGCTAATGTCATCGCAGTCAAATACGCTGCTGCAGAAGAGAACCTAAGTAGGGCCTTAGTGCCTTCTTCACCTTTGATCACAGAGAGTGACCCGAACTCGAACAGTTTTGACTCCACGCATGTAGATAGTCCACCCGCATATTACACCGAGTCACCAGAACATGTGGAGGCATATCATTACGATAGTCCACCAGTGGAACCTAGTTGGGAGCCCGACTACGCTCATGTGATGTACACAAACCCAAATCCACGGCCCCAATTGAGACAACAAAGACCACAGGGCCCTAGAGGACCATGCTTTAGGTGCCAAGGAGATCATTTCATAAAGGATTGTCCACATCCCCCGATAGCAGGACAATCACAGTACTATAACATCCCAGGCTTTTGTGCTGATTGTGGCAAAGAGCACATAATCAAAGATTGTCCTAAGAACCCAGTTAATGCTACAAATGTGACACCGATCAACGTGATAGGTATTGTAAATAACGCAGATGGATCCAACCCTACATACGTGCCTATCCAAGCTATCACAAGAGCCCAGGCGCTCTTACAGAACCAACAGCTTAATCAAGAGAAAGCAGTCGGAACCAGTGAAGTTGCAGAATCGAGCAGTAAAAAGACAAAATCTTGGAAAGATTCTAGAGAAAGAATTAAGAGAAAGTGGAGTAAAAAGATAACGGAGTTGGAAGGAAGTTTAAAGGAATCTAGAGCCAAAATCCAAGAATTGACTTCACAGGAATTGAATCAAGAGAATCCAGCTCAGAAATCAGGATCAGTTTTAGCTGAACCGATACCAAAAAATCTAGACATGATGTTTCGTGCATATCAGGATAGATTAAAAGAGGGACCTCAGGTAGCTGAAATGAGCAAAAACTACCCTCGAGCTGATCTAGAAATTGAGAGAACTAAACTTTGCATGAAGATGGTAGAATTAGCACAAGTGTTGTTCGAAGCCTCTAGATATCTTAATTGGAATAACATGGCAAAACCGGAATTACACTTTCAAGGACTAATGGAGAGGCTAGAATACTTGATTGAAAGCAAAGAGAAAAAGGATCAGCATAGGAACCCTATTGTCCCAGAGACACAGGAAAGGAATGCACCATCCCTGTCTCAAGTACCCAACTCAGAAAGTCAAGACAACCTGTCTTCCATACATAAATATTCACATGAATTTTTGAGAGAAATCCAGGAAGAGAAATGGAGAAAAGAACAAGGAACCCATCCTCCTATCCAAGAAATAGATGATTTGCAGGAACAATTTCCCCAAGACATCCCCTCTATTTACGATGATGTAGAGGAAGAACAACTGAGTGAACACACAGGCTTTGAATCTAATTCTTTACAAGAATTACCTCAGTTCACAGGACCTTGGGAAGCAAAGTCTATTAGTATGAGAGCACCCACGATAATAGTGAGGAATGAAGAATCAGTAATCCCTAGAAACACGGAAGTGATCAAGAACACTAAAGTACAATGTAATCTCACTCTAGAGGAGTTGTTAAAGGTAAAACCAGAATTGTGGAAACATGTAGCAAATCAATTCCCCGAGCTTGCTACTACTCCCTCACAAATAGGATCACAAAATAAGGTACCAGAGATACCCGTAGAAAAGATCGGAGATGTAAGCGAAGGAGAGGAAGGTAACACTTATCTTTCGATAACCCATCAGGGCTACACCACGAAATCCATCCTAGATTCAAGAGCCGGAGTAGCCATCGCTACCACCGCTTTATGGAAACGTTGGGGTAAGCCAGCATTAAGACCCACCAGGATGAAGCTACAAATGGCTGACGGACACATAGAAAAACCATTAGGCTTACTAGAAGGCATATCTCTCACCACTTGTGGTGTAGAATTTGAGCATACTTTTGCCATTTGTGACTTTGCAAAAAACCATGCTTATGAGATGATATTGGGACGACCATTCATGCGTCAGTTGCAAATTGTACAAGATTGGGGAACTAATTCTTTGTACTTGCAACATTTAGGAGTGACTACCAAAGTCAATCTTAAAGACTATTCACATAGAGATGTACCCCCAATACAATGGAATACCATCCATAAGACACCAGTAGAAACAGAATCCGTGCACTCATTAGAATCAGATCCTTCTTGGTTGCATGAGGATACTCATTTATGGATGTGTAAAGTAGCCAAACAAGAGGAAGAAAGGTTAGAAGCCAGGACCTTAGGTGCAGAACAACATCCACGAACCCTTCAAGATCCAGCCTATGCACCTGTAGTATTCCCTGACGAAGAGTTTGAACCCCATGGTTGGGCAGAAATCCTAGCAACCATGGATGTAGCCATCAATGAAGAACAATGGACTCCCCACTGTGACGAGGATGGCTATGACATATCAGTTTTTACGATAGAGCCAATCATGTGCGATGCAATTTTAGAAGAGTGTGAACCTAACACTGATGCATTTGAGGATGCAAGCGATTTCGATTTAGAATCAATTATCATGGATTCTCCCTTTGCATCAGAGGAAGAATACTTTCACGAGGTAGAGACTCGCACTCGTACGAATGCCTAATAGAAAAGTGAATGACGGACAAGTATATGATAACCGAGAGAAAACCAAGAAAATAATCGTAGCCATAGAAGGAGAAGAAGAAAAATGTACATACATAGGGCATGATTTGACGAAGGAAGAAGAAGAAGAGTTAGTTGCCCTATTGCGCGAATATAGAGATGTTTTCGCTTGGAGTTACAAAGATTTGAAAGGAGTAGATCCAGATATATGCTCTCATAGAATCCCTATGACTCCAGATGCAAAACCGACAAAACAGAAACCTTACACGTACAATGATAACTACGCTGCGAAGATTAAAGAGGAGATAGATCACTTGATAGAAGCAGGATTCATTTACGAAATTGAACATACCGAATGGGTATCTCCCATTGTGGTAGTGCCCAAGAAGAATGGAAAATTGCGTGTGTGTATTAACCTTAAAAAAGTTAATGCCGCCACGATTAGAGACAGTTATCCTCTTCCTATCACAGAACATCTATTGGAAAGAGTTGCGGGCAAGGAAGTTTACAGCTTCCTTGATGGTTTTTCAGGCTATAATCAAGTAGCCATTGCTCCAGAAGATCAACACAAGACGGCATTTGCCACTGAATGGGGCATATTTGCATTTCGTGTGATGCCATTTGGCTTAACAAATGCACCCGCCACTTTCCAGCGACTCATGTGTCATGTTTTTACGGAATTCTTATGCAAGAGTTTGGAAGTTTATGTCGATGACTTATGTGCACATTCAAATGTAAGACAGACACATATCCCAGAGTTAAGGCAAATATTTGACAAATGTCGAGAATATCAGGTTTGTTTGAACCCAGAAAAATGCGTTTTCATGGTCAGACAAGGCAAAATTCTAGGACACATTGTGTCAAAAAATGGAATCTCTACGGATGAAGAAAAGGCCATTGTGGTTATTATAGGAGATTCATACACATGTATGCAATCATAGCCAAGCCTTTGTACTCTCTTTTAACCGATTTCGAATGGACAGATGAATGTGAAAATTCATTCAATGAACTTAAACGACGCTTGTGCTCATCACCTATATTGACAACCCCAGATTGGAGTAAGCCATTCCATGTACATGTGGATGCATCCAATTACGCCATAGGATGTGTGTTAGCACAACCCACGAATGAAGGTAACATAGATCTCCCCATAGCTTACGCGAGCAGACAATTGAACGCAGCAGAAAGAAATTACACCACGACGGAACGAGAAGGATTAGGGATGATCTACGCAGTAAAGAAGTTTAGGCACTACTTGTTGGCCAACAAGTTCAAGTTCTTTACAGATCATCAAGCCCTATTGTACTTAGTCAACAAACCATGTAACACCGGACGATTGATACGTTGGTTTCTATTACTCATGGAGTATGATTTTGAAGTCGTAGTCAGGAAAGGAAAGACACATCTTAGAGCTGACCACCTTTCAAGATTAATCTCAAGAGAAGCTCCTCAAGGAGTAGCGGATGAATTACCAGATGCTTATTTGTTTAATCTTGAGATAGTACCAGAATGGGCTAAACCTATAGTCCCCATTCTGACATACGGACCCAAGAATCCTAGGATAAAGATCAAAGAGGGAGAGATTACCAAGTCTCAGAGATACCAAATAATGGCAGGAAGCATATATAAACAGGATAATCAAAAGATTCTTGCTTGTTGTGTAGATGAATCAGAACATGCGAATTGGTTGCAATTAGCACACATAGGTGCACTACAGCGACATCATTCAAAACATCGAACATTACAGACTCTGCATAGATTAGGAGTATATTGGCCTACGATGGAAGCAAATGTCTACAAGTTGTGTAAAGAATGCCATGTTTGTTGTGAAAGACCACCAGTAGAGCATGCTACATTATATCACGTGTCTCTCACACCAGACTGGAGTGAACAATTAGTGACATACTTGAGGACGAAGACATTCCCTCAAGGAATGACTTTAGCTCGACAACGTAGTCTAGAGCAGGAAGCTCACGACTATTCACTTATTGGCGATAACCTATACAAAAGAGGACGAGATGGATATCTAAGACAATGTGTTCATGAGAGCGATTATCTGAGACTAGAGACTGCACACCAAGGTGTTGCAGGAGGTCATTTTGGACCCGATAGGATAATCAAAGGCATCCTCTTTGCAGGATTATGGTGGCCCACTCTTCACATGGATGCTCATACCTATGTAAAGAGATGTGATGTGTGCCAAAGAACTCAGTTTCCTACTCGCAGAGATGAAATGCCATTGAAACCCATGATGGGCGGACGTGCATTTTCAAAGTGGGGTATAGACTTTGTAGGACCCATTAACCCCCCTGCAAAAGGCACACATGCGGAATACATTATTGTTGCCACAGATTATCTTACGAAATGGGTAGAGGCAAAAGCCACGAAAAAGAATGATGCACACACAACTGCAAAATTCTTATTTGAAAATGTCTTTACAAGATATGGATTGCCTATAGAGTTAGTGAGCGATCGAGGAACTCACTTTCTAAACCAAGTCATTGAATATTTGTTACAGGATTTTATGGTGATTCACAAGAAATCCGCACCATATCATCCTCAGGCCAATGGTCAGGCTGAAAGCACTAATAAGATCCTTTGTAACGTACTGACGAAACTCGTGAACAACAAACGTTCAGATTGGGACAAACAGTTACATCATGCTGTTTGGGCATATCGAGTGGCCTACAAGACCGTACTCAATGCAACTCCCTTTCAGATGGTTTTTGGTCAGAATGCAGTGCTTCCTTTGGACTTCTTGATACCGACCCTTAAGGTTGCACAAGAACATCAGTGGACCGGCCATGAATTATCAGCGAGAATAATGGACTTGGAACGATTAGGAGAAACCAGGCTAAAGGCGGCATCAGGCATATACGCAGCCAAGAAGCGACAGAAAGCGTATTTTGATGCACATGTGAAAGATAAAGGCCTAAAAGAAGGAGATTTAGTTCTAGTATATACGCTAAAGCAACACGCACGTAAGTTAGAAAAGCGAGGTTATGGACCTATGATCATTAACAGACTCTCAACAAGTGGAGCAGTACAATTAGCCACTTTAGAAGGAGATATAATGCCTAATTATATTAGTGGCTGTAGAGTCAAGCTATATCAGGAACCTCTTACTGAGGATATGCTTAGACGATTCACGTTGGCAAAGAAGCGTAAGGAGGAAGAAAATAGAATACGAGCGGAAGCTCAGGCAGAAGCAATAGAACGCATTAAGCGCATGAAGTTAAGAAGACAAGGACTAGGGAGAGAGCATTATAACCATCGGGAAACTACACCCAGATACCCCATGGCCATGTGCCAAGTAAAGTCAAACACTCATCCTAGTATAGTGGACAGGAGACCATTCATTACAGTTAGGCTAGAGCACGGCAACCCTTGCCAAGAGCTCAGGGCTTTAATTGACTCAGGTGCTGCGACTAGTGCGATTAGATGGTCCCACTATAAGGATTCAGGAATAGAAATGCGGCCAATTGAGGCATACCTCATAGGCCTAGGAGGCATGGAAACCCCTTGCATGGGTGAGGTGGACCTTCCTATCCTCATTAAGGATGTGACCATGACAGCGAAGCTACTAGTGTGCCATGATGACAACCTGATGGAACCCCTAATCCTTGGCCAAGATTGGCTATGCGATCACTCAGTGGACCTAAATCTTAGACAAGGCTCCATACAAATTGGAACCTCAGAGCAGAAGTGAGTGATACCGCTTGACTTCCCTAATTGCATTCCGATTGAGGTTTGTAACCCTAGACCCTAGGAAACGCATGCGACGGAAGACCGTATAATCTTGGGTCTGACCAGTCACGTTACGTCTACACCAACCCACTCGGGCTTGGCTATGGACAGTTGTCAATCAGAAGGACGACAGGAGATCTTCCCTGGGGTTTCCTGCAAACTAGAAGGGGTAGCTACCCAACCGCTAGGGCAGATGAACACAATCAGCGGTCAGGTGGGCTGCATCAGCGGCCAAATGAGCACAACACCCTGCGGTGCTCATCCTTCCAAACTTGCTGCGGACTGGCCTAGATTAAAGATAGATAACGAATCACTTCCTAATGGGCAGGTCACGCAAGTGTTGGATCTCCCTTCTTTTCCAAAGCAGAGCGTCCATTGGACCTCTCAAACCCAACCACAAACGAGTCAACCACAACAGAGGAACCCAGACCGACGACACCACCAGACAAGGCAAAGAAAGCAGCAGTATCAACATCACAGAACAAGTGGCACGAAACAAATATGGGTGCCAAAAGGACAGCAACCACAGGCTATTGGCAACACTGGAGACGAGAACAGGATAAAGTTTCAACAAAAGCAGAGTCAGCATCCAAAGTCCCCTCGATCTTCTTCTACAAGTACTCGACAGATTTGGATCGCCAAGAAATACCTTATCAATCGACCCACACCCATGCAGATTTGGGTACCCAAACAATGTATTATAGCTCAACCCTCAAGCCATGTAATATATACCCCTCAGAAAGCTTTTCATCCTTCAATACCACCAAACCCGATACCACTCTTTGTCCCTCAGCAGAAACATACCACCCACTCCAAGAATCTTAGGAAATGGATACCTAAACGTATCCAAACGTCTTCTTGTACCCCATTATCCCCGTTTAAACTCCACCCTTGTAATAATTCACCCTCAACCAAACCTTGTATAAATTCATACACCCAAACCCCACATCATGCATAATAAAAGCTCATCAAGAAATGTATGCATAATCTGAACCATGTAGGCGTCTAGAGACCTGCATTAGTTTTGCAAATAATCATTGCATCAATCACTTCATGACACTTGGCTACACGGGTTACACATCGGTTATGGAAAGGGATTGCGGTCTCACCTTAATGGGATCATAATTAATTTCCATACTAATGTGTTAATCTTTTGTAGCAGATCTTTTCCATTAGCTCATCAGTCATCATGCAAACCGAAGCAGGACCATCAGAAGCTGGCCCCAGTGCACCGATGGCCACTATTGGAGAATTACTCGCGGAATCTTATCCTACTATGCAACCACCAGAGTTTCAAGGTTTTCCAGGACCCATGCCAATCGATGATCCTCCTAGAGGATATACCGAGAAGATTCATCGTAACTCTCATTGGTTTCAAGGCCTAGCAGGACCATTGGCAGACGCTGATTTTATATTTGAGGCCAATTTGGCATTTGATCTTCGCACATGGACCAAGTACCAGTTCTTGTCAAGAGAATTTGAAGGACTACAGAATACACAAGATCTAACGCACGTTTGGGCACGAGCGGGATTTACAGAGTATTTTAGTGACCCTCTGCCTAAACCCGATTTTTACAGATGTTTTTACTTGGTAACCACCTTAACAGCTTCAGAAAACAGGGATCTACCTAGCACATTCATGTTACCATCCTTGGTAAATGATCCTCCATTCAGAAGGTTTTATTTGTCTAAAGATTTAATTCGCGCAGCTCTGAAAATACATGGAACACACACTCCGACGGAGAGAGAACGGCTAGTCCCAGAGCAGATGAAACATGGTGACGTAACTAAATGGGAGGATATTTCTGCTATAACACTTGAGCTCTCTAAGCCATTACGGATATGCATGCAGCACTTTGCTTTCCCAGCTCAGGATCGTTTTACCATGCCCCACAAGAGAATCTGGTTTGGTTTATACTTAGCATGTACTGGACCGCAAACGGTTGATCTAGCCAGCTGGATAATTGATCAGCTCTATTTGGCACAACATAGGTGGGAGCGAAAGAAGGTAATCAATGGATGCTGCGCCCTCACCAGGATCATATATATGTGCTTGGCGTATGACTTACCAATTGAGCGTGCCATGACTAGTGAGGAACTGAAAGCATTCAAAGGGACCACTAGGAAGGCTAGAAAGTCTAGCAAAGGCAGAGCCGGAAAACGCATGAGAGGAACTATCCCGTGCCTACAAGTCCTAGAATCACCCTCGCCACAACCATCTCCAGAGCAGTCACCAATAGCAGCCACTCCCACGGTACCACCAATTCGTATACGGTTATCAAGACCAGTTACGCCGCAGGGCACCACCAGTACTGTTGCACCCCAAGCAGCCACAACCACAGAACCTATCACCACAGCAGCTGAACTTCCCACCACTATTGGTGCGGAAGCTTTCTCTTTTCCAATACCGCATTTAGAACCAGGACAAGCAGAGCCACTGGACCAAACTTTTGATTTTGAGATGCCTGATGCATTCTCCAATGAGTTCCAGTTTTCAGAAGGACAATTGTTTTCTCAAGAATTTGAAAGGCCTAGCTACCCTACCACACCCAGGGATCAGCCGCAAGGACAGATCATGTCCAGCTCTGATGACGAAAGAACAGCAACCGATGACGACGAAGGAGATGACGAAGCTAGCTAGGGAACACAGGAATCCCAAGAGCATGAACAGACAGATGGCCAAGGCCAACAAACAGACACACATGGTGATACAAGTACCCATGAAGATGAAACTTACGAAGCAGCAGCTTACACACTAGCTATCAAGAAGCTGTATAGAACTATGGAAAAAGTTTGGGAACGCAAAAAGCTGATAGAGGAAGAGAGTCAAACAATAATAGAACAAGAACTTGTCACAGGCGGATTCAAAGACGCATACATCAAAGGATTCAGAGAGTTAGTCAAATCAGTAGGCTCCAACGAAGCACTCAGGTACTTGCAACGAAAGCCACTACCACAGTTTGACCCCCGCAGAGTACGACTACTTTCAAAGCCCGGCGAATACATTCGTGTACCCACAGGAGCACAGTCTTCTGAACAAGCCAGGGAGGCACGCCTCGTCCCCGAAAGTTCGTTGGCTGTAGAAACCATCTTTGTAGATTCCCCACCCCGCGCTACAGCTGTACAAACCTCAGTAGTCACTGAAGTACCGACCACCCCAACCGCTCCTCTCTCACCGCCCGTCCATCCAGCCTCCCCTCTTCACCCTCCTTCCCCCAGACCAACATCTTCATTCGCCGGTGGCGTTGCAGAAATTGTCTTTACGACCACTAACCCCACAATTCCCGCACCCATTAGCCCTAGTCTACCCCCTCCCACAACCTTTCTATCCAACCCATTCCTTCATCAATCTTTTCCATCTTTCCCCACAACTCCAAGACCCCTTTTCCCATTCCCACCGCCATTAACCTTCTCCCCCGTCTCACCTCCCCGACCCACTGTAACCCCTCTTTCCCCTTTCTACCAAGCTGCTCCAGCCAGCCCCCCTGTAAATTACCCCTCAACCTTTGTAAATCCCGTATTTACACCGGCACGAGTACCCACGATCACACCCATATTCACGGTCACCGCACTAGATACGTCCACTGACATGGACATCTCACCACCCACTGCACCATCACTCACTTCACTCACGGCACAAACATTTTTAAGCACATCACAATTTTCAACAATCACTACATCATCCACCTTCCCACCCCCATTCCCCATTCCCGTTGCATCTACACCAACTGCATCTTCATTTAGCACCCCATTAATACTATCACCCACTGTATATAATGCATTCCGACAGATGTTCATGTGTATGACGCAAGTAAGAGATGAGTTCACATCTCTTGGTGATAATTATCAGCAGCTGCAGAGGACAACCAATGACTTACAGTCGCAGCTTAATTTATTGTCTATTGAGAATGCCTCTCTGAACACCCGATACCAGGAATTATGCGAGGCTTATCACAAATTGGAACTAGAAAGCGAAGAAAAGACCAAGGAAGCCACTGCTGACCTGGATAACTTATTAAGAGCCCAGACAGTCCGCAATGCAACGCTAACACGCAACATGGGCTTACTACGAAGACACTTGGCAGCCGCCAAGGAATAAAACCAGCGCTTACAGGATCAGAACCGAGAAAACTTAGAAGCAGCGCTCGACCACCCAGACCAACCACTCAGTCCTAGCAGGTTCAAAGCCATTCCTTCAGACTCGATGAGGATGCTGCTAGACGATCATGTGAGATTGCTAGATGAATATGACCGCATGAACGAGGAGTTACAGAAACTCAAAGAAGATCACAAATTACTCCAGTTACGAGAACCGGCACACCAAGACATACCAGCACCTGTGGACCCCTCTCTTGACATCTTAGAGGAACTCAACGCATTACGGGCCCAGGTATCGAACCTTGAATCACGGATTGCAGTATATGAAGCACCACCAAGGCCAGATTCCCCACCTGAGCTTCCAGCAGAGGAAGAAACGGTCACCATCCCGGTGGAGGAAACGTTTGAAGAAGCATACGAGCCACAACCCATCCCAGGCGGACGCATCACGGCCGAAGGTCAGATGACGTACGAACTTCCAACCCCCGCGTGGATGAAGACTATTGAGGAACTTGGAACAACGCACTCAGTGAGGGTAGAGGCACAATTACATGCCATGGCGATGATAGAAGAAAGAATATTACAGTCTCCATTCTTTGCTCATTTGGCCCCGCGACGATACATATCTGGGCATGAGCTACAGTATAAACCGTATTTCATGTTAATGGCCGAATACCAGTTAGCCATTGAGAAAGAGACAGGTAAGAAACCATCGCATGCGACTCAGTTTGAGGCGGATGATTTGCCACTAGATGCGCAGCAAGGAAAGATCTATCAACCAGAGTGGCGAAAAGATTTACTACAACAGTATCCAGAGATGATGAGTACATGGGTAAAGGCACCTTTGCATTTGAAGTACAACCCGTGTTGGGGACCAGTGCCACGACGCCGCTCCTGGACTGCCTTTGCTATTAAGGTACAAAACAATAAGCAGTGCCAAGACTGGTTGAATTACCCCTATTTTAAGCCACCCATTGAGTTACCAACTGTTGGCTACATGATGGCTACAATTCGCCACTGGATCCCTAGATTAAAGCATATGGATGATATAGTGGCGCATATGACTGTCAAAATCTTTGACATGATGCAAATGATTTTTAAAGTCTTCCGACGTGTCAAGGCACCCCATGTCAACACCCCGGGCTTTGAGCATGGCAATTTCGATCTGGTATATGATATGAGTACAACGCCATCGCTACGGGTGTGTTATGCCTGGCATTGCAGAATAAAATACCTACCGGCGTGCTACAAGCAGACGTTCGAAGAGATGTTCACAACCGGCTTCTGGGAATACCATTCAGAGGTATTCATAAGCAGGCCTACACATTTATTACAATTATTTGCCTGTGAACGAATGGTCTATTCCACACACTATCAGCTCCCGCCACCGGAAGAACCGCAACCCATCAACTGGGAGAAACTCGAGGCCGACCTGGCCCGAGGCATTTGTATCTCCGAGCACACCCTCGCTCAAGACCTCCTGCAAAACTATATCCGGCAGACCTCACAGCAAGGTTCTGTCAGGGACGACAGAAGCGAGAGGGAGGGGGGTGTTGGAAGCAGCCAGAGGCACAAACGACACGGAAGCATGTAACGACAGAGCAGTGAGCCAGTCGAATCATTTTTCAAAGAATTATGTTTTCAAATACTTTCCAAAAACCTCCAACAATGATTTTTATCACTATTGTAACATATGTAACATAGAAAACCCCATTTTGTAATCCATAGCTCCATTTTGTGCAAGCCGAGGAGTCCTCGAGCTTGAGGAGCTTAGGTAGAACAAGTGTATCAATTTTCGTTATTTTTAGACATCGTTTACCCTTCCAAATAGCATCTAGGACCTAATTTTTAACTATGCCGGTCACTAGATGTGAAACCGGTCAAAACTAGTCTAGAAACTATAAAAAGAGCTAGAGAGCTCATTTTTGAGGTTGGTTAGTGTTAGCTTGTTGGAGTTTAGAGTTCTTTTGAGCTTGTAATAGTGTTCTTGAGTAATAGAGTTGATTTCTCACCTTCCATTGTGTCTTGCTTGTCTCTTCGTAGTGTGTATGTGTGTGTGCATTTCTATGCTTCTCACCTTCACTCTCACTTCATCTCACATTCACGATCTTCATATCACTCCTATCTCTTCCGCGGATTGACAATTAAGGAGGTGAAGCTTCTTAACGTGGTACTTACCATTGTGCTAGAGCAACAAGTGTCCTTGCTCTCACTTGCTCTTGCAGTCTCTATCGAAGAAGTAACTCCGCTCTTGTCAACCTCCACATATAGAGAAGATACACACCTATCAAGTCCATTTGTTGCAACCTTTCTGACATTCACTTCTTTTGAGCTACACATATGCTCACATAACCACTTTTTCCCACAGTCCGTACATGTGGGGACAAAATCCAACGGAGTGCATACGCAAGGGCAATATTTTGCTATATGCCCCACCTCCTCGCAACACCAGCATCTAACATAATTTGATATCGGTCCAAATCGCCACCCTCCGTTCACATGACGTCTCATGGTCGGATGAAAATATATCCATCTCCTATTTTGCCCAGAATTCTTTTGTCTCATGTTGGTCTTCTCAAAACCACAGGCTTGCCTTTGTTGAGCCATTTCTTTAATGAAGATCAAAGCAGATTTGGGATCGACTTGGCTGTGCCACACGATTGGGGCACCAAGCGAACTCGTAGCACTCTCTATGAGATGTGCTAAGCCAATTCCCGGCAAACGCACCAAAATGTTTCGCTCTCAAGCCAAGGGAAAGTGCGGATGGCTGCCTACTTCTTGTTGCCCAAATGTCTTGAGATCCACAAATTCCGCTCAAATATATACATAAAAGCACGAAAATGGAAACCCCAGTACGTGGGTAGGCAGGGACTCGAAATTATGGATTCCTTCGCCTTGCTTTTCCCCCCTCCCTCCCGTTCTCTTTCCTTCTTCCTCCTTTGTTTTTCTTTCTCTTTTCTCTTGCTTCTCTCTCTCTTTACCTCTATGTGAAAAATGCACTTTTGAAATGGAAGAAAAATATGCCAGTCCCCTCTCTCTCTTTCTCTCTCATTTTTTTCTCTTTCGGATTCACCCTCTATCACCCCTATTCTCTCACTCACTTTCACCTTTCTTTTCCCTTTCTTTCTCCTTTCTCCCTTCCTCTTTCTTTCTTTTTCTTCCTTCCCCTTTTCATGTTGCTTGATATTTTCCTCACTCTCTTCCTTACGCTATCTTCCTATCTTCAATCACATCATCACCACGTTCTTGTTGCATGGATATCATCTCGGGTATGGACTAACTTCCGTCTTTACTCATCATTGATATTATACTTTGCATAATAAACACATATCATAATATAAACATCCAATCAAAACCCTATCGAGGTACATACCAACTTTGTGCACACACCACGCATGTTTCCCTTTGCCCTACTTGGAAAAAATGAATGACTTAAATGGAACTCTATCCCATGCGTGGATCAATACAAATGGTTCAGTACACAGTTTTAAATGTCTTTTTGTCTTGTTATTGAAAGCGTGATGGCACGGATTCCCTTCATCATGTTCCACATCTCCTGCTGGCTTAAGTTATACTTAACTAGCACGTATGTTAACCTGAAAAGTGCCAAGCAATTCCAAAATATTCAAGGCTCAATCCGAATATAAACCAATTTTTCCCAAGGGTTAAATTTTTTGTAGTCACTCTGCTGTAGATGACAGCGATACCGATCCTTGAAACAATGGGCTATAAATCATGACTAAAAACTCTCATCCAGAGTATAGACACAGCTCAGGGGACTCATCAATGTTTTGGGGAATCTCACAAGGAACATGGGGATTACAAAGCTTTCGGGAAACAAATGCATAACCCAAAGTACATGATGAATCGGACTTCACTCATCTACCCTCTTCTGCACATAAGGAAACCAGTACCCCTTCCATTTGCCAAATCTCTTCCATGCCAAAATCTCGATTTCAACTATGGAAGATGACCCGATAACCACGGATAGGGATCGTCTGCACCTTTTCCCTTCCCATGTTTCATCATAGTGCAAGCAATTCACAACACAAAGGGATAATTGGCAGGGCAGGGGGAATCGAGGTTCGGACGAGAAACATGTGTGTAGCTAAACATGTATAGAAAACACATAGATGCATATGTGGATGTGCACATCTTTGAATACATCAACCAATATGAATTCAAAACCAAGGAAGTGAAATACCTCCGAACAAGGTAGCAATGATTGCTCGTTCAGCCTACAGCTTAAGAATGAGCCTTTGTCAATGGAGTTTCTAGCATTCCATGAGTGCAAGTGAGTATCCAGCGTAGAGATGCATGGGATGTCGCATATCCACTACATCTTGCGTCCACATTGGGGAAACGCTGTTATGCCCTGTTCTTCAGCACTACAAAGATCTTACTTCTTCAATCCATTAAACAATGATGCCTTCATCATATTCCCAAGTCCAACTGCATCATCAATACTGCTAAGAAACATAGGTTGAGGACATGTTTGTGAACAGAGAAGAGCTTCTTTACAACCATTCCAATCCTCTATACAGAATCCTCAGAGTCTTCATCCACGCTGACATGGCACCTCCGTCGTTCACACAATCCTGTGTGCTGATTGTACATGAAAAGACTTCATTCACAAATAACCATCCTCTATGGATAACCCAAATTGGCAGTGCGCTAGCGATAGGGAAACACCAGACATCTTCCTAGCATAAGAGTGGATCCAATACAAGGCTCCATTTGTGCCCAATATTGAAGAACAAGGTCATTGCCATAGACATATCGAGACCACGGCTGTTGGCTTCACTTTGACTCTTAATCATTGGTCCTCAAGCTACATTAGCCCACTCTACCTTCTTCGCCCAGCTCTTGAATAAGAAAAACATAGAGAACACCCCCCTCCTACTCTGCTGCCCCTGCGTACCTCGCGTGTGAATTCATGGGGGAATCCCCGTCTTTAGTAGTGCCTCCTTCCCAGTGAAAAACATCAGAGAGAAGCCCCTCGTTCCTGCACAGACGCGAAGAGAGAGCCCCCAGGCCGTCGGCCTTCTTGTCTATCCCCCCCCCCCGTCGATATACGTGCACAGACACCACAAAAAAAAAACCGGAAAAAAGAGAGAGAGTGGGACCCTTTTGTGCTGCCGCTCCCCAGAACCACACAACACAATAATAAGAGATAACCTCCCCCCTCCGCTGATGAATACATGTTTTCCATGAGAAGGACAGCTGGCCCATGCATTTTATCCACCTGTGCATCCTGTTCATATGCCAATCTCCCAACTTTGATATCTCCCCATTTATGGCTTGCACTCAAAAGAGCAATCCAGTTTGCTGATCGATCAAATACTGGCATCTCCTGGATCAGTTGCACTGCCTTTTCTAGATGTCCTGCACGTCCAAACAGGTCAATTATACAAGTAAAGCATTCTGAAATTGGGATTATCCCATATTTGGTTGTCATATTTACAAAATATTCATAACCTTTGTCAACAAGACCAAGATGACTACAAACATTGAGTATACAAAGAAATGATACTGCATCTGGAGATATGCCCTCACTTTGCATCTTGTCAAAGCAGCTTAGAGCTTGTTCACCTAAACCTCCCTGTGCAAATCCTGTAATCAACGCATTCCAAGAGACAACATCACGAAAAGGGAGTTGGTGAAGCACTTGTGCCTTTGAAAGTTTTCCACACTTGGCATACATATCCATAAGTGCATTGCCAACCATAATGTCAACTTCCAACAATCCTTGTCTTTCAATCTCATCATGGATCTTCTGCCCTTCATCACATCCACCAATAGAAGCACATGCTTTTAACATGCATGCATATGTTGTTGCATTAGGAGTGATACCATCATGCTTCATTCGTTTGAAGCAGTCCAATGCCCGTTCACCTTGTCCATCATGCATATAGCCTACGATTAAGGCATTCCAACAAACAACATCTCGATGCAAAAGGCTATCAAAAACACATTTCGCCTTGGAAAGAGCACCACATTTAGCATACATATCCACAAGAGCAGTGCCCAGTTCAACATTATTCTGCAATAATCCTTTGTTTTTTTACCACATCATGGATTTTTTTCCCTTCATTAAGAGCTCCGAGAGCCGCGTAAGCCTTCAATATGCATGCATATGTCACTGCATTAGGACGGATGCCCTCATGCTGCATGCGATGAAAACATTTCAATGCTTGCTCAGCTTGGCCCTCTTTGGCATATCCTCCAATCAGTGCACTCCATGATACAACATCGCGAAAAGGAAGGTTTTGTAGTACATCTTGTGCCTTTGAAAAGTCACCACATTTGGCATACATGTCTCATGACAACCATGTCAACCAAACTACAGCCAACTTTATCGATAGCCATTAGCACGCCACAAGATTTCAGTCCATAGACAAATGAAACAGCCTCTGGGATAACACTTGGGTACTTCTCCATAAAATATCCGAAGCAACAGGGTCATCACCAAATGTGAACTCTGAATGCCTGAATGTGTCCAAAAACTTGTGGTAAATCTGTGTATATTGTTAGCATTTCATGATATGGACAGAAGTGTTTAAATCTGGATAGATTCCTTCAAATTGCATCTGCTCAAACAAGTAATTACATCTTGGACATGCTTATATTTTCCATGATCGGAACTCCAAACACCAAGGGCATTCCCCTCTGAGCAAGATGTCGTCATGTAGTTGCAAATACCTCCCTTCAAACATTTGATCACTCTTCAAGTACCTGTAATCAAACATCTTCTTCTACCAAATAGCAACACATTAGTGCATAAAAACCAACCATTTCTTGAGCTAACAATAATGAAGAATGGTACATGGGGGATATTTGTGGCATATCGGGTACCGTTGAATTGGCTCTGGCGATACTTATGCCATATCGTGTATCGTGGAGGATGCTTTTCGCGACATCTGTGTAAGATTGAGTATCGTAAGGTTCTTTTCGCGATACTTGTTGGACATCGAGTATCGTGGCATTGTCCAATCGGTCAAGTATCGAGTATCATGGCAATTTCTTTTGGGTTAAATATTGTGTATCGTGGATTCAGAGTGAGTTTCTAAGTCAACCAAATATTTCATAGAACTCAGATCCTTAGCAAAAAACACTAGGAGCTAGAGGTTGGCTAAACTAGAATAGAACTTTTAAGTGGATGAACCTAAGATCCGGAAGAACCCTAGGGAGCCAAAGAAGTGTAATTTCTTCTGTGGGAAGTGTAGCCGAACCAAGTAGTCGTTCACACTACTCTGAAACCTCTAGTGAGTCTGAGGAAGAATTTGTCATGGCTTCAAAGGATATGCAGAATTTTGTGCCAATAATTGGCATGATGTCAATTATTGAGGGGGAATATCGAACATCTTTAGAATATGTGAACACCAACCAACACGAGTTACCTATCTACCTAGATGGGCTAAACAGATCAGTGGCTAGGCTGAAGAAAGCTACAAATGCTTACATAGTACCTAGGCCAGGAGTTAAATATACAGGAGGATTCTACATGGATAAAAGGGATATTCAGTATATATCACAGAACATCCTGAAAACATCAACAAACAAGGGGAAGAGGTCAACAACCACAACCTTAATGAAGAGGGACATGAAGAATAGGTGTCTACACCTAGAGGGAAATCCATTGTGATTAGGGTTTGGAGAGGAGACCTAGTCCCCCAAGATGATTCCCTAATGGATGTTTATTTGATCAATGGGATGGAGCATCTTCTCAGAGCACACTCTTCGTTATGGGAAGAAGCCAATAACCCAGTCACCATTTATGAATTGCAAGATCCTGAATTCCCCACTATTATCACGTATCTGGACAAGAATCAGAGGAGGTATTGGCCCTTAACAGAATTAGAAAGAGCAGGGTTGAAATATCAGAACATTCCAGTGTTCCCTCTTAGAGATCAAGCCACGACTTCACAAAACCCCCAAGGAACCTATCAAGATAACTCATATCAGCATTCTGGACAGACACAACAAATGCATATTCCAGTCAGACCACATGTGCAGTTTGCTACACCAGGCCATAATCCTAACTATCGGCCTCACCCACCAGTTGAACCAAGGATTAGAATCCGAGTACAGGAGAGACCACATGTAGTAAGAGGACCGGGTATACCGATAGGAAGACCAGTCTTCCCTATAATGCCTAGACCACCTGAACCAGGAAGAAGATTAAGACCAATCCAAGTTGCCAAATGCATGAGAAAACACTATGATGGCTCCAGTGAACCTTACAATCACATAGCTGAATTCAAGCAAGTAATCAGAGGCGAACAAGTGGAAGACTTCTTGATTCAATATGAATCCTTTGGACTAACTTTTACAAACACAGCTTTAGCATGGTTTCAGCCCTTAGACCCTAATAACTTTCAAAACATGGAACAAGTCTATCAAGAATTGATTGAAGAATTCACTAAGTCTGGAATAAAAAACAAATCTTCCTCATTAATACATAGCTTTAAACAAGCTCCTACGGAATCGATAAGATTGGCAGCAAGAAGATCTAAACAATATGTGGATAGATGCGCTATTGAAGAGAGACCTACTCAAAACAAAATGGTGTCATTATTTTTGGAAGGATTAGTGAATGGATCACTGAGATCATTGGTATATGTGAAAAGAGTTCAAAATTTGCAAGAATGTATGAAAGAATGTATTGATCTAGAAGACAATCTAGCAGAAGATTTGAAAATACCTCAAGGTAGTGTGAAAAGTGAAGACTCCGCCAGCAGCACGTCAAACCCTAGGAACAATGTAGAGGAAATAGCTGACTTAGTGGCAAAAAAACTTAATGTTCAAGGGCCGAGGAACTACCCCAACAATCCTATGAGAGTACCCATGCTTAGAAGATGTGTGCATTGTGGAGGTGATCATCCTTCTCATTTGTCCACTAGGGGAGTAATCCCACCACCTGCTTATACTTACAATAGACCACCCGTCCCGGGCCCTATACATTATTGTAGCTTAGAGCAAAGGTATACAAATCACAACACAAAAAACTGTCCTTACAATTGGCAGTCAAGACCGGTACAACCACCCATGAGACCTTACGGATACCCTCTGAGAGATCAAGGAGGAGAAGCCCTTAGATATCCCACATATCAACAACAGGCTCCAACACCACGACCTTATGCTTACCAAGGGTATGCTCAACCACAATCGGTGTTAGGACAACAACCACCCCACTCTCAGAATGTTGTCCCAGTAAAAATAGCCCAACCTGAAGTGAATCCAGAGAGAACAATAGTCCCAGCAATGCCTTTGGCTAGTAACGAACTGTATGACCCATCTTATGACCATAATCAAGGAAATTATTCTGCATATGAGAACTCTATAATTGAATATGGACAATTTTATGAGCCATATGCATATGGTATGGAAGGACCGGATAGTTCTTATGGATATGAGCAAGGTTATGTGTCATTAATGTACACAGCTCCCAGAGCACCCCTACCCTCCCGACCAATGAATAGACCACCTGCACCTAGAGGACCATGTTATAGATGCGGAGGTGATCATTTTATCAGAGAATGCACATTACCAAACCCACGACCATCGCAGCGAGTTTGGGAAGGATACTGTAGTGATTGTGGTAAAGAACATCTTTTTAGAGATTGCCCCAAGAACCCCAACAAAGTTAACTCGAACGTGCAGATCAATGTGATAGAAGTGATAGAGTCATCAGGGAGTGACAAGGAGTACACAATGCCACTAAAATCCATAACTAGAGCTAAAGCTAGAGAAACTCTAGAAAAACCAGAGAGAATGATCAGAACGATAAAGAATTGAATGTACCTTCACCTCAAGTAGTTGCAGACTTGGAAGAGTTAGGGAAAAGTACTGCAAGAAAACGGACCCAAAGATGGAAGAATCGTAGAGACAGGATAAAGGAAAAGAAACTACAACAAAAGAAGGAGAACGAAAATAATGAACAAGGTCAAGAAGAAAAACAAAAAATTGAAGGAGAAAATAAAATAGGAAAGTGTAAAAAACATGAGGCAGGATCAGTTCTAGCTGACCCTATGCCAGAAGAATTAGCCATGTGGATTCAAGCATACCAGACATGAATAAGAGCAGGACCAACCATTGAACAACATGAAAAGGAATATCCTAGAGGTAACCTAGAAAAAGAAAGGCTGGAGATCTGTAAGAAATTAGTTGAAGTGGCTCAACAGACCCTAGAAAAACCTGTTCAGCGACTGCCCAACTCACGAATTCCCGAGAAAGAATTCCAAGAGTGTGTCATCCCTAATGATCCCAAGAAAGGAAAAGAAGGCGAGACCTGCAATGGAAATTACTACGAGGATAAAAAAGAAGGATTTGTTGTCCCCGAAGTTGATGGGGAGTGGCCTAAAGATTTGTGGGCAAGAGTCCAAGAAGATAGATGGAAGAAAACGGAAGGAATTGAACCACCCTTTGAGGAGTCAGAAGCAGAAGGTGAATTTGAAGCCTCAAGACCTGAGTTAAACTCAGAAGGAGTATTACAACTTGACAAGAGCAAAAAGGATGATGAGAGTGTGAAGGCTTTGCCAAATTACACGGGGGAATACGAACATAATTCTGAATTATACTGCATTCCTTCAGTGAGAAGAAAGGAACAGAACCCATCCGTCCAAACATCGGACATTATACAACATCTTAGAAAGGTAAAAATCCCTTGTACTCTGACATTGGAAGAACTTTTGAAGGTAAAACCACATTTGAAGGAGAAGCTAACCAGTCAACCAGAGACACGGGTAGAGGAGAAGGAGATGCCTGATGAAGTGACCACAGTCAAAATCCCAGTCGATAAGGTTGGAGAATTCAGTGAGGGAGATGAAGGAAACACATGCCTCCCAATCACTTACCGAGGTTATACCACTAAAGCCATCTTAGACTCTAGAGTAGGAGTAGGGATTGCGACCAAGGAAATTTGGGAGAAATGGGGAAAACCAGCTTTAAGACCAACACGCATGAAGATTCAAATGGCACACGGACACACTGAACGACCCCTTGGATTATTGGAGAAAGTGACCTTCATTACCTGCGGAGTTGAATTCAAGCACACCCTAGCAATCTGTCAATTTGAAAAGGCTAGCAATTATGAGATGATACTCAGAAGACCTTTCATGAGACAACTTAAGGTAGTGCAAGATTGGGGAAAAGACGTGGTATACTTGCAGCATGAGGGAACCACGACCAGAATAAATATCCATACATATACGTATCAAGATGTTCCCCCCTTACAATGGAATCTGATGCATAAGGAGGAGAACGATCAATTCACAGTATAGGTTCAAGTGACCAATCATGGATGAACGAAGACACTCATCTATGGATATGTCAGGCAGCAAAAAAGGAAGAGGAAAGGAAGAAAGGATGGCAGCAAAGGTAGGGGGTTGCTAGATCTGTACAGGATCCAGCTTGCATGCCCCAGATATTCCTAGATGAAGAATTTGAACCTCATGGTTGGATGGATATTTTAGCCACTCTTGATGTATGTGTAAATGAAGAAGTAATAACCATGAATGAATGCATTGACGAGGAAGGATATGATGTAAGTTTATACGTGGTCATTCTCCAAGAAGCTAAAGGAGGGGAAGTAATTGAAAAAGAATGGACGAAGGATTCTGAGAGCATTGAAATGGAGCAGGAACAAATTGAGGCAGGAAGTGACAATCAAAGAGTAAGTGTCATAACTAATGAGTTAAATCAAGAAATGACACAGGAAGAATTTGGACTAGATAAAGAAAAAGAAGATGGAGAAAACAAGCCTCAAGATCAATTCGAAGTGTCTGCCCACTTCAAAAAATACGAAGTAGAAGAGAGGAAAATTGCTATCCAAATGCCAAAACGAGAAGCACAACCAGGAATAGCATATGACAACAAAGAACAAACCAAGAAAATAGTAGTAACTTTGGAGGAAGGAGAAGAGCGATGTACCTTTATAGGACAAGATGTCTCAATGGAGGAAGAACAAGAGTTAATACGACTCATAAGAGAATATAGGGATGTCTTTGCTTGGAGGTATAAGGATTTAAAAGGAGTAGATCCCTCTATTTGTGCCCATAGAATCCCTATGACATCAGAAGCCAAACCTTCCAAACAAAGACCATACACTTATAACGACGTTTACTCAGCAAAAATTAAGGAAGAGATAGATAATTTGTTAGATGCTGGTTTCATTTATGAGATCGAACACACATAATGGGTATCACCTTTGGTGGTCGTGCCGAAAAAGAATGGCAAGTTAAGGGTATGCATTAATTTGAAAAAAGTAAATGCTACCACCATAAGAGATAGTTACCCATTACCCATCACTGATCATCTTTTGGAAAGGGTGGCAGGGAAGGAAGTTTATAGTTTCTAGACGGCTTTTCAGGGTATAATCAGGTAGCAATTGCTCCGGAGGACCAACATAAGACAGTCTTTGCAACTGAATGGGGAGTGTACGCCTTTAGGGTTATGCCTTTTGGTCTAACCAATGCCCCAGCCACTTTCCAAAGGTTGATGTGCCATGTATTCAATGGATTCTTAAGGAAGAGCATGGAGGTATACGTGGATGATCTGTGCACCTATTTAGCTATATGATTAGAACATATCCCAGAACTAGGGAAGATTTTTGCCAAATGTCAACAATATAGAGTTTGCCTCAATCCAAAAAAGTGCATCTTCATGGTTCGACAAGGGAAGATATTAGGACACATTGTCTCCAAAAATGGGATTTCCACAGATGAAGACAAAATCAAAGTGATTCTGGATTTGCCGAGACCAAAGACTGCTAAAGAAGTGAAAGCATTTATGGGACATTGCGGATACTACCATAGATTTATACACATGTATGCCATAATTGCTAGACCTCTTTATGCATTATTGTCTCAGTTTAATTGGACGGAAGAATGTGAAAAGGCTTTCAATGAATTGAAGAATCAATTAAGTTCAGCACCGATCCTTAGAGTCCCTGATTGGGACAAACCATTTCACATTCATGTTGATGCTTCCGAATTTGCCATTGGATGCATCCTAGCGCAGCCAGCAGATACAGGGAAGTTAGACCACCCTATAGCCTATGCCAGTAGACAATTGAATCAAGAGGAGCGCAATTATAACACTACGGAGCGAGAAGGTTTAGGAATGGTGTATGCGGTTAAGAAGTTTCGACACTACCTATTGGCAAACAGATTCAAATTCTTCATCGATCATCAAACCCTACTGTACTTAGTCAATAAGCCTTGTAATACGGGACGACTAGTACGATGGTTTCTATTGCTAATGGAATTTGATTTTGAAGTAGTAGTAAAGAAAGGGAACACACACATCCGAGCAGATCAACTATCAAGAATGACCCATGGAGAACCCCCCTTAGGAGTACCAGATGATCTACCAAATACTTATCTTTTCAATATCAAAGTATGTCCACAATGGGCAGAAAAGTTGATCCCTATCCTCACATATGGACCTAAACATGGGATCACTACAAACAGAAGTCAGGAATTATGGAAGACCAAAAATCTCCACATCATTGTTGGAAGCTTATACCACCAAGATCCAAGTGGATTACTCATGAGATGTGTAGAGGAAGAGGAACAAGAGATGTGGCTTCAAAAAGCACATGTAAATCAATGGAAAACGCATTTAAATGCTAATGGAACGTGGCAAACACTGAAGAGATTAGGCATATACTGGCCAACCATGCAGAGGGATACACATAACTATGTATCAACCTGCCCAACTTGTCAAGAACAAAAGCCAGAAGAGAAATCTACACTATGTTATCCACAGTAGCACCTAGATGGAGTGTGCTTCTGGTAAAATTCTTGAAGACCCAAGAGCACCCAGAAGGAGCTACTCTAGCAAGAAAACCTGCACTCACAGAACAAAGTAAAGACTATGTTCTTATAGGAAAACAACTCTTCAAGAGAGGAAGGGACAATCATCTACGAATGTGCATTCATGAAGAGGAGTATCTTTCTTTCTTAGATATGGCGCATACAGGAGCTGCAGGAGGACATTTTTTGGCAGATAAAACTGCAAAAATGATTCTCTTCGTAGGAATGTGGTGGCCAACTCTACATCAAGATGCAGCCACTTACCTCCAAAGATGCGACACCTGTCAACGAACCAAGTATCCTATGAGGAGAGATGAAATCCCACTAAAACCTATGATGAGTGCCATAGCATTTACCAAATGGGGAATAGATTTTGTAGGACCTATCAGTCCACCAGCCAAAGGTTCTCATGATGAGTACATAATTGTAGCAATGGATTATTTGACCAAATGGGTAGAGGCCAAAGCAACCAAGAAAAAAGATGCGAGGACTACGGCTAAGTTTCTCTTTCAGCACATATTCACTAGGTTTGGATTGCCTATAGAAATTGTGAGTGATAGAGGCACACACTTTGTGAATGAAGTAATAGAAGCCCTAATGAATGAATTCTTAGTGATTCATAGGAAATCAGCCCCATATCACCCACAAGCCAATGGGCAGGCTGAAAGTTCAAACAAAATCTTATGTACAGTCCTCACTAGAATTGTTAACAATGGTAGATCTGATTGGGATAAGCAATTACATCATGCTTTATGGGCATTCCGAGTAGCCTACAGAATAGCCATAGGGACTACTCCCTTTAACTTAGTGTACAGACAGAATGCCATCTTGTCAATTGACTTCTTAGTACATACTCTCAGAGTAGCAACAAATTACGAGTGGACTGGACATGAGTTATCCACTCAATTGGATCAAATAGAAAAGTTACACGAAACAAGATTACAAGCTGTGGCAAGAATTTACGCTGCACAAAGGCGACAGAAGGCATATTTTGATGCTCGTATTAAAGATAAAAACTTGAAGGAAGGAGATTTTGTTTTGGTCTATACTTTGAAGCAACATGCAAAAAAACTACAAAAAAGAGGATATGGGCCCTTGATAGTGAATCGTATATCTACCAACAGAGCTATCAACTTAACAACCCTAGATGGAGAAGTATTTCCAAACTATATAAGCGGTTGCCGAGTCAAAAAATATTTAGAGCCATTGACAGAAGAGATAATGTCACGACTATTAATGAGTAAAAATAGACGTGAGGAGGAAGAAAGCGTACGAGAAGAAGCAAGACAGGAAGATCTAGAATGAATCAGGAAACGAAAAGAATGGATGAGAGAGAGGGATGAGAGATATCGACAAGGAGAGGAACTCATTCCAATGGCTAATTTTAGAGCCTCTGAAAACCTAGGGCAGCAAACAAAGCAACCATATTTGAATTTGGGTGT
>CM035433.1:35774360-35781860 GCA_020310875.1 Ceratopteris richardii
GTAATGCAAAAGATTTCTAAGCACTTAAGGAAATTTTTAGTAAGCAAATCATCAGCCCTATTGATCAGGTTGCAATCATGAGCAAACGTTTCGAGACACTACAACATATCGGCTGTATATCGAGGCTTCTATCGAGGAAATTGAATGAGTGCCTTTTTGCCCCGTCATGGCTGTGAGTGCCGATATAGGCATCAGAACCAAAATGACGATATAAGCATCGCTATAGGCACTGGAATAGGCGTCGATATGAGCGTCAATATGTGTTGGTATAAGCATCAGAAATACGAATGCTCATACTGATGCTGATATCGATGCCTATATCGGCATCTGCTGGATGTACGGTTACGCATACCGATGACCATGCTCGGAGTACTATCACCCATATCGACGACCATATCTACAAAAATTTTTTCAGGGAGAGTGTGTTTTCTATTGCTACAACAACATTACCATGATGTTGTTTAGCAAAAGACAATACACTCTGCCTAGAAAAAACCCAGTAAATGTGATGTGTACTCTGATGGAAACTGAAATATGATTTCATAAAGCAAAATACTATGGGACATAAAAGAGATGATAAGAATGGACCATGAACCAAGAACTATGTACAAAAAAAGTCATATATTTCATAAATGAAGCATGTACAAGAGTGTGGCGAACCACTATCATATATAATGCAAATACAAAATGTGGCAAAGCACTACCATATAAGAATCAAATACAAAATTCTGATGCACCACTTCCATATAGAGCCAAATACAAAATTGTGGCACACCACTGCCATACACATGCACAGAAGGATTGAAACATCCATATCAGCAGTCCGACAATAAAGAACATTCATGAAATGAGATAAATTCACATGAGATTTACAAACAACAAGTAAAAACCAAGTTTCTAAATTCATCACCTCATTGCAGATGCTCCCATGAAACGACCGCACCACGTCCCCCCATGTCCTCCAATAGTGCAATCAATCCATGACGATATCCATAAGCCTCCTCCATTCCTATTGGAGGATGGCCCATTGCGAGCTCCTGTAACAAATATACAAAACATTAGATGAACATACATGACATGTTTAACCACAAACAAATTAAATAAACCAAGTGATTCTTACAAATTCGTGACACATAGTGTCATATCCACCACTACCCAAATGTGACGGTCCAATTGTATCTAAACGTGTGGCTATGGCATCTCGCTTTCTGGCAATATCGGTGAGGGGCCTCGTTAGCATCTAACCATATAGGCTTTGGTAAGCCTGCACTGACAGCATCACGAACCTCGGATCGTCAATGGGACATAACTTTACATGCAATGTGCCGATACCACTCTGAATTGACAAGAGGATACCCATGTGCTAGCCGGAACTCTTGATAGATCGTTTCTGTGATATAAATTTTATGATATTTATCTTGTTCACTCCATTTCAACATGATAGAGTGTCCAAACTGTATGGAGCAAAGATGTCGTATACGCTGATGCATGGCCTTTCTGACCGCATCCATCACCGAAGCTCCATCACGGATACTATACACCTTAAAGTCATCATGGTCATGAGCACCCCAAGGTGTACGTGATGTTCCACGTGGTGTACCACGTGGCATACCTACATCTGAGGTACTCGCTCTAGGAGTAGAAGTGAGCGACACAAGGTCCATCACACTACCTCCACAATAGTCGGCTCCTCTAGAGCTACCCGTAGATCCACTCCTAGAACCTCCTGCTCCAGAGCGTGACCTCGACCTACGAGATGGGCCAGCACCTATATCGCGCTGAGGTGTCGAACGCACACGTCTACTACTAGAGCCACTAGGGGATGGCTGAGAAGATGGTCGTGGTGGAGTCATAAAGCTAGGAGACATACCTCTAGCCAGAGTAGCACTGCCCACATGAGTGATGCTGACAAGAGTAACACCAGTGGGAGTGAGGTCAGCAGGAGTGAGGGGGGGGGAGTGTTATCACGTGTGATCCAGTACTATGATGCATCGGCCATACATGCGAGAGGTACCTGAGATATAAACTCTAAGAAATGCTCCTCTATCATGGAATGTGGAGTGACTGGAGTACTATATCCCATCGTGCTCTATAACAAAATAATTCAAATAATTAGCATATGATAATAAAGGTAAGATAGACAAATAATAGTGTACAAAAGAGCATAGCAAAAAAAATAAACAAAAATTAGTACATTGTCGTAGAGGGGTGTGAAGGGAGGCAGACATTCATCCAACAGATTCATGCGAACCTAACCATGTGACTACACGTGGGGTGTGTCTTCAGTTTATGGGTGATAAAAGCTAAAGGTTTTTAATCCATTTAAGTTTAATTTAAGAACTAAGATTCTTATGAAAGTATATTTCTAGCTCTTTTGTTTTAATAACAGATTTGCTTATCAATGCTAAACTCTTAGAAATATGAAAATGAAAAATAAAATCTTAATTAAATCAAAAAGTGAAAGTATGAAAAACTTTAGGATCAATTCTTAAGCTATACAAATGCTTATAATAAATTCTACTACAACTCTGAGACAATATTCCTATACAAAGCATATCAATTTATAATATCATAAATAGCTTCAATCTCGTAATCTCATAATCTTGTAATCTTGTAATCTTGTAATCTTCTTCGCAATGATCTACAAGAAGAGCCATTAGGATAATCATCAATTAATCATTTATTTATATACCTAAATGTACACACGAACATGCGTGTTCATCTCTTAGTTCACTTAAACTTCATTCACACTCACCATGCATACTAAAATTAACTAGGTCATGTCACTATTCAATCTTGCACTTTATCATGCACACACGTATATTATCTAATAGACATATATATATATATATATATATATATATATATATATATATATATATATATATATATATATATATATATATATATATATATATATATATATATATATATATATATATATATATATATATATATATATATATATATATATATATATATATATATATATGTGTGTGTGTGTGTGTGTGTGTATGTATGTGTGTGTATATATACTCATTATTATGGTATTTAAATAGCTTTATTATTAAATAGTTATTGTTGTTATACTTTAATTAAATCCAATTTTACCTTCCAATTTATATCTTAAATACATGATTATAAATTGTTCACATAGGTATATATATATATATATATATATATATATATATATATATATATATATATATATATATATATATATATATATATATATATATATATATATATATATATATATATATATATATATATATATAATTTATAATATATATACATATTATTTTCCCATATATATATAATAATTATACATATGTAAATATATTATATTTTTTAAATTAACATATGTATAGTTATTAACTTATTTCTTATTAAAGTTCCAGGAACAAAATTAAGCACTTGATAATACACATGTACTTTTAATGAAGATGCACATTTAAGAAAAACCAATCAATTCATAGGTTTAGTTGAACTCATACACATCATGAACTCCTATATATATATTCATGTTTAGGTAGGTAAAGTACTTAGACATAGATGTGCACATATACGTATTTTAAGTATATATATGTGAACGCATACTTATGGCATTAAACCTACATTCACATTCATATTTATAGGCACATGAACACATACATAAGTCAGTACATTCACATAAACATAGATACACAACCCTATAAATGAACATTCTTAAATTTATGAGTGCACATATACATGATCTCAAAAACATAAAAAACATAAAATGAAGAGTAAAAGTAAGGATCAATTATCCCTTCATTCTGAATATGATTTCTCCTTTTTTCTTGCAGGTACCCAAGAGAAGAGTTTAGTTAATTTAATCCAATGCATTAAAAAAAACTATGTGAGAGAGATATCAACTTATTGACTTTAAATCAAAATATTTTTATTTTTCCATATATTATTTCAGGTGAAGAAATCCTTCCGACATCTACCCCCACCAAACTTGCACATCATCCTCGATGGGCCAACGTGCAGTTCGAGGGAAGCAGTATCTTGATGATCATCGTAAAATTCAACCATATCACAATATCAATTCTTTTATAAGTAAATTTTTAAACTTATCAAAATTTTCAATCTTTTATGCAACATGCACATGAAGTTTATTTAAATTCAATATGGTAATGAAAACATATTAAATTATAAAGTTAAAATATCAACGAGTTCAGTCAACAAAACATTAATCTAAATTTCATCCATTTATAAATTTTGCAAAGATTAGTATGAAACTGAATTCATTTTCATTCACTCAAATATAGGTTTCGTCATATACATGCATTCACATATGAGCAATCAAACATGTCAAAGAAATCTACTAAATCTACTCATACAGACATCCACCTTGTTTGCCCAATTTTTTTCACTAGATGTGTCTTCCACAACTAGCCTTCTTCATCTTTTTGGCTTCATACAAGTATGACGTAAATCTTCATGTAGATAATGAGTGTAAATACCTTTTTGGGGTGAAAGAAGGTATAACTTCCATGCATCAAATATTCTTTTTCTTTTCTTTTTCTCTTTCTCTTTTTTTTTTTACATTCGCAACTTTTTTGGTTTTGAAGGGGAAAGGCTTAACCACTTAATCCGAGCTAAGGTTCTAGATGCATGTATAAGAAAGACCTAGGATTTCACAAACAAGGATCATGCATCAATATGCTCCTACACATATACAATTACTTCCATTATCTGAAATGAACTACAAATCCTTCTATCCATAACAAATCTCACTCAATCTATAAAGTTAGAAACATATATCATGTCTGTTTTCCTAGTATGGTTAAATAGATTCCCTTTATAAAATAATATACTACATTCCAGATTTTCTCCCGTTCATTTCATATATTTTTTTAATTGTGAGGGAGAAAAATACAAAACTCCTGATCATATATATATATATATATATATATATATATATATATATATATATATATATATATATATATATATATATATATATATATATATATATATATATATTAATTATGAGGGAGAAAAATACAAAACTCCCAATCATTTCATTTTTTCTTTAATTGAGGGAGAAAACACAAAACTCCCGATCATATCATATATATATATATATTTTTTGGGAGAAAAATACAAAACTCCCGGTCATATATATATATATATATATATATATATATATATATATATATATATATATATATATATATATATATATATATATATATATATATATATATACATATATATATATATGTACATATATATATATATATATACATATATATATATATATATATATATATATATATATATATATATATATACATATATATATATATATATATATATATATATATATATATATATATATATATATATATATATATATATATATATATATATATATATATATATATATATATATATATATATATATATATATATATATTTTAATTGTGAGGGAGAAAAATACAAAACTCCCGATCATTTCATATTTTTTTTTAATTGTGAGGGAGAAAAATACAAAACTCTCGATCATATATTTTTTTTAATTGTGAGGGAGAAAAATACAAAACTCCAGATCATATATTTTTTTTAATTGTGAGGGAGAAAAATACAAAATTCCCGATCATATATTTTTTTTACTTGTGAGGGAGAAAAATACAAAACTCCCGGTCTCATATATATATATATATATATATATATATATATATATATATATATATATATATATATATATATATATATATATATATATATATATATATATATATATATAGTGAGGGAGAAAAATACAAAACTCCCGGTCATTTCTTGGGCCTATTTTCACCTTTCCAAATCCTCCCTTAGTGCATACTAATTTCCTCCCCAAAAGAGGTTTAAATCAACATTTTTACTTTTATGCAAAAACTAAAATGGGAGCTTTTATCAAGCTTCTAATCCACTCCTAATGTGGATTTCTCTTGGATTTTCTCATTCGTCATGGCAATACATACACCATACCTCATCTATGTATGCACTAATCCATGGTAAGCCTCTTAACTGGTCTTTTTTCTTACTCCCAAAAGTGGAGTTTGATCCAAATTAACATCTAAAAATTATTCAAAAAGTGTGGAAAGGGAGTCTTTGAGGATACAAAATTCCTCCTTAATTTATTATTTTAATGAATCTAATGATTCCACTATGAAGTTCATACAAATACTCTCAGTATATATACTTTTTCTCATCCATCCATAGCTCATGCACCTCTTTTTTCCCTCTTCCAAAATGGGAATTTCTTAGATTCAGGTGCTCAAATTTTTTTCTCAAACTGTGATGGAAGGGGGTTTTGTGGAGCTTCAAACTCCCATCATACTGAGGAATATTTTGGATTTCTTAATCTTATATGGAAGACAATACACTAGACTACAAATATGCATGATTTTTCCTACCAACTAAGAAAAATCCGGCTTCATTTCACTTCCCTGGAATGTCTACTAGTCAAGAATAGCTCTTGAAATTTATGTGAAAATCTTGAAAGTAGGCTATTTTGGAGATACCTAAATCTTACTTTCTTGTATTTTGGGGAATCCTTGACTCATGATGAGAGTATATATACGAAGCTCTCCATATAAATGATTTCCATCCAAGAACTTGGCCCTCTTAACCCTTCGTTCCTTCTCTCAATTACAAAAATTTTCAAATTAAATTAGTAATACCTATGATGAACCTGAAGCTCCATCCTCTTTCACTTGGAACCATGGTGTTAGAGAGTCCATGGAAAGAAAGCTCTTCATATATAGATTTTTCATATATGGTTGGTGCATCCAATTTGCATCTGTTCTCAATCCTCACTTGAAATTGTCCATTGACTCCTTTCCTTTGAATTGCATGTAGATGAGGATCCACAAAAGGAATGTCCTTTTTCCCTTTCACGCGTACAAAAAGACTTGAACATGATTTGGGTGCTTCCTCAATTAAAGTATATAATTTGGATGCTCTTTAGCAAGTTGAAAACAAGTTCGTGTGTAGGCGAGGTTCCACAATCTGAGAACACATACTAAATATGAAAGTATTGATCACCATCTTAGTATGGCATGCTGGCTAGGTTGAATGCCTTCCATCCAAGAGACCCAGGTTCGATTCCCACGTCATTCACGGATGGAAGAGAACCAAGAAAGTGCTCTGATGCCACATATGAAGGTGTGACGCCATTCTTTTAGCCATCGCTGATTACCTCACCACCTATCAACCACCATGATACACAGAATCATCTTTGTTCTAACTCTCTAGCCACCAAGCTCGCATCTTGTTTTTTGTGAGAGAGACTATCCACGAGTCATGTGATAATGATCTCTTCTCAATACTCATGAAGAGAGACTCCCCTCTTTTTTATCTTCTACCAAGGATTTCCATGTGGCATCCTTCTAATAAGGTGGCTCATACCCAATGAATATTATATGTCATTTAATCTATTGAAAAAGAAAAAAGCTAAAGATTTTATTCCTATGTTTAAAAAGG
>CM035433.1:35786860-35819360 GCA_020310875.1 Ceratopteris richardii
AAAATAGGTCTACGTTTGATAGTGGGGTGATGGTGAACTTTTTGCAAAAAATTAGAGCTAGTGCAAGAGACGGTAATGCCCAAGAAGACCAGTTAGATTATTGTGGAGTGATTCAAAATATCTTGAAGCTATCCTTTAGGATGTTTGATTACTTTGTTCTTGATGTGAAATGGTTCAAAGTAGTCACCTCTGGAAGAAACGTGCGATAGTGAGGCGGGATAAAAGTGGATTGCTTCAAGTCAACTCCACAAAATTATGGGTGGATGAAAGAGATACATTTGTACTTCCCAAACACTGTGAGCAAGTTGTTTTTATACTAGATTTGAAAGAACCAAAGTGGCTATTTGTTTTACAAGTGTTCCCACATAGTAGATAAATTTGTGAGAACATAGATATAGAAGAAAGTCCATCTATAATGGACTTTGAGATTCATTTGATAGTTGAGGAGAAAGAGATCATTGTCCAAGATGAAGAGGTCCTTGAAGAAGATGAGATACACAATGAAGCAACAGATGATGATCAAGAGGAAGCTAGTATAACAAGAGATTTAGAAGTCATCAATATAGAGATAGATATTCTCTGTGCATCAGATCTCCAAGAGGATGCTAGAATAGAGGATTTTTGAATCAAGCACTTGTACATTGTCGGAAGGATTTCTTCACTTGAAATAATATATGGGAAAATAAAAATATTTTGATTTAAAGTTAATTAGTTGATATCCCTCTCACATATTTTTTTTTAATGCATTGGATTAAATTAACTAAACTCTTCTCTTGGGTACCTGCAGGAAAAAGGAGAAATCATATTCAGAATAAAGGGATAATTGATCCTTACTTTTACTCTTCATTTTATGTTTTTTATATGTTTTTGAGATCATGTATATATGCACTCATAAATTTAAGAATGTTCATTTATAGGGTTATGTATCTATGTTTATGTGAATGTACTCACTTATGTATGTGTTCATGTGCCTATAAATATGAATGTAAATGTAGGTTTAATGCCATAAGTATGTGTTCGCATATATATACTTAAAATACGTATATGTGTGCATCTATATCTAAGTATTTTACCTACCTAAGCATTAATATATATCTAGGAGTTCATGATGTGTATGAGTTTAACTAAACCTATGAATTGATTGGTTTTTCTTAAGGGAACATATACATATCTAATTCAAAGTGTGTCTATATGTTTGGGTCTATAAGAGTTTAATAATTAGATCCATAATATATATAAATGTGCATCTTCATTAAAAGTACATGTGTATTATCAAGTGCTTAATTTTGTTCCTGGATCTTTAATAAGAAATAAGTTAATAACTATACATATATTAATTTAAAAAATATAATATATTTACATATGTATAATTATTATATATATGGGAAAATAATATGTATATATATTAAAAAAATATGTGTATATATATATGTATGTGTGTGTGTGTGCGTGTGTGAACAGTTTATAATCACATATTTAAGATATAAATTGGAAGGTAAAATTGGATTTAATTAAAGTATAACAACAATAACTATTTAATAATTAAACTATTTAAATACCATAATATTGATTTTATATATATATATATATATATATATATATATATATATATATATATATATATATATATATATATATATATATATATATATATATATTAGATAATATACGTGTGTGCATGATAAAGTGCAAGATTGAATAGTGATATGACCTAGTTAATTTTGTATGCATGGTGAGTGTGAATGAAGTTTAAGTGAACTAAGAGATGAACACGCATGTTCGTGTGTACATTTATGTATATAAATAAATGATTAATTGATGATTATCCTAATGGCTCTTCTTGGAGATCATTGCAAAGAAGATTATGAGATTACGAGATTACGAGATTACGAGATTACAAGATTACAAGATTGAAGCTATTTATGATATTATAAATTGATAAGCTTTGTATAGGAATATTTTCTCATAGTTGTATTAGAATTTATTATAAGCATTTGTATAGGTTTAGAATTGATCCTAAAGTTTTTCATACTTTCACTTTTCGATTTAATTAAGATTTTAATTTTCACTTTTATATATCTAAGAGTTTAGCATTGATAAGCAAATCTGTTATTAAAACAAAAGATCTAGAAATATACTTTCATAAGAATCTTAGTTCTTAAATTAAACTTAAATGGATTAAAAACCTTTAGCTTTTATCACCCATAAACTGAAAACTCAATCCAAAACCCGAAGCATACTAAGAAACACCCCGCGTCTAGTCACATGGTTAGGTTAGCGTGAATCTATTGGATGAACGTCTGCCTCCCTTCACACCCCTCTACGACAACCTTGGTGAACCCAACGTGAAGCGTGACGATAGTGTGCTAAGGGTTTATGTTGTATTTTTAGTTTTAATTTAAACAATTAAATTTATCTTCTTCTTGTATGTAGGAAAGTGAAGAAAGAAGCTGCAACGAAACGTGAAGATTTTGCTGCTTCCTTTTTCCCCTAGGTGTTGAGGGCTGGTCTTATGACCTGAGCGCCTCCACGGGAAGAAGGATATCAAACCGGAGGAGCTTCGTCACTTGTCCACCCCCCATCAACATACAAGAAGATCAAGACTTTTTCACATTCACTTTTAGTTCTGTATTTAGGATTTACTAAAAAAGTTTGTAAAAATATATCACATGCACTTTAGAACCTCTACATCAAGCAAACTTCAAGTAAGGTGTTTTTCAAGTTCTTTTATTTTTAGTACCATTACACCACTAAAAAAGAAAGGTTGTTTTTATTTGCATTAGGAATTAGGCCCTTTCATACTTGCATTGAAAGAGCATTGAAACATTTCTTTTTATTTAGGAAAGATATTTTTGTTTAAAACACTTAAACATCTTCATATTAGATCTTAGGAAAGTTTTATAAAAAGATTATTTTTACAGCACCAAAAAGGAAAGATTTTATTTTGAAACAAAAAGATTGTTTGTTTATTTCATTGCACAAAAAGAATTTTATAGCATAAAAAGAGTTTAGATTTAAGTTCTTTTGACTTATAGTTATTGCTTTTATTTCTTTCTTGTTTTATCCAAAATCAAAGAAAATATTATTAAGGAAATTAATAGTAATTTTTGTTAAAACCCCAAAAGATTTAAATTAAGGAAAAATATTTTATAAAATTTATCTACTTTATTAAAGAAGCCTTTAGAATTAAAAAGGTTTAAAAATTTAAGTTCTAAAAAGTTCTAAAAAATTGAAAACTTGAAAAGTAAAAGAAAAATCTACTTATAAATTCAAAAGATTAAGTCAAAGAGATAGGTATAAATTTAGAAAACAAAAAGATTTAAGAAAAGAAGTTAGAAATAGTAAAGCCTAGGATTAGGTAAAGCCAACATCCCTGGCTTTATCAACTAGTGATAGGTTTAGGCAGTTTAGAGAACAATTAGAACCTACCATTAGAGATCTTCTACTCCATTCAAAGTGTTATCAAGAACGCAAAATGGAGGAGATGTTCAAAAATATGATGTTTGAGAAGCAAGGAACATGACAGTCCACGAGAGTTTTGTATTTTTCTCCCTCACAATAAAAAAAAATATGATCGGGAGTTTTGTATTTTTCTCCCTCACAATTAAAAAAGATATGATCGGGAGTTTTGTATTTTTCTCCCTCACAATTAAAAAAAATATGATCGAGATTTTTGTATTTTTCTCCCTCACAATTAGAAAAAATATGATCGAGAGTTTTGTATTTTTCTCCCTCACAATTAAAAAAAATATATGATCGGGCGTTTTGTATTTTTCTCCCTCACAATTAAAAAAAACATATGATCGAGAGTTTTGTATTTTTCTCCCTCACAATTAAAAAACATATGATCGGGAGTTTTGTATTTTTCTCCCTCACAATTAAAAAAATATATGATCGCGAGTTTTGTTTTTTTCTCCTCAAAATTTAAAAAAATATATGATCGAGAGTTTTGTATTTTTCTCCCTCACAATTAAAAAATATATGATCGAGAGTTTTGTATTTTTCTCCCTCGCAATCAAAAAAATATATATGATTGGGAGTTTTGTATTTTTCTCCCTCATAATTTTAAAAAAAATATAGGTTATGGAGAGAAGTTAAAGAATGCTTTTGGCCACTCCAAACATCACATTTTCATACTTTTTCCAGCCCATCCAATAGTCCACTAGTTTGGCATGTCCCGCTTAGAAAGGCCATATCTTGGACTAGAAAACTCCAAATTGGATGTACTATGGTTCGTTTAGAAGAGCACAAGGTCTAATTTCAGTTTATGAAAAGAAATTTTGGAAATTATATATTTTTGTAGGTGTATATAAGTGTAAAAGTCTAAAAATTTTTTGGCAACTACCTTCCGAGAGCCATATTTTACAAACCGGGAAGGCGATTGAAGCAATTTCACTTCAAGCCACTTGCAAATGATATGTATTTCAGTTTATGATTATTTCAATTCCTAAAATGATTTTTTGAGGTCTAAAGAGGGATTACAAATGCATTTTTTGGATAAATTTGCATTATTTTGGTAATCATTTGACCATGCTTTATGTTTTGGGAAGTGATCCGATGTTTTCTGACACTTCAAAGTTTATATTAAGATCTGAGGAGGAAGGTTCAGAGTTCTCAAAGCTCATCGAGAAGGATTGGATGCATGCAATTCCAATACCAAATCATTCCGGGACGTATGCTTTATGCTTTCAGGCATCTTACTTTATTTTATGGCATGGATTGAAGTGCATATATCCAAGTTGATCATTGTTTCAATTCTAAAATTATGGATCAACATGTGAGAAGTACAATTTTTTATTGTTTGCAGGAAGATGATTGCAGGAACTACAGGTTTATGCAACAAAGAGAATTGTTGCTAGCATTTGTTTTTATGTTTTTGTAGGTTATGGAGTCCATGTATGAGTTCATGGCGTGCATGCCATGGGCGTATCAAGCCCTACGCTGTTGGATGGCCTGTGTGCCATTGAGTTTATGGTTAAATTTTTTTGGGGATTCCATTTCCTAGGGAAATGTTGTCGAAATGTTTCCCATCTCATGGCGTTATGTATGCACTTGCCTTTAGGTAAGAATGTTACTGCATGGTAACATGCCTTTTCTTCAAACATCATTAAGGTGTTAATATGCTTTTAAGCATGTATTTGATGGACTTAGCATCATCATAGTAGTGTAGATAAGACAAATTCATTAGTAATAGGATCCCTACACATAATTCTTATGGATTTTAGACCATAGGATTGCTAAGGGGCAGGAGTTATACCTTCACCATTAGGAATATGCACAAGCAATCATGTAGGTTATAGGAAGTTGCATATAGGCAGGGGAGATACATATATGATACTCTCTAAAGAAGTGAATATTTACTTATCTTCACAAGAGTCTCACAGTATGATTAAAGAGACTATGGGGTATTATTAGGAATACCCAAAGAGTGACTAGTTCACTCATGCACATCACTTGAGCAAGTAATGAAGCATTTTTGCTTCACTACTAAGGAAACCAATTAGATGGGATCACAGAGATGAGTTTCACGAGACAGCATTGACGGGTGCTTATGTGATTCGAGTGGTGGTTAGGAAGGCCAAAGGCATGGCACTAGATCTATGACTTAGAGCATAGATCCCTTAGTTAGCAATTGTTGGGGTACCCAATACATATATGTACACTGGGATCTAGAGAGAGGTACTTAGACTCAGTCTTGGTACCTAGGAACAAGTTAGCTTGGAATAAGAAAGGGATATCCATTGTCACATGTTGATTAGAACCAAATTAACTAGTTCGAGGGCATGGGACTCATTTGAGTCCATAGACATGAGTTGAGGATATGGGATTCATTAGAGTCCACCTATATATTCCATTACATATATATGGAATATATATTTGGTTTAGTGTAGGTATGACACCATGAATTGGAAGAAGGTTCCACTCGTATGGGACGGGGGAAACAACTTCCCCTTGAGCACTCCTCTTCTATGGCATGTCTCACTAGATCAGACGAGAGCTCTTAGTAGACATCTCCTTAGAATTGGGAATTATCCTTCGTAGTTTAGGGAAGATTTATTATTTCACTAGAGCATGTGATAGGTGATTTTATCACCATTGATATCACATACTCATTTTTTTAGGGTTTCTAGGAAGGATGATTCCATTAGTTGGTTGGATCGCATAGATCCATGCCTATATAATGGTTGGCAGAGATTGCTCTTTAGTATGGATACACATGTATTTATGGTATCATGTCATATCATTGCTGACCATTTTAGCAGCAGGCTTTGACCCTTATAAGGAATTTATTTTTCCACTCTTCACTTTATACACCTTTATTAGTTATGGGAGATTTATTCTCCATCTTCATAGGAATCTATGTAATGAGGGATTATGCATTAGTTATGGAAGAGACGACTAAATAAATTCATAAGTTTCTAGGAGGGAATTATCTTAGAGATCTAGGAGTAATTTCACTCTAGCTTAGAGATTCCACTTTAGCTCCTCTTCCTTGAGGGAGAAAAGAAAAGGAAAACGTATGAGAAAGAGGGAATTATCTTAGAAATCTGAGATTCCCTCTTTAAGGAAAGGAGAAAGAGGGAATTATCTTAGAGATCTAGGAGTAATTTCACTCTAGCTTAGAGATTCCACTTTAGCTCCTCTTCCTTGAAGGGGAAAAGAAAAGGAAAACGTATGAGAAAGAGGGAATTATCTTAGAGATCTGGGAGTGATTTCACTCTAGCTTAGAGATTCCACTTTAGCTCTTCTTCCTTGAAGGGGAAAAGAAAAGGAAAAAATATGATTTCTTCTTCGGAGAAGAATAGAGTATGTTTTCCTTTAGAGAGAAGAGGTGTTTAGAAACCATCTCTTAGTCTTCAGAAGGAATTCATTTACTCTACTTTTCAATGTAATTTCCCTTCACATGGGAGCCTGATTCTCCATTATTTTGGAAGGAAAAACTATGGAGAACTTATGTGCACGTTCTCAATTATGGATAAATGGAGCACTTGAATTCAATAATATCTCTTGCAAAGGGAAAGGGAAAGTGGAATAGTTTTCACTACCAGAGTTCTTTTCCTTAGAGGAGATTACTGAGAGAGATAGAGAGAGAGTTTTGCTTTCTCATTTTGGTTGTCTAGATAGAAGGGGCACTCTTCTATCAAAGACAAGAGGGGGACCAGTTAATCATGATGGTTAGATTGAGTCTCACATGTAGACTCTAAAGACGAGCAATTATGTTATTCCAGTGATGATCTTTTGACTAGATGAGATGATCTAGTTATTGACATTAGTTAGACTAGGAGTAGAGTTATGAATCTTCTCTTTACGGTTTCTAGGAGATAGGGATATATCTAACCTATTGGGGTACCAAACTCTTAGTTGATGTTACATCTTGAGCATGATGTGTAAATATCAATTCGGAGGACGGGTGCTTAGGGATTATCTGAATCTGATAGGGAATGCCTTTTGCATTCATATGACAAACTAAAGGGAAGATAAAATTTAAGAGTTTACACTAGTGCCAATAGATGCTCTTCCAATATAACTTTGTCCAATGGTAAAGGACGACAAACCACAGACTTCTGGGTTGGTGAAATGTAGAGATTACATTTTACTACCAAGAAATTTTTATATATGGTCTAGATGATGGATTTGCATAGATTACAAGGTAGTTTAGATCAAACTATTACTTGTGAGTACACTCACGATTAGGAAGACCTAGAGTGGTATGAGGGCAATCTATCATTTAGTCCTAGATGGGTTTGGAGTCACTGGTTATGAGACTTTGTTCTATACTTCACACAATTCTATAGTTTATTATCTCCATTATGATATGGTCAAGCTTATAAGCTTGGAACTTTACACTTGCTTTTTCATACTATTACTCCATAGAGGATACATCATATGGGCTTAGGTCATTTGGATGATTTTGTATGTTATGGGAGTGATAGTTTGGAGGTGGAGTGTACATGGGAGATAGTAGGCACCACTCAGACAGTTTCCCACCTTTGAGATGATCTCATATGAGACTTCTTAAGGGGAAGGATATGGGGACACAACACACACACACACACACAAATGACCATGTACATGAAGTACATGGGGTTTATGGGAGTCCGAGCACTTACTTCTACCATTATGGACATTTCATCTACATTTTCAAGGACGAAAATGCTTTCAAGGGGAAGGAAATGTCATATAATATTCATTGGGTATGAGCCACCTTATGAGAAGCATGCCACATGGCAATCCTTGGTAGAAGATCAAAAAGAGGGGAGTCTCTCTTCATGAGTATTGAGAAGAGATCATTATCACATGACTCGTGGATAGTTTCTCTCATAGAAAACAAGATACGAGCTCGGTGGCTGGATGGTTAGAGCAAAGATGATTCTATGTGTCATAGTGGTTGATAGGTAGCGAGGTAATCAGCGATGGCTAAAAGAATGGCATCACAGCTTCATATTAAACATACTTTTTTTGGGTCTATCAATATTCCCAACCCAAAACTTCCTTGATGAGGCAAGAGCACTATGAGCCAAGAGATAGTCTTCATGTCTTAGTCTCTCATGAAGCTCAAGGACCCTTTGACTACAATTAGAGTCATTAGAGTAAGAAACCCTAATTTTAATATTAAGCTCTTCAATAATCATCATTCTTCTTTTAGACCTTATCTCTTTAGCAAAAAGCTTTTAGTGGATAAAAAGATTTTTGGGTGTCAAGAATAACCTTCTCCCAAGCTAAGGAATGCACTTTATGGTCTAAAGCAAGCTCTTAGAGCTTGGAACCATGGCTTGTGACTTATTTGCAGGATCAAGGTTTTGTGGCTAGCAAGGCAGATTCTTCTTTATTTATAAAGAAGAACAACTCAGAGATTATCTACTTATGTGTCTATGTGGATGACATTATCATTACAGGGAATGATGCTAATGGCATCAAGTAGGTTAAGGCTCAACTAATCGAAGAATTTAAAATCAGTTATCTTGGCTTGTTAACATACTTTCTTGGCTTAGAGCTTGTGTATACAAATTTTGGCATATTTATTACTCAAAGAAAGTATATTCATGATATTTGGTAAAGTTCAACATGGAGAATACCAAAATTGCAGGTACACCCATGGAACTCAACCATACGCTTAGTTCTCATGAAGGAGAACTTCTTTAGGATATTACAGGTTATAAAAAGCTTGTAAGGAGCCTCAACTATGCTACCCTAACAAGAGTAGACATTGCTTATGGAGTAAGCACATTGATTTAGTTTATGCACACACCAAGGAAGCTTCGCATGGAAGTTGCCAAGAGGGTGCTAAAGTGTCTAAAGGGCACCATAAATGAAGGGTTGTTTTATCCCTTCACTTCTATTTTAGACAAAAAATGTATGTTGATGTAGATTGGGCTAGCTCCAAGGATGATAGAAGGAGCACTTTAGGGTACCTATCTTTTGCATATTCAAAGCTTGTATCATGGTGATCTAAGAAGCAACCAATTATGGCCTTATCATCCACAAAAGCAGAATACTGAGATTTGGCAAATGCAACTCAAGAAGTTATGTGGCTCATGCAACTCTATGCAGATTTGGGGTTACACTCTTACACTCCAATAATCTTTGGAGATAACACTAGTTCACTTCATCTAGCTGCATTAGAGGAATCTATGTGAGGCCAACGAGCTCTATAGTCTTGATAGTTTCTAAACAATTATAGGATTAAGGGAGCATGCTTAGAGATAGTGAGGGAAAGATCAATGTCAGGCTTGATTCGCAACATCTCATGAGTTTTATTGTCTTCAAGATACAATCTGTCTAATCTAGTAGCCAGGAAGGCTCTTAATCGTATTATTCCAAGTGTACCCATTATTAGAAGTAATATCAACCAAATTTTTGCAACACATAAGATTAAACCATGCAGCCTTCTCACTACCTTGAACAATGTTGTGTTTTTTGCCTAGTATATCATTAGGTAGAACAACCATATTATAGTCCACAACAAGAAAAAGGTCCCATTCTATATCGAAAATCCCATTCCAACAACACATTCTTTTAGAAGAAAAATTAGAGGAATAAGCACAAACTAGAGTGACATTTAAAGGACTCGAGCAATTTCAAGCAATCAATTGGTTGGAAGGGCTCACCACTTTATCAACAACCAAATGACCCAAGCTGGAAACAACCCCAATAGCAACTTTACCTTTTCCAAAGACATGGTGAGTAGTGTACCAATTATGATTAGCTGACAAAATCTTAAGATTGGACATAAGTTTAAAATCAGGGATATTAAGTTCTTGCAAATAGATAATATCAGTGACCAAACTTAGGTCTTTCAACCACATATTGACCAGCTTATCCCTAATAAGATCACTGAGACCCTTCAAATTGAGAGATAACACTTTAAGATGATCCATAAACATACCTCTAAAAATCAAAAAAATTCTCACCTTTATACACCACCTTTTATGTTCTTACCCAGAGGGCAAAGCTTTTTGTCTCCAAACATGAAGATCAATGGTAGGAAGAACTCACCATTTTATCAACAACCAAGTGGAGCAAGTTGGAAACAGCCCCAATAACAATATCCCTTTTTCTAGAGACATGGTGAGAACTTTGAGAATCAGAGATTTCTTCACCTTTATTACTAATAGCTATACTCTTACCAGAAGGGCGAAACTTCTTGTCTACAAGCATGAAGATCAAACATAAAAAATTAAGCCAACCAATACATTGTATACAACATCGATTTTTTTAGATCCATGGTGAGTAATGTACCAATTATGCATACGAGAAATAATCTTAGCGTTATGAGGGTTAGTTAGACCCTTCAAATTGAGGGATAACATTTTAATCTGATCCATAAGAATACCTTTTGAGATCAGAAAATTCCTCACCTTTATTTTCACCATTTATGCCCGTACCATGAGGGCAAAAAATTTTTCTTGCAAGAAATGAAGATCAAACACAAAGCATTAAGCCAATCAATCATTTTTTATAATTTTAAGAGGGTTTATTCATAGAGATTGAAGTTTGAACTATTTCTTTCCTATTGGATTTGAAGGTACTAGGTCCAGTAGCACTAACATACACACACCCTCTTGGGATGTATCTTTTAGTTTCATTTCATGGAATTTTGCTTGATCACTTTTGTTAAGTTCTTGAGTGAATATATGGTCTCCCTTATTAACACTATTTCCATTATTGTGATATGTATATTGACCTTCATGGGGGACTTTTGTGTTGGACACTTTGGTTCAACCTTCATTATCCATATCCATTTCTTCCTTCTGCTCTGAATGTGTGTCTTGCTCTGGTTGGTCAAATTCAAAATCATAAGAGGTATCATTAGTCTCATTGTAGTACATTTTCTCCTTATCAAAGGCATGCAAGTCATAAAAACGATTAGTAACCTCTTCTAGCAACACATCAAAGTTATTCTTCCATTTTACATTGTTCCTTCTTTGGGCTTTTGAAACCTGTTTTGGGACCATAGGATATAGAAGAGTTTTGTGTTTCCATAGGCTCACCCTAGGAAAGACCTGTGCTCTTGAATTTTGAAGCTTCTCTTTGAGTTTTACCTTGCAGACGCTTCAACATTAACTTTCTTTTGATTCAATAATAAAGGATAATCCATAATCAAATTGTCTTGCTTGTAACAATTGAAACAAGAACTCGGGAGATTCCTATACATCACTCTTTATTCATGAAGAGACCTACCATCATACTCCTTTATAATAAGTGTAGTTTTTATGCGCTTGGCAGTGTCCATTTCAATCATTATGTGAGGATCCCATTTTGGGTTGATATTGCCCCTACTTCTTTGTCCTAAAAGTTTCCCAGTCAATTGAATTAAGTTGTCAATCCAAGGATAGTATTTGACCGCAAGGTATGAGAATTCAAATTTTGGTGGGTTTTGGGCCATGAGGATTAAACCCAACAAACCATTTAAAAATGTGATAGGGGTAAACTTGATCGGCCATTGACCTTCACTAATGACTTTAAGAGCACTTAATCCATCTTCAAAATACAAAAGGAAATAACTATTGGGCAAAAATTGGATATGTATAACAAATAGAATCTTACTTATTTTTTATCCCCAGTCTTAAGGCTTCAATACGTGGTCGAGGTCCATGACATAGAACTATAACCACTCTGTTAATGAGCTGAGTATGCCAATTATTCAAGGTGTTTCTATCTATAATTAGGTTTGAGTCTTCCATATCTTCCTGGTCTGAATCAACACATATTTCATGCGTATTATCAAGCTTTTGTTTCTTGTTTGACTAATTATCTAGAGATTGAGGAACAAAGTTACATGTAGAGCATTCTCCCTTAAACAACGGGTTGAAGAAACCTTGTTGAGTTCTAAGAACATCTGCAAATGATGTGCTTGGTTAACTAGCTCCAGGAGGAATAAGGGTCTGTCATGTGATGTCTCTAATCCTTGAGGGTTCCATCTCGGAGACCTACCATTGTTCTGAGGTCGACCTTCATCGAGTGTATTCACCTTGGCAGTAGCATGGTTGTCGGACACATAGGCATCTTGCAGTGCATCATGCAAGGAAATCTTCCTCGGCAAAAGACGTTAGCTCTAACAATCAGAAGCAACACAATCAGGTGCTAGTATAGTGTTGATTCTCACTCTTGCACTCTCTCACACAATCTATTCTCTTTTGGTTACTTTCTCTCTCTCTCTCCGAGACACACACACAATGAATGATAGAACAATGGGTTATCTCTCTTTTAGTTCCTCTATCGCTCTCATGCATATATATGGTTAGATGGTCGAAAACAACTTCCAAGCTTCATGCATATATGTGGTTAGATGGTCGAATAACAACATCCAAGCTTCATAACATTGGAAGAGACTCCTTTCAAAGGAAGGGTTATGTATGTAGGTGAGGGTAAATAGACACGTGGAGTATCTTTGTAAAATCTTTGCTTTATGTGCGTTTTAAGTTTTCCCGCTCAGAAAAAAGGGTAGACAGACCGATGCCATGATTTCCAACCTTTTCTGATCTTGCAGCTCAATCATGAAGCTCTCTGCAAATCCATGGATGAGCACTTATCACCTTGCATGCACCTCCTTTAGCCTACACCGCAGGAATCAAATCATTGACCTTTTGTCCTCGTACGATAAAGCCATTCAAAGTTTCTCGTGCGTTTGCTGTCATTCAGATTATTCGTTTATTTTGTAGTAGAGAGAGATAACATGAAATTCCTCCGTTGAATAATTGCTCAATGGCAGGGCAGCGGTCTCATACATTGGTCGGACGGCTTCGCAGCCACTAGTACTACCTTAGTACCTCTACGGTTCTACCAGAGCGGCAGCCGGCGGCGGCGCCTCGCCCACAGCGAAGTCTTCTGGAGGCTGGGGGCTGCGCCTTGCGAGCCTGCGGCTGACGTAGGCTGCCCACCAGGTCGCGCTCTCCTTTGCAGCCTTGGAAGCTAGAGAAACGGGAGTCGCGAGTCGCGACTCGGGAGTCGGAGCTCCACAGACTCTTCAGACTCCGACTCTCCACTTTTGCATTGCGCGTCCTCGCCCTGGGGCCATGGATGCTGGCAGGCTGGCAGGCTGGCAGCCCGTCAAAATCAGGAGAGACTCACTGGCCGCAAATACGACTAGACGCCAAAAACTTGCCAATCATAAGCTGCCGCTCTCCTTCTCGTTCCGTCTTTTCCATCCTGCCCCCGGGCTGGCGCTGCTTGCAATGTTGCATGGCCGCTGGTGCGCGGCCTCTAGGCTCTCGTGTTCACAATCTTTCTGTCCGCTTCCAGGAATCCCATTGGCTGTAAAGACCGCAAGACGCCAAACTTGACCAATCACGAGGTGCGTTTTTCCAACCTACTCTACTCTCTCATCCTCCAGAAATCAAGCGACCGGTCGGGGCGAACAGATACCTTGCTTCGTATCTTCCTGAATCCTGAGCCTGGTTCGCCCGACGTCGTGCTGGGAAGTTTCTCAATGTGGCCTATAGACCGCCGCATAGCTGTCAGCCTGTGAAGCCATCATCGAGCCCCTGTTTTCTTCTTTGCTTTTTGTCTTCGCTTCGTTCCTCTCTTTTGGAAACGAATGAAAACTTGTCCTAACAGCTCATGCAACAACATTATATGGCCCAACCATCACTTCTATTGAGGGAGAAATCTCATCACGAGGTATGCCCAAAGAGTAGCTTGAAGGGCTTGAGACCCATCAAGGGCACATATGCGACTAGTCCGTCTACAATTCTTTTTTCTTCCTATCACACATTGAGTGACACTCTCTATCACCCATTGATCCCAATGACATTATTGAAGATCGACAAGGGGCCATGGAAGTTGACATGCTCTTTGTATACGCCTATAATTGCCTTGTATCCGTGTGAAAGTTGTTATCTCGCCTTTCCTTCGTCCAAGAGGCATTATTTGTGTGGGATGCAACCTCATGGTCCTAAGACATAATGGATAAGAATGGATTCATAACCGAGTTTTCCATTTTCCATCACACACTCCAAAGTACAACATATCTTAATCGTGTACATCATTACTCTTTCTAGGTCCTTTACTTTGAAATCACTCTACATCATTTTTCTAAAATTTAATATACACAATTACTCTGTCTAGGTTCTTTACTATTCAAAGCACTTTTATTTCCTTGTTCCTTACCGGATTGTCTAACACAAGTTCCTCTGTATATCATAACACTTCGACTTTCTCCAAGGCATCTATAAATGTCTACCTTAATGACTTTTCGATTAAGTCTTGAGCTCCATATCAAGAAGCAAATATAACATCTCCTTTATGCAAAGAGACGGACAAAACCTCTAAAATAGGCAAGGTTTAGGATTGAGCTTTAGATGGGGTTGAAATTGGAAACATCTATACCTCTATATTCATGAATATGGATCTTTTATCAAGTGAGTAGATTAGATTTAAGAGACACAAAAGTTCATCAATTTTTTACATGTATTATGTTATTACCATGTTTTCATGATTTCTTATTATGTTCTATGTCTTGTTTTCCTAGAAGATTAAGAATTTTAGTCTATTTCTAGCTCTCCGCTTATGTTAGGACCTTGCCAAAGTCTTTCATACTAATATGAAAAAGTACGACCATATTCAAAAACATGAATGGTAGATGTTGAATTCATTCCTCAACCATAGATCCAAATGAGCTCAGCCTCAAGCATTGGATCTTCTAGCTGCATGGTTGAACATCAATATAATGGTTTATACACCATATTACTACACCCACCAAATGGATCTGTAGATTATTCTACCTCATGCCATGAGTCCAAGTATGATGCAAACTAGAAATAGAAATAGAAAGCAAATTTGAGTCCTAAATTATAGGACTCATCAAAAGTGGCATGCTAGTTCACATGGGGTTGATTTATCACATTTGCATACGCATGAAAAGTTACACAATTGGTTGAACATGTTGGAATCAATGTCCAATAATCTTTCGTCCATACGAACCTGAAATTTCATAGTGTGAAACCATCTTTTACAAAGTTAAAAGATAACAAAGTCAAAAGCATAAAACTTACGTTTTTGTTTATGATCGCATATAGAAAGCGAAGGAGCTTTACGTATTTGTTTTTTCATGGATTACGATATGGATTACGATCGTAGCTTTTTATAAAGCTTTTCAAATAGTTACAACTACTATATAAGGAGGCTCTTGGCTCCTTGTATAATCACTCACTCAAAGATCTAGAGCTTGGAGATCTTCTTGAAGACAAAGTGTTCTCACACTCTTGAAGGAGGTGAAGTTGTGGTGAAGGAGAGGTTACTCTCATTGCAGCAGGAAGTCTTCTACGAGGTGGTGGTAACTATCTTTTCTGAGTTAACCTTGTGGTTGATTTACAATTTCGTTACACTATTTTGTTAGCTTCGTCGCTTCATTCTCTTCACACACACTTAGATTATTTCGACATAATCTAAATTTTGTATCATCATCTTCTTATTCTTCCATTAGTGAGTGCACCACTTTATATGGTTGAGTAGTACTCCCATGTTGTAATTTGGACATCTATTATTTTTAGTGAAGTAAGCATCCAGCTTACGTTCCCTATCCTTGTCTCAAGATCTCTTTCTTTCTCTATCTAACTTATCATCTTGTCAATTAAGTTGTGTATGCTCAAAAGGTTTTAGTATTGGAACGATCATGGGGCCCCAAATTCCAACACTTGGTATCAGAGCTACATAATTGACATACACACTTAAGATAAGATGAGTGAGATTAGAATTGAGATTGAAGACAAGTTAGATGGATCTTCTAATTACCCCATGTGGAGTTTCATGATGATGAACTTGTTAGTGACAAAGGATTCATGGAGTATCGTCAATGGATCCTTAACAAGACCAAGACGAGAAGGCGAAGAAGGGTCTACAGCAGCTTCAAGAGGTACTGGAATTGCTATTACAGAACCAACAGAAGAAGAGGTAACCACTTCGACATCCAGAGTCACTGCTAGGTCTTTACCTAGAGTTCCTCCTACTGAAGATCAGGCAAGATGGGATGCTAGAGATGCTTTAGCACTTTCATTCATAGCAATAAGTGTCAAAAAGCATATTCTACCACAGATCAGATCTTGCAAAAGTTCTAATCAAGCTTGGTTAAAGCTCGAGAATCTTTTTCAGAGCAGAAATCCTGCTAGAAAAGCTCACTTGAGGAGACAACTAGCAAATACAAGGATGAAAGCTGGTGAGTCAATACAAACCCACATTACAAGACTCGTTGACTTGAGAGATCAACTTCTAAATGTAGGAGTTGAGATATCAGATGAAGAAATGGTAAATACGCTGATTAATTCACTTCCTATTTCATATCGATCTTTCATAACCACTCTTACCCTTACCACAAGAGATAGAGAGGTTACATTTGAAGAATTAGAGTTCTTACTGATTCAAGATGAAGATCAGTTGAAGGGAATTGAAGAGAATGAAGAAGCACTTTCATCTTCATCAAAGGGTAAGAAGAAGAAGGATAAGAAGAAGGAACAAAAATCCAAGAAGGAAAGTAGGTCCCTTTCACCTTCTACTTCAGATTCTGTATCTACGACATCTAGAGAGAATTCTTCTAAGAAGAAGGTAAAAATATGTTCTTTTTGCAAGAAACGTGGACATATTCAGTCAGAATGTTATAAAAGGATTGCAGCAGAAAAGAAAAAGGCATCAGGTAATGTTGCAGAAGATGATAAAAAAGGGAAATCTCAAGGTGATTCTTATGCCTGTATCACTATTGAGGAAGTAGCTTTTGATCAAGCAGCTTTACAAGTTCTTTCAGCAAGTCCTTGGATATTCGACTCAGGTGCTACAAAGCATATGACAGGTTGTAGAGATGTATTTTCTTCTCTCTCCTGTTCTTCAGGTAGAAGAGTTATTATTGCAGATGGCAATGATTTGGATTTTGTGGGAATAGGTACAGTAACCCTAAAGTCAAGAGAAGGTGGTGTTTTTCAAATTTCAGATGTCCTTTATGTACCTGAAATGAAGAAGAATCTGCTATCTATATCTACATTTTTAAGTGATGGTTTTAAAGTTGTATTTGAGAAAGATCTTTGTAAGATCTTATCACATAAAGAAGACAAGTGTCTTTTACAAGGTAAGCATAGAGGAGGGGTCTTTGTTTTGTCAAAAATCAGTCAAGCATATGCAGTCAAATCTTCGTCACCGGTGGAAGATATGAAGCTATGGCATGAAAGATTTGGACATATCAGTTTTGGAGCTCTCAAGAATATCAAAGATAGAGGTATGGTTGAGAGTTTACCCTTATTCAAGCTACCTGATGATTCAGATATATGTGAAGGTTGTCTTGAAGGTAAGATGCATAAACTACCTTTCAAGAAACATGGTCATATTACAGCTACCAGGAAATTGCAGACTATTCATTCAGATGTGAATGGACCTATGAGAGCAGACTCTATTCAAGGTTTCAGGTATTTTGTCCTATTTGTGGATGATTTTACAAGATACTCATCGATCAATGGTCTTAAGTCAAAGTCAGAAGTCTTTCCTATGTTCAAGAAGTTTGTAGCTATGGTTGAAAATGAAAGTCAGGAAACTGTCCAGATTCTCAGAAGTGATAGAGGTGGAGAATACTTGTCAAATGAGTTTCAGACATTTCTCGATGAGAAAGGTATTACTCGACACCTTACTATTGCTTATACTCCTCAGCAAAATGGTGTTGCAGAAAGAAAGAATAGAGTACTTGTTGAAATGATGCGGAGCATGATGGCGTCCAAGAAGCTTTCACCGAAATTCTGGTTTGATGCAGTACATACAGCTAATCACATTTTGAACAGGTCATCTACAAAAGCTTTAAAGGTAATCACACCGTATGAGGCTTATTATGGTAGAAAACCTAATGTGAGTTACTTCAGAGTGTTTGGATCACTTTCTTATGTACATGTTGAGAAAAAGGACCGAGGCAAACTAGATGTAAAGGCAAAGAAAGCTGTTTTTATTGGATATCCTGTTGAAAGCAAAGGATACAGGTTTTATGTTCCAGAAACAGGTGAAGTTATTCTTTCACGTAATGCTTATATTGCTGAAGATAAGGTTTATGATAAAGAAGCAGAAATTCCGGAGTTCATTAGTGAAAATGACTATGGAATTTTTAGAAAGATTCTGGATATACATGTTCAGCCATATCAGGAGGGAGTTAAACCTCAAATTCCTAGTATTCAAGAAAAAATTGAAGAAAGAGGAATTTCACAACCTTCTACAGAGTCAGTTCCACAAGAGACTTTGGTTCCAGAAATGGAAGAAGTTAAAGTTCCAGAAAGTCCTAGTACCTCAACAGGACAAGTTCCAGAACCTATGGAAGCTAAAAGTTCAGAAAGAGTTTCACCACTATTCAAGGATACACCTACGTGGTTATATCAGACTTGGAAAGACAGTGGTATAAAGACTTTTACTGGAAGAACAAGGAGTCAGACTAGACAACAACAACAAGATCATGTAAGAACAAGAAGTCAAACTAGACAACAAAAAGATCATGTAAGTTTTGCTGAAGATTTCGAGATTCATGATATTTTGGCACTTACGACTGTTGAAGATGAACTTGCGTGTGTTAAAGATGCACTTAAAATTCCTATTTGGAGAAAAGCTATGCAAGAAGAGATTGATTCTATTCATAAGAATCAAACTTGGCAGCTATATGAGTTACCAGAAGGAAAGAAGGCTATAGGTGTAAAATGGATCTTTAAAATCAAAAGGAAAGCAGATGGTACTATTAATAGATACAAGGCCAGGTTGGTTGTCAAAGGATATGCACAACAAAAAGGTATTGATTATGATGAGACATTTGCTCCTACGTCTAGGATGACTATTATTAGGTCAGTACTTGCTCTAGCAGCACATTTTGGTTGGCATATATATCAACTTGACATTAAGACTGCTTTTCTAAATGGTGATTTACACGAAGATGTGTATATTCAGCAGCCAGAAGGTTTTGAAGAGACAAGTAAAGAACACTTAGTGTGTAAGCTTATAAAAGCTTTGTATGGTTTAAAACAGGCACCTAGAGCATGGTATGAAAAGATACATACATATCTTTTATCCATTGGTTTCCATAACTCAGATGCAGCTCCAACTCTTTATGTCAAAGCTGAAACAGGTACGATGATTATAGCAATCATTTATGTGGATGATATTATAGTCACAGGTCCCAGAGATGAAGATTTGCAGATGTTCAAAGAAGAATTGAAGCAAACATTTGATGTGAATGATCTAGGCATTCTACATTATTATCTTGGGATTCAGTTTCTGTTTCAAGATGAGTGTATCTACATGACACAGCAGAAGTACATTGAGAAACTTTTGGAAAGGTTTCAGATGGGTGATTCTAAACCTATGCAAACACCTATGGATCAGAACACGTCTTTACAAATGGTAGCAGATGCAAAGCCATTTGATGCTACTCTATATAGTCAAGCAGTAGGTTGCTTGATTTATCTTTGTAATACACGTCCTGATATACAGTTTGCAGTTTCTCAAGTATCAAGGTTCATGCAGAATCCAACAGTGTTACATTGGAAAGCAGTAAAGCGGATCTTTCGTTATTTGAAGGGAACTTCAAATTATGCTATGGTATTTTTGAAATCTACACATTTGTTACTAAAAGGATTTTCAGATTCTGATTGGGCAGGTGATAAAGACACAAGAAGAAGTACTAGTGGATTTTGTTTTTATCTTGGAGATTGTCTTATCTCATGGTTTTCAAAAAGACAACCCACTATTGCCACTTCATCGTGTGAAGCTGAATATCGTGCAGCATTTACAGCTACTCTAGAGTCAGTATGGTTGCAGAAGATTTTCAATTATCTTGATGTAAGAGTACATCAACCCATTCAGATATTTTCAGATAGCCAGAGTGCTATAGCTATAGCTAAAAATCTAGTGCATCATGCAAGGACAAAGCATATAGAGGTACACTACCACTATATTCGAGAGCAGATAGCTAAGAAGCACATTGAGCTGGTTTATATTCAATCTAGTGAGAATGTTGCAGATATATTTACCAAAGCATTGACTAGAGATAGTCATGAGAAGATTTGCAGGTTACTGAAGCTTATATCATTGTGACATTGAAGGAGGGATTGTTGGAATCAATGTCCAATAATCTTTCGTCCATACGAACCTGAAATTTCATAGTGTGAAACCATCTTTTACAAAGTTAAAAGATAACAAAGTCAAAAGCATAAAACTTACGTTTTTGTTTATGATCGCATATAGAAAGCGAAGGAGCTTTACGTATTTGTTTTTTCATGGATTACGATATGGATTACGATCGTAGCTTTTTATAAAGCTTTTCAAATAGTTACAACTACTATATAAGGAGGCTCTTGGCTCCTTGTATAATCACTCACTCAAAGATCTAGAGCTTGGAGATCTTCTTGAAGACAGAGTGTTCTCACACTCTTGAAGGAGGTGAAGTTGTGGTGAAGGAGAGGCTACTCTCATTGCAGCAGGAAGTCTTCTACGAGGTGGTGGTAACTATCTTTTGTGAGTTAACCTTGTGGTTGATTCACAATTTTGTTACACTATTTTGTTAGCTTCGTTGCTTCATTCTCTTCACACACACTTAGATTATTTCGACATAATCTAAATTTTGTATCATCATCTTCTTATTCTTCCATTAGTGAGTGCACCACTTTATATGGTTGAGTAGTACTCCCATGTTGTAATTTGGACATCTATTATTTTTAGTGAAGTAAGCATCCAGCTTACGTTCCCTATCCTTGTCTCAAGATCTCTTTCTTTCTCTATCTAACTTATCATCTTGTCAATTAAGTTGTGTATGCTCAAAAGGTTTTAGTATTGGAACGATCCTGGGGCCCCAAATTCCAACAGAACATAACTATAATCATGGATCCAAAAGTCCTTTTTGTTTAGATACATAATGTCTTGTTTACTCAAGTTTTCTTTGGAGAAGAATGTAATGTTGCTCATGTTATCTAGCATTCCTCTATAAACATTTTTTTTCTCATGAACTCTTTCATCACCCATAGTTTTTTTGTTGATACTATCTTCATTTTCTATCAAGATGTATTTCTTGCTATTATTAGATTTATTTCTTCTATTTTCCACAGAGTGATGACCTATTACATATTGCAAACATGTGACATTGTCCATATTATTCATGGTGGATAGAGGAATTTAGCTTGTGGTTTATGTTTTGATTAGCAAGTTAAGAGTGATGACCTATTACATATTGCAAACATGTGACATTGTCCATATTATTCATGGTGGATAGAGGAATTTAGCTTGTGGTTTATGTTTTGATTAGCAAGTTAAGGATCATGCAGACGTGCACATTTCATATTCATTTAGGATTATGGATAAATTTTACAATTTTAATAAAAATAAACCTTATAGTTAAAGGATTAAGCATTTGTATTACAAATTTATTATTATTTTCCAAATAGAGACACATGCATGTATTTCTATAGATAAATACATGCACCATCTTTTACGGTGATTTCTCTAAAAATAATGAATGACTTTTGTGCTTTTATATCTTATCTATAAGAAAACCTATTTCTTGGTTAATACGATTCACCTATGAATACACACATTTTAGGATAAATCCAACAAAGCATGTGAGAGGTCAATTGTACCCAATAATGTATAATGTTTTTGTCTCTATCTCCAAGTTCTATTAGTTTCTTTTTTGTATAATTTGATATTTTCTACACATGCATATATGAACACATCTGTGTTTCTATGCTTGTACACCTACATGCAAGTATACTTGAAAAAGAGATATTTGAGTCTACACATAAGATTAGGTTTATCAATATCACCTGTATATCCTCATACCGATCGAAAAATCCATAAAAAGATAGGTTAATGCTCAAAGGACCTATTATAAAGTGAGATTACATCACCATATAATCCCTTTTTCTATCTTTTTTTGGCCACACTTTTGGGTTTTATCTTCAATCAATTGAAGCCATCTTTGGAGCATTGTATGGAGGAGGATTATCCTTAGATTTTTAGAACCGAGGAATAGATGGAGGATCGCTCTACATGGATCAAGAAAGTGAAAAAGCTTGAATCTAGATAAGTATTTCATTTTCTTTTTCAAGCTTTTCGTTTTCAATGCATGCAAGGAGGCCACATGCAATGCGTATATGGCATAGAAAATGCACATAGAATAGTGCACAAGCGTGAATATGCATTGAAAAAGAAAATGTTTAACCTTATTATGCATAAAATTTCCAAAAAAGATTAGCACTTTGTTTTCTAGAACTTCTGTCCACATTAGATTTCTTGCTTCAAATTTGCATAGAAAAAAGAAACTTTTGTGCATATATTTAGTCATGACTCATCAATTGTGATAATTCTATTGAGAGTGAACTATTTCATTACAAACGTTTTATTATCTATTGTGTAGACAATGTTTAAGATGAGTTTTTAGGTCATTTTAGGCACATAGATAAAATTTTGGGATGATAGTTTTTTAGTATCTCTTGCTAAATCTTTTTTGCAGCATGTTTTCTAGTTGAAACTTGAACATGAAAATAAAGGAATTATGAAAATTATTGTATAAGAGAAACATAGGGAATGTATAGTAGAACAAAAGTGTCTCTCAAGAATTTCAATGAACCATATTTTAGGGACCTTGTTTGAGGCCCTTAAATTAGTTCATTGTAGATGTTATGGAAGCAAAGGAAACCATCTTGAACCTTTGATTCCATGTGGCTTTTTATATCATGATTGCTTCAGAATTTGAAGAACCTAATGTTACCATTCCATACAAAACATGCCAAAACGTTAAGATCAGTTGTTTACTTGCTTGATTTGGACCTCCTTGGATCCTATTTTGTATTTCTTACATCATCAATTAATAAATGCCCTTGAACACTATGTAAGGAGGGCTGAACCACATTCATTGTCAGTGTTGCCAATGCTAGTCTTGGAAGGTCAAGGACTCATGATCTCCAAGTAAGTACTTTCCAAGTTCTAGTTCCATTTATAGTCTTGTTTCTTATTCTAGTCTTGTCTAGTCTAGTATTCTAGATATATCATCTTGTCCTCTTGTAATCTTATAGTACAAGATCATGTATAGTTATTTCTTGTATGTATTTCATCTCCCTCAAGGAAGTACTTGTAATTGAGATAAGTTATTTCATACCTACATTCATGGGTTGTGGAATCTCTTATATCTTGTCTAGTCCAATTATCCATACCTATAAGTCTCAAGTTGCTCGACATCTTGTACTAATTGTTTATTCTTGTATTATTTCCCCTGCATGGTGATCTTGTAATCAAAAGCTTATTTCCAAATTTCTATTTAAGAAGCATTCAAGTGAATCAATTATACCTTTTGCCATCTCTCATGAAGGAACCCAATATTTGCATGGTAGAAAAATTTGATGATGATCGTATGAAGTTTTGAGGATTCTTACAACAAGGTAAATTTATAAGAAATAATCAAGAATAATGATGCAGCAAAATACGATCGATGGGAGGAGTAGTGAGAAGCAAAACACACGAAACTGAAATATACACTAACTGAGATGCTCTAAATTTCCAACAATAATGTATATACAACAATGATATTGTCCACTCGTGCGCTCGCACTATGGAGCATCAATGGCATTTTGACAATCCCTAGGCAAAGGGCTTTATAGTGTGCTCAATCAAGATTTCACCATAGTAATCGGAGTGCCAAATTCTATGATTTAGGCATGATTACCAAGCTTGCCTGATGCTATGATCTAGGTGTAACCATCAATATCATCTGTAATTGAGAACATACTAAGTTACCTAACTACCAAATTGAGTAAACCACCAGACTGAACCACTGAACTACTGAACCATTGGAGACATCGCAATTCTAGACTGGTTGACTACCGAACATCCGTAATTTTGGTATGAAAAAAGTATATGCCCTGCCTAGTCTACTGACTAGACTCATGTAGATCATCTAGTACCTTAGATGGTCTCATTCGGACCTCATCACAAATGTTCGGACTCTCATAATGGATTCTCCTCATAATGGGGAACTGTCCAACTTAGAGTACCATGGATCATTTGTGGTCACGTGCAGGTGGAGTATTGAGTATATCTAACACCCCCCCTCAATGTCCACCTACGATGAACTACCTTCTTGGTCCAATGCCAAGCTTTGGAAGATTTCGATATAGTTGATCTCTCCCGAGAGACTTAGTGAAAATATCTGCTCTATTTTCATCTGTTCGATAATAGCTCATCTCCACAACTCTGTTCTTGATCAACTCTCACACAGTGATACTGGATTTCTATGTGCTTAGTATGTGCATGGAAAACAGGATTCATGGTGATGGCTATGCAACTATGGTTGTCGCAATCCAACCTTGTAGCCTCCTGTCCTTGAATTCCTATATACCATAGGATCCTCCTCAACCATACTGCTTCACATGCAGCAACACATGTTGCTTTGTACTCAGCTTCAATAGATGATAGCGCTATGATCGATTGCTTCTTATTGATCCAAGAAAGAATCTCTAAACCCAAAGAAAATCAATATCCAAAAATTGATTTTCTGGAATGAATATCTCCTCCCAATCTAAGTCACATTATCCACTCAGAGATGATCCTTGACATAAAGAATACCATACTCAATGGTTCCTTTGATGTACTTGAGTATCTGCATGCATGCCTTTAAATGAGTTAGGCATGGCTTATTAGAGAACCTACTTACTATACCAACAACATAAGAGATATCTGGTCTGCTATTACACAAGTAGATGGTACTTCCAACTAATTTTCTGTATCTTCCAACATCCACCGGAGGTGAAGTATCTTCGATAGATAATTTTATGTTGACCTCCATCGGTGTAGAAATTTCCTTGCAATCCTCCATGTCAAATGCCTTCAACAACTACCTTGCATACTTTGTTGCGAAAAAAAAATCTTCCCTGGTTCCTGTCGAACTTCAAGGCCTAAGCAATAATGCATTGAGCATAAATCTATCATTTCAAACTTTGAACTCAAGGCATCTTTTGTTTGTTTAAGAAGTGCATCATCATTTTCGACAATCACAAGGTTGTCTACATAGAGTACAATCACAATCATCTTCCCTCTTATCTTTAGAACATACAAATTAGCATCAAAAGCACATCTTTTGAATCTTATATCCAAAAGGTAGCTATCTATCCACTAGTACCATGCTCTTAGAGCTTGTTCCAGCCCATATAATGCCTTTTTCAACTTACATACTTTGTTCTCTGAATGGAAAATCTTAAACCCTGGTGGCTGAGACACATATACCTCCTCTTGAGGTCTCCATTCAGGAATGTTGATTTGACATCCATGTGGTATACTGCCCATTGTTTATGTGTAGCCATAGCTAGTACTAGCCAAATAGTAGTCATCCTTGCTGTCGAGACAAACGATTCACTAAAGTCAATGCCTTTGACTTTGCAATAGCCTTGTACAACAAGTCTAGCCTTGTACTTCTCCAAAGTAGCATCAACCTTGTATTTTGGCTTCCAAATCCACTTGGTGTTGATGACCTTCAGTTTTGGAGGTCACTTCACTAGCTCCCAAGTTCCATTCTTCATGATATTGTTGTATTCTATTTTCGTAGCAATTCTCCAATTTGGATTTTGGAGTGCTTCTTCCACACTCGTTGGATTCCTTACTTGTTTTTTTATAATCTCAACCATCAATGTTGAGTTTACAATATGGGTCTTTGCCCATATCTATTCCTCTATTCTCTGTGACTGCCTTCGACCATCTGCAACCTATTTAATTGACTATGGGATGGGATTTGTAGAATCATAGAGCTACCTCACCCAACATGGCAATGGCTTTTCCACTTGAGTGATAGCAAGTTGGTGACTTTTTGTCTCATCATCTGAGGATGATGCTTCCTTCTCTTTTGTAGAAGGGCTAGCTCTTGGGCCAGGTTCATAATGGATTACTTCTTCATTTGATGGTAGACTGGAAGATCTCTTTTCCTCTTTCACCACATGTGGCTTCTCCTCCTTGAACACCACATCGAGACTCACTATGATCTTCTTTGTCTCCGGGTCATAAAGCTTGTAAGATTTCTTCTCTTCACTATACCCTAAGAAGATACATTTGGTGCTTTTGGTTGAAGCTTGTTCCTTTCTTTATTTGGAATGTGTACATAATAATCACTTCCAAATACTTTGAAATGGGAAACATAAGGCTTTGTACTAGTGTAGGCTCTTGTGGAGTCTTTACATCAAGTGCCTTAGTGTTGCTTCAATTCAGGATGTAAACAACAATGTTGACAACCTCTACCAAAAAATGTTTAGGCAACCTTTCTCCCTTCAACATGCACCTTGCCATCTTCATGATGGTTCAATTTCAACATTTAGCAACACCATTTTGTTGAGGGCTATGCACCACTGTGAGTTCATGCTTCATTCCATTACCCTTGTAGAAATCATCAAACTCTATTGATGTGAACTCACCACCACCACCATCCATCCTGAACTTCTTCATCTTCTTTCCAGTTTTAGTTTCAACAAGTTGAAGCTATTCTTTAACTTTACCAAAAGCTTGAGCCTTATCAAAAAGAAAATACACCCACATCTTCTTGCTATAGTCGTCGATGAGTAACATGAAGTAGGAAGACCTCCCAAGGCTTGTGTAGGCATTCTTCCACACAAGTCAGCATGCACCAACTCTAGAGGACCATTTTCTCTATTCTTGCTTACTTGTGGAAATGCATTCCTCTATTGCTTGCCCATCGTGCAAGCTTCACATGGTTCTTTCATCTCTACAATTGGAGGCAGGTGAGAAACCATACCTTTTTGGTGCATCTCTTTAAGTATCAAGTACCCAATGTGGCCGAATCTCTCATGCCAAAGCTTGCTTGTGCCCACACTTGTCTTGGTTCTAAGAGCAGACAACTCATACAAGTTGTTCCTCCTAATTCCATATGCAACAACATTGTTGTTCTAGTCCAAAATCTCAGCTCCTATATTGCTGAAAGACACTTGATGACCTTGATCAGTTATACAAGCCACGGAAAGTAAATTCTGTTTGATTTGTGGTACATACAACACTGTCTAAAAGCTTTCTAATGTCCTTGTTATGATTAATGAAAGACACCATACCTCTACCCTTAGTAGGACATCTTGCATTGTTGCCTACCTTTACCATGATGGGTTCCTCTAGAGGCTGTAGGGAATTGTAAAGGTCTTTTCTGATCATCATGTGACGAGAGGCACCACTGTTCAATACCCACGAGTCATCTGTAGCTAAATCTTCAGCTAGGGAACACATTTCCTTTGCCATAACAAATAACTCAAGCTCAATTTCCATAGTGTTGGAAATCTCCTTGCCCTTACCACTTTTCGAAGAGCCACTCTTTTCCTCTGCCTTCTTAATGCAACAACCTTGGATTCTATGGCCTTTCTTCTTGCAATGGAAACACTCTCCCTTGAACTTCTTTTTTTCATTCATCTTTTTGCCCTCATCTTTTGAAGAATTGGGTTTTCCACCTTTAGCATTTACCAGGAATGCAGCTTCTCCTTTGCCGTTGTCATTCCTTGCCTTGAGTTGCAACTCCGCCTCCATGAATAAGGCACATTGAATTCTTCAAAAGTTTGTGGTTGTGGTTTGTTCTGGGTATTGAGGGAAGTTACCAGACCATCAAACTTCGGTGGACAAATTCAAAGACAACACTGAGCTATCTATTCACTTGACTTTGGTACACTTGATCCCATCATTTGACCTCGTAGATTCTTTATGTGAGTGATAAACACTTCAACAGTCTCCCCATCATCAAACCTCTCTGCTACTAGCTAATTCTCCAAGTTTTGAATCCGTGTCTGATTCCAAGTTCCATATTGATTTCTCAATATGTCCCATGCTTCACATGCCTTCATGGTGTGCTGAATAAGAGTCAGAGCACTATAAGAAGTACTTGTAACTAGAGTACATAGTGCATCTGCATTCCTACGCTTCAGCATTGAGAGGAATAATTTGACCAAGATCATTTGAATTAGGTGTCTCTTGGGGCTCACAATCAGTGCCAAGTGCAATCTCGAGCAGTTCATAAGATTTAAGGATAGAAGTGATCCTAAACTTCCACAAGGTGTAACTAGTACCATCAAGTTTACCTTTGATGAAGGCTGGTGGTTGTATCCACACATCATTACTGCTCCGATTTGTGTTCCACATACTCCTATCGATGAGCCACCTTGATTCCCAATGGTAGATGATGACACACTACTTGGCATCTTCTTTCTTAAGTCATTCAAAGGCTTCTATGACTTCTAGGTTTTTCACTTTTGCAACACTCAAAACCTCCTATGTTGTGATACCATGTAAGAAATAGTCAAGGATACTGAAGCAGCCGAGTATGATCGATAGGAAGAGTAGTGAGAAGCAAACCGTGGTAACTAAAATATACACAAAAAGACAGTTAGAGAACTCATATTCTCTAAATTGCCAAAAATAATGTATATAAAATGTTGATACTTCCCATGCACTCCCACTATGGAGCTTCAATGGCATTTTGATAGTATCTAGAAGAATGGCTTTATAGTGCGCTCAATCAAAATTTTGCCATAGTGATTGGGGTGGCAAATCCTATGATTTAGGCATAATCATTGGGCTCACTTGATGTTATGATCTAGGTGTAACCATCGGTATCGTAAGTAATTCAGAACAAACCAAATTATCTAACTTTCGGATTGGGTAAACCACTAGATTGAACACCAAACTACTGGACCACCGGAATCACCATAGTTCTAGACTAGTTGGCTACCCAACTCTCATCCAAAATTTTGGTGTGATAGAAGTATATGCCCTTCCTAGTCTACTGACTAAACTCACATGATCATCTAGTACCTTAGCTGGTCTCATTTAGACCTCATCACAAATGTCTGGACTCTCATAATGGCTTCTCTTGATAATGGGGCCATACAAGTTAGAGTACCATGGATCATTTGCAGTCATGTGCAGGTGGAGTATTAAGTATATCTAACAAAATTATACATCCATATGGAGCCTAATAGATACCTTGATGAGGCATCTAAGGTGGATTCCTTGCTTTGTGGTCAAGGATTTTCATTGTTCACTCCAACCTTTGAAAAGATCATGGAAGTACTTCATGACTATGAGAGGTTTCTTTGAGATCTCACCACCATGTTTGGAGATGCAGACACTAGTCTGCATCTCCAAATACAAGTTGAGCATGTGATAACATAAATCCAAGAATTACAAGAATGAATTTGAAATCTTCAAGTGAATCAAGGAAGCATTCAAGTGAATCAAGGAAGCATTCAAGTGAATCAATACCTTTTGTCATCTCTCATGAAGGAACCCAATATTTGCACGGTAGGAAATTTTGATTGTGATCATACAAAGGTTTGAGGATTCTTGCAAAAAGTTATATTATACATCCATATGGAGCCTAATAGATACTCTAACGAGGCATCTAAGGTGGATTTTTTTGGAACCTTGCTTTGTGGTCAAGGTTTTTCATGGTTCACCCCAATTTGAAAAGAACATTGAAGTACTTCATGACTATGAGAGGTCTCTTCGAGAGATCACCGCCATGTTTGGAGATGCAGACACTAGACAAGTGGTAGAAACGAATCTCCAAAAGATATGTTAAGGTAATCACCCTCCCTCTACCTATGCATGAAAACTTAGATAGTTGATATGTGATCTCACTTAGCATGATGATGATTTTATAAGTTAATTTAGATGGGGCTAGTGGTTAATGCATTGAATGAATACCTCATGCAAGCCATTCAATTCGATAACTTCCTTTTCGAAAGAAAACAATAAAAACAAGTACAAGAAAGACCTCATCAATGGAAACCCTTCCAATGCACTCCTAGAGAAGAGCCTATGCCTGAGCCTATGAAAATAGATGTAACTAGGTTTTAGCCTCGAGCGCAAAGGAGAAATTGAGAAGGAGGGATGTAGAGCAAGGAAACAAGGAAGTCCAATCGTAAACAAGACCATACAACCAGACCATGATATCAAAAAGGCTCTCAAAATTCTAGAAACACCTATATAAACATGTCTTTCTCCTATCAAGTTGACCATGCCTAACAAGGTCCTTTCCCATAAAGCCTTAGTTGAATCAAGAGCATCCTCATGTTTTATCAATGATGGATTGGTAAAGAGACATAGGTTTAGAAGAACAAACTTATAAAATGAATTAGTGGAAGGAAGACCTCTAGCATCTAGGAAAATCACCAATGATACGAAACCATTAGGACTTAATCTTGATGGTCATGAATTCCCACATCTGTTTCAACATAATATAAAGTCCAATAGATCCCATTCTCATGGGAATGCCTTGGCTCAAGATACCTAATCCACAAATCAATTGGGAAAAGAACAAGATCACACAACTAGACATTCCAAAGACCCACCATAGGCTATCCCTAGAATAGCTTACAAAATTTCATAAGAACATTAATGAGAATTGAGCCAAGGGATTAATCATGCACTCAAAGTCCCCTATAACAAACGCTATTCTATTTGTAAAGAAAAAGGATAGGACCCTCTGAATGTGTGTAGACTAGTGTGGACTAAATGAAACCACTATCAAGAATAGATATCCTCTACCACTTATATCATATCTCGTTGAGCATCTTGGAAAAGTAAAGTTCCTTACTAATATTGACTTTCCAAGAGCTTATAACATTGTTAGGATTAGAGAAGAAGATGAATGGAAGATAACATTTCATAAAAGGTACGTTGTTGGGATGAAATCCCTTAGGGATTATGTGTGAAGAAATTATTTTCAAAATTGTTTCTTTACTTTTTTGACCGAGATATGATGTTCTGACTGCAAAAAGATAAAAGGACTTGTAAATAGTTCAACCATTTGATTAATTTGATTGTTGTGTGATGAGAAACCATTATCTATACATTAGACTTGTATATTTACTTGTATAAATTTCATCAAATCCTTAAAAACATCAGAACGCTAGAAATTTTGACTTAAAACTCTAACATTTAACCTTTGAAACCTAGATTTTAGAAACCCATACATTTTTATAACCTTGAAAAACCATGTTACTTTCATCTTAAAGCCTTAGAAAACATGCAAATTAACCCTTAAAACTTTGTTCTTAACCCTTGAAATCCCATTTTTTGACCCTTAAAATTTAATTTAAACCCTTAGACACCCTAGGGTTTTAGCCCCTAATGTATGTAAACCCATGGATCGAGGTGGATTAACCCTACTAAATTGAAACCCTAATTTTTTTCCAAATAAAAATCATAGGTTAGGACCTTGAAATCATGATATCCTAACTCTAACCCTTAGTTTTAATTAATCCTTTTGTATATAGGTGTGAAAAGGAAATAAAACGTTAATAGAAAAAGGAGTGAAATAATAAAAATGAAAAAGAAAAAATAGAAAATTAAAAAAAATAAAAATAAAAAATAGAAAAGAAAGATTTGATTTTCCAAAATTAAAAAAGGACAAAAAGAAGTTTTTTGAAAATAGAAAAGATAGAAAAGAAGATTCTCTTAAAATAGAAACAAGAAGGCTAGAAGATTCTAAAGTTCTAAAGAGAGAACCTAGGAAAAATCTATAAATACATGACCAATGCTCATTTGGTTTTTCCCATGGATTTCTTTTTAGGTACTTTTGCTTCTCTTTTCTTATTCTTGTTCTTCTTGTTCTTCTTTGAGAGAGAGTCTTCCATCTCTCCACGCTCTTCCTTCTATTCCATGATTTTATTAGGAACAAATAGGGATAGTAAGGAAGAGAGCACAATATCTCTCTATCCTTCAATCTCTTGCTCCAATTGAATCAATAGCTCGCTACTCTGACAAACACAGAGATGAGAAAATGGAGTTCTTTCTTGTTCGTTTGTGCTTGTTTAGAGAGAAAATAAACTTTTTTCTTATTGTGATAAGTTATGTTTGGAGACAAACAAATAATTCTCTTGTTATACCATGAGAGAGAGATGCACAATCAATGATGGATTTCTAACGCTAAGAGATGCACAGTCAATAAGGGATTTCTGATCTCATAGAAGGAATGTATTGATTGCCGCTTGAGAGAGGCACTATGAGAGAGAGAGAGCGAGAAATTGCA
>CM035433.1:35841860-35844360 GCA_020310875.1 Ceratopteris richardii
ATGAAACTTGCTTTATGTCTGACCACCATCTGATCATCACTATGATCAAATCATTCATAACTAGGAATGAGGTGTCTCAAGAAAACTACTGTAATAATCTGGCACTCCCATATATAATGAGGACCATAATATGAGTCCACCACATACTCTGGAAAATGGTAAGTAGATGTGTGCACACTCATAGCCCACTAGGCTAAGCATCTAGCTCACCTCATACACACTATATATGAACCATGGCCTAACCTTAGGCATATCAAATAAAATAGTACCTACTCTATGAATTCCTTCTCAATGCAATTGCCTATTCATAGTTCTTATGTGAAAACCTTGCCTTTCCACTTCTAGGCTACTTGCTTGCGGACTTGCCTTGTTTGCGATCACATACAGAGTGATTGTCTCAACTGCCCCTCTGTTGTCTAATAATAAGATGATACCAAAAGATCATATAAATGAACTCCAAATCATATCAAAAATACAATCTCCGAGACTTCTCTCCCATACCATTTGTCCTACACCTAGGTAGAATACAAAGTTTGATGTCCCATACCACCAATTTTATACTCCACATAGATACGTGTATGAGATTAAAGTCGAACACTTCTCTCAAAAAAATACAAGAATAGATCGGTGAATACTCACAACCATGAATAATAATAAATGAAATCATGAAGTGTTCTTGAAGTGTTTCCTTCCCTCGATGGAAAGAACAGAGTTATTCCTATGACTCTATCACTCATAACTAGCTCTAACATCAACTCATCTTGAGATGAGAATTGAGAAACTATTTAATAAATCAACTCAACTAGAGTTGTGAAGGATGCGGCTTGCATCAAATATCAACTCATGCGACTTGAATCAAATATTAAATCACAAGAAATTGGAATCTATACAACTTGTATGAATCCAATTATATGAAATGAGAACAACTAGCAAAGTTCTCCTGTTCCATGCTCTCATGGCACTAGATATATTTCTGAAAATTTCGACAGAGTCTCCTCTGTCCTACTGAGAATGGTCACCATAAACCAATTCTCAAAAACAACAAGTATCTGGGGCATATCTAGCCCATGGTGATCACACCATCTCAAAAAATATCATAAAAAACCTGTGAAAAATCTTTTCCTTTCAACAATGTCTCCTGCATAAACAATTTCCAATAGCAATAGATTAAATCTTAACTAACTTGTACTCATCCAAAATCTATGAGATTTCCCAGAATTTTGTATCTTTTGTCAAGATTTCATTAGGCACAAAAATCACTGATTTGGATATTTGCTCAGAGTTTTATGACCATTTTACTAGAAGGGTTAAACACTTGACGACCAACTTTGAGAATGTACAGGGTCATCTTCTTGAAGTCCTTAGACTACTCCAACAAATTCCAAATTTCATTTTCACTGTGCCCAAATCTAGGTCAACTTATTTAGTTTGGTCTCACAAAATTTCAATTCAAAATGAAATCAAATACTCATTCAAAAGTATAATTCTATCTATGCTACACTTGCGCTTAGGTGAGCCTAGAAACACTGCTGCTGCACTTTTATAATATCTTCTAACTATGAAGATAAATTTCAAAATTCTTGAATTTTGGTTATAACATAGGGTCTATACTGGAGTAGCTTCTCCAAAAAGAAATTTTTAAATTTGAGTTTCCAATATGAAAATATCATGTGCTTATCAGTCACATGTACCACTCTTTGGAAAATCCTTGCCAGAGATTAGTCTAAGAAGAATAGATCATTTGACCTACTAAATGATGTCCAATTCCTTCCCAATTTTAATAGCACATAGCTACTACTATGTAAGTGTAGTGGTATAAGTTTCATAGTATTTGGACGTTTTGATCTTTCACAATGACCAAATTACTAAGCCTCTATACCTGCACACTTTTAAACATTTATAGAGTCTAACGTTTACTCTTTTGTTTATATCTCCAAAATAGAGAAACATTTCATCTTGAAATTTTATATAAACTATCTGGAGGTGTGTACCCAATGTTAGAAACAAAAAGCACGCAATTTGACTAAATGAGCTAAGAGAACCAATCACCTATAGGTGACATAGTCTCTGATCATTTCATAAATTCCAGAGACTGCACTTCCATGTGCAGAGATCTTTTGACTTATCAAATGATCTTCAAAAATCATGAAACTTGGTATGCAAAAATTGCATCTATCAAGCTTTCATTTACAACAAAATCTATTCCATTTGGATCTACCAAGTAAGAGAAATGCCCTTTGTAACAGGCCTATGTCATTTGTTTCAGGCCTCTATCTCTACTAGCAGCACTTTTAGTGCGGAGGTCATTTGACCTATCAAAAAGTCTCCAAATTACTTTAAAATTGGTCAGCTTACAGAAAAGCCTAGGAGCTACTTTCCCTCCAAATTTCAATAAATTTGGGCATTCCCTCAAAGAGTAGCATCCAAATCTCTGTGAGGTTGCTACCTCACTAACTATTTGCTCAATCATTTTTTCAAATCTAAAAAAAATGATGAGACA
>CM035433.1:35864360-35911860 GCA_020310875.1 Ceratopteris richardii
TTTATTTTTGCAGCATAAGTGTCATTATATGTGTATGGCTTATGTTTGGTGGGCGTGGCATCAGCTATCATGGGGATCGTATGAGAACATATTTTTGGAATCAATGATTTCTTTCATTTACTTAGTCTTTTGAAGTGATTTAAATTGTTATAGGTAAAGTGATAAGTCTATTTGCTTCATCTCAATTTTCATCACATTTGAATCTTTATTCTATGAGATACATTAGTTTGAAGTGACCTATGTATGCAGGCAGTGTACTCCTAAAAAGTTGGGATGACACCCCAATGTTCCTAAATTGATATCTCTCACTATAGCCCATTAAAATTCATCAAATTTTTTGCCTTACATTCATTATATATTCAATTGAATGTGTGCAAAGTTTCTCACGTTAAATGTTAGCAGATTGTGAGCTCTAAGTAAAATACTAGAGTGATCTTCATCCCAAAATAGCAAGTTTTTTATCATCTATTTTGTGTTGAGTTATCTGTTTTGATGCATCAATTGGAGAATGATCTTCCAAGTACTAATTAGGTTTTATTGCATATTTAGAAATCCCAAAGTGTCTATTAAGCATTCATGGAGTGAAACTTGGTAGGTGTAGAGCAGGTTATTGCAACACCAGCATCATCTTTGGAGTGTATCACCATCTCTTCTCATAATGGTATCAGAGCATTGTCAAATCAACATGGGAGATGGTTTTCCTTCTACCATTGACAAATTGGATAGGAACAACTACCCAACATGGTCTCTGATGATGGAGGCCTACCTTCAAGGAAGAAATCTCTTTGGATACATATCGGAAGATGAATTCATGCCAACTATGAGAAGCAAAGGGCAACCATCACTTGAAGAGCAAGAAAGACTCACAACCTAGTGTTCAAAGGATGCATTAGAAAGGTCATACATTCTAACCTCAATCTGTAATTTTCTTTTACCTCATGTGAAAGGATGCAAGACCTCAAGGGAGACCTGGAATGCACTTGTTGCCTTCTTTTCTTCAAACACTAGAGCAAGGAAGAATTAGTTGTGGATGGAGTTTACTACATTGAAGAAAAGCCCCAAACAAAGTGTGACTGATTATGTCACAAAGATGAAGGACATTTCTGATCAATTAGGAGGCATTGGAGAGGTGATTTAAGAAGAGCAAATCATAAGGCAAATTATCAATGGCATTAAAGTAGGTGACAAGTGGGAATCTTTCACAACCACCATGGATCTTTACATGGACATGTAGGTACCAGATCTTAATACTCTAATGGGCCAACTCTTCACACATGAAGCAAAGTTGAACAAAAATGATGAGCCCTCAAGAAGTAATCAACCTTCTGCCCTGTACTTTGATAAAGCTAAAGCTAAGGAGAAATCAAAGTCAAGGAAGAATGAAGATGAAGGAAGTTCTTTTCAAGCAAACTTCACAGGAAGAGGAAAAGATAGAGGCAGAGGCAGAGGAGGAAAGCGAGGTAGGGGGAGACCTCAAACATCTCAACCTTGCAACATATGTGGTTATTCTAATCACACTACTGAAGAGTGTTACAGGAACCCAATGAACTCAACAGAGGTGGCTATGGATCAAATAGAGGCAAATATAATGGAGGATACAACAATAACAACTATCACAACAACTACCAAAATGGATATAGACGAAGGAAGGACTACAACAATTACATTGAGGATCAAAGTCAAGAAGACTCACTTTTTCTCATGAACCTATCACTGAAGCAGGGTAAGGATGATGATCATTTCTTTTACATTGGTTCAGGATGCTTCAATCATGTATCAAGAAATGTAGCATTGCTCTCTGACTTGGAAGAACCCAAGAGCAAACATGAAGTGTAGACAGGAGATGATACAAGGCATTCCGTAGAAAAGATAGGTAATGTCAAGACATCAGATGGGAACATGAAGCTTCTGAGTAAGGTATTGTATGTACCTACAATAACCAAGAACTTGGTAAGCATTGGAGAAATTGTGGAACAAGGATTGCGGTTCAGATTTACAAGAAGGATTCAGAAGGATAGCTAAAGGAGAAAAGACAGGAAGTCTCTTCACATTTGAAGTGGAAGATAGCAAGAACATAGCATTGTTTAGCTATGGATCTCAAACTCTCTCAAAATTAGAGGTATGGCATAAAAGACGCTCATATTGGTGAAAGGAGTTTAAAACAAATATGTAGGGACAAAAGTGTACTTGGATTGCCAAACATCACAAAGCAACACATGATCCACAAGTGTGGAGCTTGTCAATTTGACAAGGCACATAGACAACCCTTTAGGAAAGGTTACATACATCAATTGCTATTGGAACTTGTATACATAGATGTGTGGGGTCCAAGCAAAGAACCCTCCATTTTCAAATTCCAAATATTATGGATCTTTTATTGATGATTGCAATAGGTGGACAATCTTATACTTCATGAAACATAAAGATGAAGTTTTCAATTGTTTCAAAAGATATCTTGCACTTGTTGAGAACCAAACATGTAAATGTCTCAAGAGACTCAGATCAGATGGTGGTGGAGAATATTTTCCAAAAGAGTTTGATGCTTTCCTTCAAGAAAGAGGCACCAAAATGGAGATAACAAACAGGTATACCCCTGAATTCAATGGAGTAGCATAAAGGAGAAATAGGACCATAGTTGAAGCAGTTAGATCTATGATCAATGAGAAGAACCTACCTAATTACCTTTGGGCAGAAGCTATATCAACAGCCACATACCTTGTAAATAGACTCCCATCTATATCCTTAGATGGTATGACTCCATATGAAGTGTGGCATGGAAGGAGACCAAGCCTAGATCATTGCTTTTCTACATTCCTTGGATGTCTAGCCTATGCTCACATTCCTTGGATGTCTACATCAAGCCTAGATCATTGCAGAATCTTTGGATGTCTAGCCTATGCTAAAGTAAGAGGGAAATTGGATCCCAAAGTAGAGAAGTGTGTGTTTATTGGATATGATCAATATCAAAAGGGCTACAGATTGTACAATCCCACTAGCAAAGGTTTTCTAGGTAGTAGGGATGTAGTCTTTGATGAGAATAAATCTTGGTTTGATGATGACTCAAAAGTGAACCTACCATATGACTTGGAAGAAGATTTTCCATCTCTTCCAACAAAGCAACCAAAGAAACTTGAAGATAGTGATTCTGAAGATGACATCATAGATTTGGAGAAATTGAACCTATGGAAGAACAAAGGCAAAGCTAAAATGGAAGAATTAAATCAAGGACCAGAAAGCTCTCTACAACCAATCAGAAGGTCACTGAGAGAAAAGAAGAAGCCAAAAAGATATGGGTTTGACACATCATTAGTAACAAAGCATTCAATCTACATGGCCAATGATCTCAACCATGAAGAACCTACATCCTATGAAGAAGCTCAAAGCAAGAAAGAATGGAGAGAAGCAATGGATGAAGAAATGGAAGCGTTCATGGACAATGACACATGGGAACTTGTTCCAAGCAAACCATCAATGAAGTTAATTGGTTCAACATGGATTTATAAAGTTAAGAAGAATCCAGATGGTAGTATCAATATGCATAAGGCAAGGTTAGTAGCTAAAGGGTTTGCTCAAACCCATGGGATAGACTATGAAGAAACTTTCTCACCTGTAGCTAAAATGCCTACCACTGACTTTGAAGAGGGTTCTTAACTTGTATCATTGGAAGAGATAGCAACCCATACACATGATCCCAAGCAAGAACCATGGTGTATTGATAGTGGAGCAAGTTCTCATATGACTTCTCATGTTGAATATTTTTAAAATGCTGATGACTCTTATACTCGTACTATAATTACAATAGATAACACTTCAAATTCTATTACAGGAAAACGTGACATACTCATTTTATTGGAGATAGGAGAGAAAAAGACACTCAAGAATGTTCTTTTGGTACCATCTCTTACAAAGAATCTACTTTCAGTTGGAGCTATGATTAAGAAAGGTCTCAAAGTAGAGTTTGAAGCCCAACAATGCCTCATCAAACATCCAAAGACCTCCTACAAAGTGATTGCAATTGGAAAGAAGCAATGAAATCTTTTCAAGTTAAAAGGAGAAGTTTGTGCATTTTCAACAATGAGTAGTGATAAAACAACCCCAATTATGCCTATAGAGTTATGGCACAAGAGGTATGAACACTTGTATTTCAATAGTATGTGCATCTTGAAGAGAAAAGGCATGGTCATTAGAATCCAACCTTATGAAGTATTGGAAAAGTGTGTAAAGCATGCTACCTTGGAAAGTATGCTAGGAGTAAGTTTTCAAAGTCCAACTCCAGGGCCTGTGACATACTTGAAATGATTCATGTTGATGTACATGAATCATCCCACACTCCCTTACTAGGATAGAATATTTATTTTGTCACGTTTATGGATGATTTTTCTAGATATACTTGGGTTTATTTTATGAAGTCCAAAGTTGAAGTATTTCTGATTTTCAAGAGCTTTCATGCTATGGTTGAAAGGATGCCAGGCAGAAGACCAAAGAATATATGGTCACAATGGAGGAGAATTCTTGTCGAAAGAATTCAGCCATTATCCACTAGAGAATGGAATTTGAGGAAAACACACTTGTAGCTACATTGCATAACAAAATGGAGTGGCTAAGAGGAAGAATAGGACATTATTTGAAGCAGCAAGGTGCATGCTCAAAGACAAAGGCCTACGAAACATGTTTGAAGGAATCACTACGTCATGCTATTTGATGAATAGGTCTCCTACTAAATTTTTGAAGCACATTGCCCCCTATGAAGCTCTTCACAATATCAAGCCTAAAGTACATCATTAAAGAGTTTTTGGATGTGTATATTTTCTCATATTCCTAATTAAATGAAAAGAAGAAGAAACTTGATGACAAGTCAAGGAAATGCATTTTTGTTGGATATAGTGTTGTGAGCAAAGCTTATAAAGTTTATGATCCATGTACAAAGAAGACATTCCTATCAAGAGATGTGAATTTTTTATGAGAATGCAAGCTTCAATTCACCCTCAAATTTAGATTTTGATAAAAGCTCTTCAACAATAGTTAAAGTTGAACTTCCCTCTTCTACACATGAGGAAACCGTTGAAGAACTAGAGGAAGAAGATGATGATCATCGAACAACTCTTAGACTGTATTTATAAACCAAAACACAACCTCAAAGTCTTACATATCAGCGAGTCAATTCACCAAACTTTCAACAAAGTAGCGTTGCTTTTGTTAGCTCTATTTTACAACATTAACAACCCTCAACAAATAAGGTTGCTAGTACTAAAAAACAATGACAAGCAGCTATGGACATGGGGATGGTTTCTATTCATCAAAATGGGACATGGGATTTATGTCCATTACCTCTAATTAAGAAGGCAATCAGTTATATCTGGAGCTACAAGCTGAAATCCAATAAGGATTGATAGACACAAATAAAGGTTAGTAGCTAAAGGTTGTTCTCAATAGTATGGATTGGATTATGATAAAACATATGCCCCAGTAGCAAAGATGAGTTCAATTAGTTTGCTACTTTCCCTTGCCTCCATATTCAAGTGGAGGGTGAAGCAAATGGATGTAAACAATGCCTTCCTTAATGGCCTACTTGAGGAAGAAGTCTACATGTAACAATCAGAAGGATACATCATCAACGATATAGAACACATGGCATGCAAACTTCACAAAAGTTTGTATGGTCTGAAATAAGATCCTAAAGCTTGATATGCATGGATTGATGGGCATCTTTGCTCTGAAGGTTTTCAAAGAAGCAATATTGATCATAACTTGTATTATAAAGTCAAGGGAAAATATATTGTTCTTGTTCTTCTTTATGTGGATGATCGCATGTTGATAGGAAGCAATGAAACTATGATTGAAGATGTTCAAAGAGGACTCTCCAAAGAGTTTGAGATGAAGGACCTTGGTGAATTACACTTCAGTCTTGGCATCGAAGTCTCTCGAGTAGAGAAGGGAGATATATTTATCTCACAACAAGAGTATCTCTTTTCCATGCATGACAGGCTTGAGATGTCTCACTAAGCTAGTCTCTTCACCTATGGAATAAAATATCAAACTCACCAATGATGAGAATGATGTCCCTTATGATGAAACCCTATATAGATAACTCATTGGATCTCTCCTATATTTGACTATCACAAGATCCGATATCTATTTTGCAATGAACTCTCTTTCCCAATATCTACAAGCTCCCAAAGTATCTCCTTGGAATGCAGCAAAAAGGATACTTAGATATTCGAAAGGTACTTCTTCACTTAGACTTCTTTATGGAGGAGATGCATTGATTCTTCATGGATTTACTGATTCAAATTATGCAACAAATTTTGTTCATAGAAAGAACATAAGTGAAAATGCCTTTTTCCTAGCAATGGGGCTATTTTATGGAGTTCCAAAATGCAATGTACTATAAGCTTATCCTCTACAAAATCTGAATACAAAGCTCTCACAACCTCAGCTTGTGAAGCTATTTGGCTCAAAAGATACTTGGAAGAAATTGGTTTTGGTAAAACAAACCTACAACTATTATTTGTGATAATGTCTTAACTGAAGTTTTGGCAAAGAATCTAGTTATGCATCAACGAACCAAGAAAATTGAAGTGAGGGAGCACTTCTTTAGAGAAACGATACAAAGTGGAGATATAAGCTTACAACATTGGAACATGAAGGAGAATGTGGTTAACTCTTCACCAAATGTCTCAACAAGGAGTTGTTCATCAAGCATAGGTCATCACTTGGCATGATGGAGCTCCTCTTAAGGGAAGGCTCATCATGTAGCTTCAAAAAATAAGGGAATTCACATCTTCATATGCATTCAAAAAGCTTCTCATTAAATCTATTTGTTCATTTCAAGAAGTTTTTCATTTCGATTAGATGACATTAGACTTGATGGAAGGTGTTGGAGTATGCAAATCCACACCATCTCTTCAAAGAGGTGCAAAATAAAAACTTATTATATGATGAACTTTTTACTGAGGTTCATTATGTTTTGGACTAATGTATTATGCTTTCCACATCAGCAATATTCATGAATAAATCACATTTGAAGTTAATTCTAAGTTGGAAAAGTGTTCATATATGTAAATAAAAAATTCACATCAACACATATTTTTTGTAGGTAGTTTCCCTTCTCTCTGGTCAAGCATTATCATCATTTGCCCCAATCTTGGAGAAGGACATGGTAGTACTTTAGGACTATGAAGGGTTTCTCTGAGAGCTCACAACCGCAAGGAGATGTAGACATGAGTCGAGTGGCAGAAACAAAACTACGGAAGCTATGTCAAGGTAACCACCTTACCTCTTCCTATGCATCAAAATTTAGGCAATTTATATGCAATCTCACTTGGCATGAAGATTATTTCATAAGCCAATTTAGATGGGGTTTAAGAGATGATGTGAAGGACCTTATACTCATGATGCCAAAGGTTGCATCACCCAAACCATTCAATTTGATAACTGCCCTTTCAAAAGGAAACAAGAAAAACAAGTACAAGGAAGACTTCACCAATGGAAACCCTGCTACTCCACTCCTAGAGAAGAGTTTATGTCTAAACCTATAATGATAGATGTAACTAGGTTCCACTCTCTAACTCCATAGAAAAAAACAAAGAAGGAGAGATAACAAGTTGTGCATCTACTATGGAAACCCTGGCCATATTGCAGTTGATTGTCCCAACAAGAGAACAAACTCTAGAGTCACAATAATCCTTGTAGATCAGGGAAACGAAGAAGTCCAATTGTAAAGGAGACTGTATAACCAGACTATGATATAAGAAAGGGTCTTGTAATTCCAACAACACCCATAGAAATATGTATTCCCTCTATCAAGTTGATCATGCCTAAGAAGACCCTCTCCCTTATAGCCCTAGTCGATTCAAGAGCCTCCTCATGTTTCATCAATGAAGGATTGGTTAAGAAACACAAGATTCCAGTGCTTCATAAGAGCAAACTAGTAGTAGATGAAGTAGTGGATGGACAACCTCTAGCATCTGAAAATATTACCAAGAAAACCACACCATTAAAAGTCTGACAAACACTATTATCATTGGAATGTCCTTGCTAAAGAAACATAAGACAAACATTGATTGGGAGAAGAATAGAATCACCAATCGGCACATCCAAAAGAAACCAATATATGGAGGAGAAAAAGCCTTCATGCATGTAGTAAGGAGGGAACCGACATATATGATCTGTGTCATACTAGCTCAAGAGTCCAAGAAAGATGATCCAATAAAGCTACCTAGTCAGTACCAAGATTTTCAAGATTTCTTTGAGAAGAAGAATGCAGTCATCCTCCCAGATCATAGACCTTATGAATGCTCCATAGAACTTCAAGAGGGAGCACAACCACCCTTCGGACCAATCTATAGACTATTCCTAGAGGAAGTTACAAAATTATGTAAGAATATTGATGCTAATCAAGCCAAGGGGTTTGCAAGAAACACAAAATTCTCATGGAACGAAGATGGAGAGAAAGCCTTTTAGAACCTAAAATTATCATTCACGATTGCTCCAATTTTGGTTCATCTGGATTCTGCCAAGCCTTTTTCCGATAGAAATATGCATCAAACTTTGTCTCGGAGCCAATCCTATCCCAACATGGGGATGTTAGACACTACATCCAATTGCATATCATTCAAGGAAATTATCTACTCTAGAGATTAATTATGAAATCCATGATAAAGAACTTGCGGCAGTGGATGCATTTGATACTTGGTTTCACCATATAGAAGGAGCATCTCATAAAGTTATTCCGTACACAAATCATAAGAATTTAGAGTACCTCATGACCACCGACATCCTCAAGAGAAGGCAATCTCGATCGTTTAACTTTCTGTGTAGGTTCAATTTTGTCATTATGTATCATCCAAGATGCCAGCAATCTTAGCTAGATACCTTGCCAAGAAGATCTTACCTTGCACTGAAGAAAGGTGAAGAGGCTTTTGATCAACAAGACAATGTATTACTCAAGGCTCAACATCTCAAGTTAGCAGCCATCTCTTCAAACCATCAAGAAGATTTAGTCTTGAACCATTTGATTTGTAAGACTCTATCACATGATGAATTGTTTTGTAGCATCAAGCAAAAATTCAAGAAGGGAAAGTTCATGAAGCAAATGAGCTCCAAGAAAATGATGGGTTACTATTGTTGATATATTTTGGTAGTGATGTGTGTAAACACGTTAGGACTACCTGAGCACTTTTTTCCCTCCTTACAAGGTTTCTTTTCCCCAGCTTGGATATATTCCTAGAACCCTAATAGGTCACTCATCTTTGTTCATTCATTCGCATAACATTCAATATTGTGTGTTGTGCTCCAAGCTTCTTCTTCTTCTTCCTTGTGCTATTTGTGTGCTTCCATAGACCTCAAACTCCAACCATTGGTATCATACCAGCTTGCAACTTCATTTAGGGCATCGTCAACACCCCTCCAGTCATAGTCTCAAAATCGCGTTTGTGAGCCTTCTTAGGGCAATTAGGAGTCCAAAATAGCTTCATTTTTTTGTGTTGAAATCACAATCTAAGCTCGTTTTGGCCTTTGAATGCACTATCAGAGCACTTGTGTAGGCAATTTTGTCCTTTTGTGCCAAACATATATACAAGTTTTGATTTGCCAGTACAAGCATCTCAAAGTGTGCTACAGATCTAGTAGAGCTCAACAACATAGTTCTACTCAACTTTGTGAGATACATTCATTTTTTTGCATCAGGGTAATTTAGCTAGTGGTCATGGCTATAAGCAATTATGTATTTTGCATGTTGGCTATTGAGGATAGATTGGATGGTACTAACTACCCATTATGGGCATGTATGATGCATCATGTATTGGTTGCAAAAGGACTATGGAACATTGTGTAGGGTGTTGAAAAACAACCTACTACACCTGCAAATATAGTTATTGAAGGTGAAGTACATGATGTTGAAGATGAAGATCTTCAAATTCATGTTCATGCTACAATTCCTATTGCACCTACTATAGAGCAGCTTCAATGGGGTGATGGAGTTGCTCGCGCACATGCATTGATAGCTCTGTTTTCAAATGTGTCAGTATCCCTCACATTTGCTCTTGCAAAATAGCAAAGGATGCTTGGGACACACTTACCACTTTATACCAGGCAAGAAATGAGGCTCATGTTGCTTATCTCCAAAAAAATTTGGAGAGTGAGCATATGAATGAAGGAGATTCTATGGATAATTTTTTGACAAAGATCAAAGATTTGAAGGAGCAATTGATTTTTGCTTATGACATCTTACTAGATAGTTCACTTGTGTAGACTGTTCTTAATGGTCTTCTAGATTCATATTAGATTTTTGCTTCTACTCTTCGATTGATGATGAAAGGCAATCCAAATGCCTTAACATTTGAGGAGTTAGTCTTTGTTTTATTACAGGAAGATCAGTCTAGGAAAAATGGGTCCATTATGCGTGTTGTAGATCAAGATTTCCTAGCTAGTTAGAAGGGCAAAGGTAAATGGAGCTCATCTACTAGTAAGCAAAAATCTACTAATTTTGCACAATCAAAAAAGGAAGAAAAAGATGCAAAGAAATAAAAAAAGAAAGAATTTTGTTTGCAAATAATGTAAATGAAATGATCATGTCATAAAGATCTGTCCAAAAGGGGCTGCAAAAGAGGCAAAGAAAAAAGAGGCTAGAATGGTTGTTGCAGAGGCCTCTACAGCTAAAACAGAGTGTGCTAATCTTGTGCAAAATGAAGAATGGGTATTTACTACTATTTGTAGTTATGCCCCATCCTCTCATGAATAGTGTATGTCTGCAATAGACTCAGATGTTTGGTACTTTGATAGTGGGTTAACCAAACATATTACCTCATAGTCCAGTTTATTAAGTTCACTTGAGCTTGCCTCTATAGGAAATATTGTCACATGCACTAAGGATTCCTCTTATCGTGTAATGGGAGTGGGTAAGATTATTCTGACTACTATTGATGGTAGTTCTATTAGATTTTCAGATGCCTTGCTTGTGCCAGGGATCAAGAAAAATCTATTATTAGTTTCACCATTAGGCAAGATTGGCTTGGTTGCGAAATTTATTGATGATAGATGTACAATTCATGGTCTATCAAATTGTGATGTTATTATTGCTTCTGGCATTTTATGTTGTAGGTTGTATAAGATCATAGACTATGAAAAATTTGTGAATAATTCAACATGTTCAGTTCAAGATTCTCAAGCTATGTCAGATGCAAAGCTTTAGGATGCATGCTTCGGTCATGTGAATTATGCTAGTTTTCTATGCTTGCAAAAATCTGAAAATGGTGTCCTCTCTACCCAAACTTGAGGCACCTTGTAAGCATGTTTGTGAAGCTGAATTTTCGGCAACATGTAGTGTTTCTCCTTCCCAAAAGATGCTTTAATTCGAGACAAAAATTGCAGCTTGTTCACAGTGATGTCTATGTCCCTATGGAGACACCCTCTTTTGGGAACTACCTTTACTTCATGAATTTTATTAATATTTTTTCTAGGCATGCATGGGTGTATCCACTGAAAGGAAATTCGGAAGTGTTTATGTGCTTCAAATAGTTTCTAGCTTTGGCTAAACATCTGTCAGTATGTAAAATGGGCACCGTCTGTTCTGATCGAGGGGGGGAATACATGTCTTCATGTTTTTAATGCATTTTTGGCTGAGCATGGTATAAAACACTAGTGTATAGTGCCATATACACCTCAACAAAATGGACCTATTGAAAGAAAGAATAGGTCTCTATTGGGAATTTAACTCATGACCTCTTGAGTAGGAGTATGATGGGCTAACCACTTGCTCCAAAAGCCATGGTTGAGGATTACTTCCTAATCCTCTCTCTTAAGGTGTGGTTCAACCATCTCCTACTAGAATTATGTGACATTCCTCCCCCTTTAGATTGAGCATTGTCCTCAATGCTCACTTGTGGACCCTTCCATCTAACTTGGGCCCACTTTCCATGCATAAGCACTTCCACCAACCTCAAACTCCAGCACATGGACCAATTTTGGACCTATCTCACCCTTTGTGGGTGTCCAAATGCCCATGCACCTTCATCTAAGGCTAGTTTCACACTCACCATGGATAAGCACTTTTTCCAAGTGCCCACAAATGAGGTGCGAACTTCCTTCTTGCCCAATTTCTCAACTAGGCTCTGATACCAATATTGGGAATTGAACTCACAGCCAGGGTAAAAAATAAGACCAACCCCCTCACTCAAAAGTATATAAAGATGGGCGAATTTGTCTAAGTATCTCATATTATAAGTATAAATATTTTGGTGAATATTGGAAATTATTTCCATTTGAAATATGATCGATAATTTATAATTGAAAGATATATTTTTTCATGAATTTTTGTAATAGCCTCCCTTAAAAACATAGAAATGTTCGAGTATTTGATACCATTTGCTATGCTAAATCAATTCCTCTGCTATCTGATTTCTTTGTAATCCTCTTCACTATGGCTACCTTCTTCCATTGTTGGTCAAACTTTTCTTCACCTTCACTGTGCATATCTACACAGACACACATGCACAACACACATACATACACGCATAATACACAATACACAGAAAATTCATTCACACATTCACATACACTTTCATGCACATTCCACACCTCATTCTCACATGTGTGGAGAAGTGAGATCATGTGGGACATCTAGATCCTAACCTCATTCTACCAATTAATCATATTCTAGAGACTCAATGGACATGAAGTTTCAAATATATCATGTAGACAAACACCAAAGGCATCTTGGGAAAGTTCCACAAGCCATAATATTTCTCATGGGTCCAAAGGAGACTACTTCATCAATAAAAAATATCAATAGCATATTCTTTCTACCATTTAAATCCAAGATAGTTAACTATCAATCTTCTAAAGAATTTACAATTACTACATGTTTTTAAAAAACAGATATAACCATCATCTATCAAAAAAATGTTGAAACAAATCATGTTATAGGATGTAAAACATTGAATGCTATTTAAGATTCTTGCACTTTAGAATGAAGCAAAGATAAATAATCCAAGGAATCCAAGAAGCTAAGTATTAAAATATACTTAGCTCTAACATTAGAAATAAACAAAAACTTGGCAAAACAAGTGTATTTGCATGCTTCTTCAAAGGAGAATAGCTTATTTGTCTTGTATATCCTTCTTTTGGTACCCTCGAGCTCTTCCCTAAGTGTCTCTCCTCCATCACAACCATCTAGTGCCATACCACTAAAAAACCAGATGGAGGTGCAACTAGAAAACTATAACACATGCTATAGGGCCATAAATCTTTACAAATAATGTCCAAAACCAAATAGAACTAAAACAACCACTGAATATACTCCCTTTAGTATTGAAAGTTTTTTGCACTTTCTATAAATGAGCAGAATACAAATCCTCACATGGAAAATACAACCATCTTCATATCTAAACAAAACTCTGGAAACGCAACCATTCCTGAAGTCCACAGCAGAGCATTTCAGCTATTTTAGCAGCCTAACATTAGAATATGATCAGACAAGAGATTGCAATAAAAATTAACCATAATACATGTCCTTCCATATCAACAAAATCTGGCATGAAGTGAGTTGACTATCTCTCACTTTACCTCTCCTAGCTATCAATTGTCTATTTTTGACATAGGTGCAGCCAGTCCATTTCTCCTAGCTGTCAATATATGTTCTTTCTTTAAGAGATGCATTTGTGTCTATCATACAAACTCTCATGGGCATTAATAAAACTACCATAATAGCTTTGAAGGGTAGAATATATTGACATCAATCCTTGGTAGCATGGCCTTCTAGATTAAATACCAACTACCATAATATCCTTGAAGGGTAGAATATATTGACATCAATCCTTGGTAGCATGGCCTGAGCTTTTATCCATGATTAACGTGAAGGCTCTATACCTGTACCACCAATAAAAAAAGAACAATATGTAACTCAATTAATTATTAAATTGCAAAAGCATTGCAACTATCACCAGTGCTCCCCTTGATAGACTGTATACATCCAGGAAGAAATGATGTACATTGTACAACCTGAAGAAATGATGTACACTGTACAACCAGAGAGACACGGAATAGTCATGTGATTCCTCCATGAGCCTCAACAAATCCTTTATGATCTCTCGAGCCTGGTTTAGTTGAATGTCAATGATATTGGAAGGAAATTCTGCCTCGATCAAGACATGAAGAGATTCATTAAGATGCTCATAGCCAGGCTTGTCTCTTAGGCTTTCGTCCTTATCCCCATCCCGAACAGAACCCCTTCCTTGAATAAAAACTCGACATCCAGTAGTGTTCTCAATACGTTTGAGAGAATTACCCCTCGGCCCCAATAAGCGCCCAACAAAATTGAAATTAGGGTATGTATCTACAGGAACATCAATCCGTATGACCTTCTTCATGAGATGACTTGGAGAACTCACAGAGATACCACCCATTCTTGGCACACCACGCCAAGCCATTGCAGATGCTTGCTGAACTAACCTCTCAGACTGAAAACCAGACCAGCCATTTAAATCCACACCACACCCACTAGACATTGATGACAGTGGACTGCCATGCTCTAAGGGATCATGTTCTGCATATGAGCTAGTTCCTATTAAACTGGTCAATCTCATGATCTCTTGGTTAAGAAGCCTACTGTAGTTCGGGAGGACCTGCATGAATGGACCCAATTTTTGTCGTTCTACAAGTAGCTCCGATAGAAACTTCTCAAGCTCAGTGGCAGCTGATTGAGAGCGATGATGAGGTGAAAGCCCGCCACTTGAGTACTGCATGTACGGCCAGAGAGAACCCATGGAGCTCATGGGCTTGGGAGATTGCCTCGTGGGAATCATCTTTTCAACGTGAAAAGAAGCAACGATCTTCACTTAAACAGGGTGCTATAGCACGAAAGCTTCGGGGGCGAGCAAGTGTCTGATTGTTTGTTTTGGTCTGACTGGGACAGAAAATCAGGGTTGTGCTTGCAGAGGGCTATGATTAGGGTTCCCTGTTGGAATCACTACAAAACGAGGACAAGCGGGGCATAGACAGATCTTATGCTTTCTGGACACAAAAATGGAAAAAGTGTTTCTTCGTTTCGTATTCCTCAGTCCGAAAATATTTCATGAGTCTGTCTATCTCAAGTTCTATTCTCCAGCTTCTTCTTCTCATCCTCCTATTGCTGCTTCTCCTCACCCATGCCTCCTCTCTGTGCGTATCCCTTCCCCGTCTCCCTCCTTGATCAATAATATTAGATTAGAATTCGGACACCAGAACATCAGCCAGGATCTACAAGCTTGAAAGTGGAAGCAATTACCTCATTTGAACCCTCTAGGGGTGGTGCTCCCATTGAAAAGCATTACAAAATATGCATCTTGAGATTCACTCAGTTGGCAGGGACTAAGAAGCTTTTGTTGGCTTGTTTCATCAACAGGAGTTACCTAGAAACACACACACATAGAAACACACACACATATATACATAAGCTCAGTACTGTTGTCCTGTCTGTCAGTAATCCCTGCTTCTGCATTTCATCAAAAACACTGAGAGCAAATGAGTTACATACCTGGTTGGCATAATGTTTATCAATGCTCCAAACGACACTGCATCTGGGCTTGATAAACAATTAAATATTATTTGTGCAGAAATTAGATCTCCAATGTTCGAATAAAAATCAACAAGAGTGTTTGCTATGGCCTGATCTGACTCATAGTCCATCTCACAACTCAGAGCATGGATTAAAAGACCTTCTTCTATGGCCACATTTATACTGCAGGCTTTCAGGACACACAAACTTGTAACAACACTTGGTTGTATGCCTTCAAAAAGTGATCTATTGAATAGGTCAAAGAAACCAGAAATAAGACCACCCCATGTCATGACATTTCTATCTGGAAGCCTCATGAATATTGCATATGCATCATCTCCACACTCAAAGAAGCCAGAAATAAGACCACCCCATGTCATGACATTTCTATCTGGAAGCCTCATGAATATTGCATATGCATCATCTAGAAGCTTGCATCCAGCATAAACGTTAACTAATGCACTCCCTACTGCCATATCCATTTCTAGACCCCTTTCAACAATATGCAAATGCACTGATCTGAGGCTCTGAATACCACATAAAGTACTGCATGCTTCCAGCATGCCCAACAAAGTAGCTTTATTTGGTTGTACACCTGAAGAAATGAAGTACACTGTACAACCTGAAGCAAACACCACTAGCTATACTAAACCACAAGTTATATCAGAGAGCACACATGCACATGCACACATGTACATACATACACTTGTACACATAAACATATATTTCACACACACATACATTCCAGCAGCAGCACATATGCACATGCACACATGTACATACATACACTTGTACACATAAACATATATTTCACACACACGTACATTCCAGCAGCAGCACACATGCACATGCACACATGTACATACATACACTCGTACACATAAACATATATTTCACACACACATACATTCCAGCAGCAACACACATGCACATGCACACATGTACATACATACACTTGTACACATAAACATATATTTCACACAACCAAGCTCAAAAAGAACCTATGGCAGAACCTTTTTCTTCAAAAATTACCTTATAAAAATCCACAACGTAATTTGGCCATCTTTTCCCTGCAACATTATAACAATCAAGAAGCATCTGTAACAATGACCCAAAAGATGAAGCAACCAGATATTTCAGTGCCTTCTTGTGGGAAACAATTTCAAACTTCTTGGAAACCTGTCCAGTTTAGCAACCTGTCCTCACATGCATATACATACCTATCTCGATTTATTTTGACATATGCACACCTAGCACACACACTTGCACATACACACACGTGCATACATACTTCTACACACATCTATTTGGAAACAACATTAGATTACCAAATTTCTGATCAGAGATAGTCCCAAATTCCAAGAAGTTCAGTGTGCAAGCCTTCAAATCCTCTAAAAGGATTGTTCAGTGTACACACATACATACACACATATAAGCATGAATAAAAACATAATATATACATGCAAGCATCACACATACTCTCGAATTTCAAACATACATATATACATGCACGAATACAAGAATACAAACATGCACACATGTAAGCATCTCACATGCAAGAATCACCCATGCACACATATACATAACACATACAAATTACATGCATCACACATGCATCCATATGTACATACACACATACATATTACATGCATCACACATGCATCCATATGTACATACACACATACATATTACATGCATCACACATGCATCCATATATACATACAAACATACATACATGCACGAATACAAGAATACAAACATACATATATGCAGGAATACATGAATACAAACATACACACATGCAAGCATGGCACATGCATGAGTCATACATACATAGATACATAAATAGGCATGAACATTGAACAATAGGAACCTTTGAATCTCATCATTTTAGATATTAAAAATAAAAATAAAAAAACAAAAATCGGTAAATATTGAAGTCCTCGATATATTCAAAACCTGTCAAAACAATAAGAAACATTAGTATAAATTATACTTCACCATAATATTAAAAAAGAAATCAAATAAAAAAGCTACCTTTTTATAATCAGTATCAGTCGATTTGAAAAATATTAGAAGGTTCAACATCCTCCATGTGTTTTCTCTGGCCTGATACTACACATTCACTTCTTCGTTGACATTGACTTTTCCATATGGCATAAGCTTCTTCAAAAGGGAAAGTTTCAAGGTCACTCTTAGAAACAAACAATCTAAGACATGTATCCAAGTTTTTATTCAATCTATTTCTTGTTGCATTTCTTATGAAAGTTAAGCTACTCCATATACGTTCATCTTCAACGGATCCAAGGATCATTGTTAGACACAAATTTGCTACTTTAAAATACTCCGACATAGATTCCTTCAAGAATGGAGATATATCGAGCTTTTTCCATAGCTTTTTCATTGCACCTGGATTTGAAGGATCTTTGACGAAGTCAAATTGCTCCCACATCGTTTGTCCAAATATCCCAGATTGTTTTTTTAAAAGATTTGGATTTATAATTCCTTCTAGAATCCTATCTCCTAAATATGCATTCTTTCCAAAATGATCGGATAATACTTGGACCTTGCTTTTAAAGTCATTTGTCAATAAGCTCTTGTCTTTTGCATGATTCCAATATAAAGGATGAACTATGGCCATTGCTTCTAAGAACTCATCTCGAGGAAATCTCTCTCTGATCTCAGAAGTCAATTTATTACATATGGATCTTAAGCCTTGTTTTACACTATCAACTAGGATAGCAAAGAACGTTTGATTAACTTTTTTCCTGATGCATACTCCTTGACTTTTCGTGATACATAAAGAGGAATCTGCTTATCTTTCACAAATATGCACAACCAACCTTTCTTATTGTATTGCAAAAAACTATCTTCTACACCAACTTGTAGCAACGATTCCCACTCGATAAATTCTTGCGAATCAAAACCTCATGTCTCAGAATACAAAGTTTTTAAGCACATACAAGTCATTTTTCTTGCTACTGTGTATTCCATTACATAAATATCTCTTGATTGAGAAACTTTTATCAAATTATTCATTTCTCTTAACAATGGTAACATTCCTCCAAGATAGAGAAGAGTTTCCACATCACTTAGCATTTGCAACAAAGTATGAGCTTTTCCTTTTTGTATTCCTGTACTTAAAGACATAATATTGACCACACCAATGACTGATTTATATTCTTCAAAAAGACGTTCTACATGTCCAATAAGTGAAATCCATCTGGTGTCAATATTTTTTTTCAATTTTCTTCCCTTACTTATCCCATCAGAGAAGCATTTAAACTCTTTAATACGCTTAGGACTTTTTGAAAAGAAAGCATATGCCTGGTGTACAAGATCTTCAACTTTTTGTACGAAAACAAATTCTGACACAATTTTAAATGCCAGATTTGTACGATGAGACATACAATGTATACCTAAAGCATATGGTGTATAGTTTTGTTGCAATTGAACACACAATCCATTTCTAAGCCCATGCATAGTTGAGCATCCATCAACACCAATGCATACTATCTTTTGATTAATATCACTAATTGACATCCCTCCAATATTTGAAATGGAATCTAAAACAAGTTGCACCAACAAATTAGAAGTTGCACTTCCCTTTAGAAGTTGCAGCTGCTTTTACACACTCTGTTGACACACAAAAAACTCTAAAATGCAGAGATTCAAATTGTTATAAAACCTACACATATCTTAGAGAAACCAACTTCATTTTGTATGCACCAACCACACATCTTAACTAATGCTACAAAATTCAACAGCTATAGGGAGATGATCAAAGGTCAAGAAATTTTCAAGACTCTCCTACAACAAAATTTTGAACAAAATTTTCAAGACTCTCTTACAACAAAATCTAAAGAGACACAAATGTCAGTATAAACAAACACTCTGCCAAAATTAGAGACACCATCCCTCAAAAGATGTCGACATTTCCTAGTTTGCAAGCCTTTTCTATTATTATTATACCATCCCTCAAACGATGCTGAGTCCTGACAGATGCACCAAAAAGGTTTTGTACACTCTCTTGGATCCAAATTTCACCCCGGGTTATCCACACTACTCCCCGCTTTATTAAAGTCCCCACATGACATAATAGGACTTGGTGATACAGAAAATTTAAATATTTGAAATTCAATAAGATCGAGTAATACGACGTGCAAGTGAGAAAGTCTCACACCCTCAAATGGCTATCACCATTGAAGACAGTACCACATTAGGAGATGTGTTCCACACTGTCGATGGCTACGACCATTTAAGACACCACATTAGGTCTCTAATTAAGGCCTATTTTTTTTTGCTTGACAAATTAAAAACTGTGATTGAGGAAAGTACAAAATTGAATGGTTTTTAGCCCATATCCTTGGCAAGCATTTATGCTAACTAGATAGCGATCACCTTTGTATCCAAAGGCCGGATGCCTGAAGGCTAACAATGAGCAGCCCGAAGGCCAATATTCATCCTCCCATATGGGCAAGAGTGCCCACTACTGCGGGGGTTGAACCCACACCCCCGCACTGTGTATGTGGCATATAAGAATTGTTTGTGCTACGGATTTTTGTTGTTCTAATTGAAATGCATAAAAAAATCAATCAACTATTTGCATGTTATTCCAGGTTCTATCAAAAATTAATGTTGTTGACAGCTTGTTATCATCTGATCGTCACACCTACATAAGCCATTCAAGCGATGAATCTTCTAATCGCGGCCCAAATTCATTCAGATATTATGAAAATGAAACCAAGCCACAAAGCTTGAATGACAGTGCTCGCCAACCCCCCGAGATTGTCAAAATGGAAATTCTAGAGAAACAAGGGACAACAACTTCTACTGTCTTGCTCCAAGAGATCTTAAAGCTAGAGCAGGTACAGAAAGAACTTGCACAGGATACAAATCGTACCCTGAAAGCAGTTAAGAAAGAGGTTGAGTGCCTTCGCCTTGCACATTCTGCCTCGAATGAGGAGGCAGCTGAGAGTGTAGCTGAACTTCAAACCGAGATAAGCGAAATTTATGGAACCCAGATCACTAGAACTCTAGAGACAGATTACACTATCACAAAAGATCTTATAGTAGAGGGAAGCAAGAAGATCATTTCACCTAATGACCAGGTTCACAGGAGACTGGAAAATGATAAGACGAGAAATGGGGAATTTGAGGACAATAATGCTGATTTAGAAAAAATGTTGTTGAATATGCATATTTCAATGAAAGAACTTGGTTTGCTCATGACAACAACAACTGACGTGCCACTTTCTAGACTTCAAATCAATCCAAATAGCATCGACAGTCAGAGGAGCTCTCTTGATAGCAATTTTCAAGCAACGGAACTATATTTAGAAGGTGGTCTTGTGTTTGATATGAACACTCCACCACAAGCTAGTAATCTACAGCCTTTTCATATTTGCATCGTGTTCGGATATAGATGAGCGAAATTTAATATATAGAACATCAAGATCATACAGCTATAGAACATCAAGATCATACAGCTTATATTCTTTCATATATAGAACATCAAGATCATACAGCTATTCTCCCATCATTCCAAAAGTGAAACAACTCATAACTCTAAGTGTGGGCAGAAAATGTTTTACAAAACAAAATAGACGTTCTCAATTATAAAATGCCTTGTAAGACAAACATATTATGCAAAAGTACACATTAATGATCCTTTTTGGTCCCTTCCTAGAGTAACAAGGACATCCTCATTCATTTTTTGTAGATACTTAGCAGCTATGCCAAGTCCTTTAAACTTCTGTGTCAAAACCATTAAATTGTTAGCATCTCAAGTCTGATTCTCAACATGATCTTGTGTTCAAAACACGACAAAAAAACACTAAGCCATCAAACATATAGTAGAAAGCATCAATACATTTGATAAATACCAATACTATATTATATACTTTGGGTCACACTTTTTTGCACTTCAGTGTATCTATACAATTTACTAATTTTGCATGGCCACTCATAATGAACAAAAACAGAGAAATCAAACAGTCCATTCCTTTCTCTCATTCATGATAGGTCACATGCAGTTATAAGAAATCAATCGTAGAAGGAATGGTATGATCAAGCAAATGAAGCCACTCAAATCAGACAACCAAAATAGTTCTCTATTCAGGTGTGCCATAAATCCATTTTTGAACCAAAAGGAGCACATAAAATCTAAGATACAAGACAGTATTCAAAAAAACAAAAAAGCTTAGCTAATGCTTTCTTCTAGTCCGACCCTACTAAAAACCCCATAACTGCACAATACATTTTGTAGCAAAACAAGGTCCCCCAGTTCATCATCAAAGTACTTGATGTATCTTAGCTACTTGCATTAATTACAGAGTTTCTCCACATTCTAGTGAAGAATTATATTCCCATGTTTCAGTGAAGACTACTATTCATTATTGCCATGTTTTAACGAAGATTCCAATGTTCAGCCATCAATTGTAAGTCGTAAGAATCACTTATGAAGAAGCAGTAGACATACACACATCAATGTACAAATCAGAGGTTCCACTATAGCATATGAATAAACTTTTGTGTTCAAAACAGTGTTCGAGCATGAACCCAGTAATTATGCGAGAAACAAACTAACTTGCCACAAACTTCTTGGTACAACTATCAATCAGAGGAAAATCTTAGGATTATTCATGCCTATGTAATTGAACTCAAAGAGAAGCTGGGCAAGCTTGAATACCAAAAACAACTACTTGCATCTCGAGTAAGACTTCTATCTACATTGTTGAATTCATACTAAGAATAGACTGAACTTTCGTGGGAGACTTGTCATTTTCCTAACTTCTTTTTTTTTCTCAACAAGGATGCTAACAAAACAATTCTTATGGCAAATATTTTCTTTTGATCACATAGGTTTTAGAGCTTGAGAAGAATGAAAATATTGAAGAAGAACATGTACTGAACCTTAATATTTCATCTTCCCCAGATTCATGGGGCATTTGTGCCATGTCTCTCTGTTTCATAGAACACAGTTCTATCTCTTATTTCATGGGGATCCTACAGATACTATTTATATTGACGTTGAATTGCGTAGGTTACTTTGGCTAAAAAACAACCATCAAAATGCTACTTCTAGAACAATAGGGCTTGGTCGAGACTAGTAGATCATTGGTTTCTGATGGATCTCTCCATCATCATCTTCAACACCTATGTGCCGCAAAGTCTCTCTCTCTCTCTCTCTCTCTCTCTCTCTCTCTCTCTCCTTTGTTGTTTTGGAGCCAGGCCTATACCTCTGATTCTCTCTCTCTCTCTCTCTCTCTCTCTCTCTCTCTCTCTCTCTCTCTCTCTCTCTCTCTCTCTCTCTCTCTCTCTCTCTCTCTCTCTCTCTCTCTCTCTCTCTCGCGCTCTCGCTCTCTCTCTAGACGCCTACTACTGCCGTGATCTCTTCTCTTCTCTATTGCTCTTTCTCTGTAGTCGTGAAGTCAAACATGCCTAGAATGCATATTGGGTAATAATCGTGACATCTATTGATGAGGGCAAATCTGCAACGACCATCCCAATGGCGTTTTGCTATGGGAATCAGCCTAGTTATCTTGCATAGCATTCTATGAGAAGAAGCTAATTTCGATAGCTCCATGGATTCTGCAACAAACCAAGAAGAAAATGTAGGAAGAGAGAATCCAATTGAGAAGATTTGTGCAGATCTTTCCCGACCAGTGGAAGATTTTTCCCGACCAGATCTTTCCCGACCAGCAACACCGTTACACCTCCCTCTCTCTCTCACACACACACCTGTACTGTAGCCACAGGCGCCTGCAGAGGATTGACAGTGGACTCTCCAAAGAAATATGGAGACTCACGACTCGTGGCGAAATTGAAGGTCTGATGAATGTTGCACGTATAGCACAAAGGGCTAAAGTTCTAAAATTTAGAACTAAGGTTTGTTGAAAGTAGGGCTATTTTTAAAAGTTTCCTACTCACTAAATATAGCAAAAACTTATGGATTACTCTAAATATTCGCCTTTGGGCTAATATTCGCCCCTAGTTATTTCCTTGCTCACAGCCTCCCAGTTAGGAGTGTGATGGGCTAACCACTTGCCCCAAAAGCCATGGTTGAGGATTACTTCCTAATCATCTCTCTTAAGGCATCCTTCAACCATCTCCTACTAGGATTATGTGATTGTCTCTCATGGAGATGGTGAGGTGTATGGTCAAAAGTTAAGCTTTACCACATGCTTATATCTTGAGGTTATTATGTGTGCAACATATGTACTTAATAGGTGTCCCACCAAAGCACTGCAATATATCTCTCTGTATGAGGCTTGGCATTCTCATAAGCCATTTGTTGCTCATCTATGTGTCTCTAGTTGTTTGACATATGCATTATTGCCTGAACAATAACATAGGAAATTGGATGATAAAGCAATGAAATGTATTTTTCTTGGGTACAATTCTAAAAGCAAAGGCTATTGTCTCTATCATCTACATGCTAAACACATTTTGCTTAGCCATGATGTTGTTTTTGTGGAAGATGCAATTCAGCCCTTACTTTAATGTACCAAGGAGACTACAGTCAGCTCTAGAGATGTGTATGACACTTTGCTGCCTCTTTTTACAGGTGGACAACCTAGTGTTGGTCCAAATGAGGAAATTTCTTAGCCTTTTCAAGTTTTGTGATGATGTCGATCATTCCATTTCTGATGCAGATTTACATGATGCACTTGTTGATGAGAGGGTTGATATAGAGGAGGTAAAGACTATGCCTAAATGGCTGGTGCAGAATTTGCGGGATAGAAAATTAGATGCACCTATGTCATATTGAACTCATTTGGGCTCTCATAGTGTTTCTTTTGCATCACATTCCTATGCTATGGCTGGCTCTAGTCTTTGTGATGAGAATGAGCCAATTTCATTTGATGAAGCACAAAATTCAAAAAATTGGAAGGCTGCTATGCAATCAGAATATGATGCTATTATAAAGAATGATACTTGGTCTTGATGTGATTTTCCTCCTAGAAATAAGGACATTGGCACTAAGTGGGTATACAATCTAAAGCATAAGCCTAATGGAATAGTTGATAGGAATAAGGCTAGGCTTGTTGCAAAAGGTTATGCTCAATAAAGAGATAGTGATTTTGATGAGACCTTTTCTCCCACATGCCAAATGACTAGTGTTCATAGCATTTGTGCGCTTGCAGCTCATCATGGTTGGAATGTACATCAATTGGACATTAGAAATGCATTTTTGAATGGTGACTTACATGAGGAAGTGTATGTTTTTCGAACCTATGGTTTTGTGCAGAAAGAGCATGAAAACAAAGTGTGGATGTTGAGAAAGGCATTATATGGTTTGAAGCAAGTACCACATGCTTGGTATGAAAAGATACATGCCTACTTGATTGCACATGGTTTTGAGAATAGTCCAACTGAGAGCACCTTATATGTTAGCATGCAAATGATGTGCTTGTGATCATTGTTGTCTATGTTGATGACATGCTACTCATTGGTCCTAATGAGAAGCATATTACTGATTTTAAGGCTGATTTGCATGCTTCATTTGAGATGTTAGATTTGGGGCATTCATATCATTATTTAGGCATTCAGTTTATACAAGTTGATGATGGAATAACTTTGCATCAAACAAAATATATTGACACATTATTGCATTGATTTGTCCTTGAAGAATGCAAACCTATTGCCACTCCTATGGAAACAGGTTTACGGTTGAGTCTTCATGATGCTGGAGATGCATTTCATGTTGTTCTCTATTAGTAGGTTGTTGGATGCTTGATTTACTTATGCATAACTCGGCTTGACATTTAATTTGTTGTCTCATAGATGAGGAGGTTTATGCATTGCCCACGTGTCAAGCATTGGCATGCAGTTAAGTGCATTTTTCACTACTTGAGTCGTACCCGGCTACTTGGATTTTTTGATCCCAAGGAGGGATCACTAGTGCTTGATTTACGTGCTTTTTTTGACTTTGACTGGGCTGGTTGCTATGACACTCATGTGTCCACTAGTGATTTTTGCTTCATGCTTGGTAGCTCATGTATATCTTGGTTGAACAAAAAGCATCCTACTATGGACACTTTGAGTTGTGAGGCTGAGTATAGGGCAACTCTCACAGTGACTGTTGATTATGTGTGGCTCAAACACATTATGGCTGATTTGGTTGTTGGTTAATCTTATGCCACCACCATCTTCACTCATAGTCAGAGTGCATTGGTAGTTGTGAGGAACCCTATGTTCCACGCCGCACTAAGCACATTGAGGTGCACTATCATTATGTCTGGGAGAGGTTCTTTGTTGGGGAGAACAACTTGGCATATGTGCCCACACAGGAGAATGTTGCAAACCTTTTTGCAAAGGTGTTGCCTAGGGAGAAGTTTGAAGCTTTCTGCAAAGCTTTGAGGTTACTTCCTTTTTTGGATTGATTCCACATAGCTTGGCACTTCCTTATACATGAGTGTGAGCTTCTTGTTCACTGCATCACTCCTAGGGGGAACTTGTTGATATATTTCAATAGTGATATGTGTGAATATACTAGGACTACTGGGACACTTTTTTCCCTCTTTAAGAGGTCTTTTCCCCCAGTTTGTATCTATGCATATAACCCTAATGGGTCACTCATCTTTGTTCATTCACTTGGTGATACATTCAATATTGTGTGTTGTGCTATAAGCTTCTTCTTATTCCATGTGTTGTTTGTGTGCTTTCATAGGTCTCAAACTCCAACAACTATTCTATCAGAACCTACTATAAAACCCTCTAGGAAATCCAAAGATCCAAGTACTTCAACAATGCGAGGATAACCTTGGAATAGGACATTTTGGAGTGAATAAAACAATAGAACTCATATCAAGGGATTTTTCATGGCCTCAAATGTGGAAGGAATTCAAAGAATATATCCAAACATATGACACTTGCAATAGATCTAAGGTACCACAACATAAACCTCATGGACTCTTGCAACCTTTACCTCATCCAGAAAGGCCATGGTCTTCATTATCTATGGATTTCATCACAGATCTTCCAAGGTCAAATAAGTATGATGCCATTCTTGTTATGGTGGATATATTTACAAAGATGGCACACTTGATTCCAACTGCCAAGGCAATCATAGGTGCATCCACTACTAGACACAACTCTCAAATCATGTCAAGAGCCCGACTACTAGAGATAAGGCCGAGTACCTCATGGGTATTCAAAAAGAACTCAAGGAAGGTATCCATAGAACTCAAGAACAATATAAGTATTATGAAAATTAGCATCGTGTTCAAAATCCATACCTCATGGGTATTCAAAAAGAACTCAAGGAAGGTATCCATAGAACTCAAGAACAATATAAGTATTATGAAAATTAGCATCGTGTTCAAAATCCATCATATCACATTGGGGATAAAGTATGGTTACTCAAAAATAATTTGCATACTTCAAGGCCTTTGTGCAAAGCTAGACTATCAGAGATTTGGTATGTTCACCATCTTGTAAATTATGCTTTTCTATTTTATGAGTAAAACATTTCTTTTCTCTTTGTGTCACGAGGTTCATGGAAGTTGGCACTTCTAGGATTACATGATTTTTATCCTTCATGATATTTAATAATTTTCATTTTAAAACGAAAAGAAAAGGCCGGAAACGTTGATCATATGGCGACCTTTAAAAGAAGTAGAGAAAAATACTAAAATGAGCAAAGTGCTTTTCCTATCAACACAAAATTATTATTATTATTATTATTATTATTATTATTATTATTATTATTATTATTATTATTATTATTATTATTTTTTTTTTTTTTTTAAATGGAGGTTCGGCCGAGGCCTACTCCCCCTGACTTTAATTTGAAAGAGAAACAACTGTACAATGAAGGGCATAGTACCCATGGGACCCCCCTTATCCCACAAGAGCAGGGGCAGACAGGGTGGATGGCCCGAAGGCCCATACATCGACGCCCGAAGGCCGGATTTCGCGCCCGAAGGCCGGATTTCGCGCCCGAAGGCGGATTACACGCCCGAAGGCAGTTACAGGTATCCCGCAGCGCAGGGGGGTCGAAACACAAAATTATTATTATTATTATTATTATCATTACTATTTTAAAAAGAACTTCAACTGAAGTCTAATCTCCTTTGTTTGAATTGATTGAAAGAACGACTCTATAATTGAATGGGCATAGTACTCATAAAACCTCTAGTATCCTATAAACTAAGGGTTAGACTTTCCAAAGACAACACTTGAAAAGGACTATCCGAAAACAATTGGTTTAATTCTGTCCGAAGGCAATACATTAGTCTAAGATCCACAACTCTCCATAGAGAGGGGTTGAATTCTCATCCCCCTTCAAGAGACGAAAAGTCCAACCGAACGGCCTACCACACTCGGACAACAAAAATTATATTGCATACCAATGAAAAGTCTTCCTTAAAATTCAATAAATCAATTAGATATGCATGCGATAACTCGCTTGTGAAATAACTCACGTGCAATGGACATGCATAATTTTATTGTTTGATTTTCAACATTCGCGTATATGCGTGTGTGTGTGTATATATATATATATATATATATATATATATATATATATATATATATATATATATATATATATATATTATTAACTCACGTGCAATGGACATGCATAATTTTATTGTTTGATTTTCAACATTCGCGTATATGCGTGTGTGTATATATATATATATATATATATATATATATATATATATATATATATATTCTCGCTTGGCCTTTGCATATCTATATATGCAAAGGCCAAGCGAGAATATATATATATATATATATATATATATATATATATATATATATGTGTGTGTGTGTGTGTGCGCGGATAGAAATCTATGTACCCTATCTCTGATGCTAAAGGTTGAATACGCGATTCGTATCTACAAAAGAAAATCCATTGAAATAAAGATTCGATTTGATCAAAATACGGCAATTTTCTGTTGCCCTTCCCCTCAGCAGTAAGTACTCGCTGTTGTCTATGGCAGCCTGCAGGGTGATAGTAAAAGCTCCTTTACCGCGGCCTTTCGTCGTAATCCCTTCAGCCCAGATCAATAATGCATAGCCCATTTACACAGTCGGAAGGATAGCGCCGCAATACGCACGCTCGATCAAGATCAAATCCAGTGGCAGGCCGCAGCGCTTCCTTGCGGATAATGAGATCAAACAAGTTGGTAGGCTATGGCTGATGCGCTTCCCAAACTTATCACTTCTGGGTGCTGGAGTTCAGCCATCGCTGCCATCTCTGACCCCGGATTTGGGACCCGGGAGGGTCTCGAAAAGCTTGCTAGCAATATAGGGAACATGGGATGAAAGTCCAAGATGTACAGCACATGTCCAGCTGGAAGCAGTTTATTGGGCATTTGCGCCGTCCTTGGCCAAACGTGAACATTGCCATTGGCATGCTTGATGGACGGGATTCGGGATCAAATTTCATGTTCTTCTTTTCTGTGAAGATGTTGGGCCCGGAGACCGCTGTTCGCAGCACACCGCACTGCGCAGTTTTGAACTCGACTAAGCTTGCTCGCAAATTCGCGCACGTCCTCACTTTGAGGAGTGAGTCAGCGGACTGCTGGCTCATTTACACACACACACACGCCAGTTCGTCCTCCTTAGTCCAGACTCCGGTCTAGAGTGCAGACTTCATAAACCTGACGACTCCGTATTCTCTCGCCCTCAAGGCTTACAGTAGCAAGTAGTGATCTGTAAAGTTACCAGCGTACACATACGGGACAAACAGTATGTATACTTTTCCGCTGTCTACAGCGAGTCCGCACTCTGACAATATATGTAGCGGGAAAGATCTCTAGTACGTTTTTTTTTTTTTTTTTTTTTTTTTTTCCTATAAAAAGGAAGTTCGGTCTTAGCCTATTCTCCCGGACTTTGTACGTTTGTTTACTTGTGGAACTGGGTGTTTATTTCTTCTCAAACTTTGCTCCCCTCCATTGTTGCAATCAGAGATTCAGAATGCTGTAGTTCTAGAGACAGTATCTTGTGACAGCGGAACATATAGAGCGAAAGAAGACCTGGTCGTCCAGTTCGATAGCTAATTCCTCAATCTTCCCAAATCCACATATATGCGCACGAGCAGACCTTGTTCCCTTCCATTTCTCCATTTCATGAAATAATTCCGTTCACACGTGCATAATCAGTCGACACTCACACGATTTAGACACGCCCCCTTGCGCGATTCGCGGCAGTGAAACAGGTCACTCAGTGCAGGTCTTCATCCTGCACAGATTCGCTCGCTTCCTCGGGTCATTGATCCGATTCTGGTTTGCCATGAATTCCTCACAGCCCGAACTAGATGAATATCAGAAATTCGTCTGGCGAATGAACCCACCAAGGTGACAATCTTCTCTTCATCTTCCTTCGTAGCTTCAGGAGTATTGTTATTCCTTGTTTGAAGGTCATCTACTCCGTTTCTGCAGGGTCATTGTAGACAACGATTCCTGTGAAACCGCAACTCTTTTTAAGGTGAGAATGACATAGTTACGCCATGTCTATACCAATTATACTATCTTAAATTTTCCTGTGAATTGAATATGATTTCTTATTATTAGTACATGTCCTAAAGATGTTCTCCTCATTATTGCAGGTGGATAGCTCGAATCGTCATTCGATCCTCCTTGAAGCTGTGCAGATTTTGACAGATCAGGATCTTAGGATCAGTAAAGCTTATATTTCATCGGTCGGGGGATGGTGCATGTATGGTGAGCATCTCAAAGTCTTATCCGAATACTTTCCATCACCAGGGCTTATTTTTCATTGGTGGATGCAGTTTTCTATGTAACCGATGCGCTTGGAAACAAAATTACAAATGAAGAAGTCATTAGTTCCATTGAGAAGGTGAGCTTAGACAATAGAAAATACAAATTATTTTTAACTGAACGCATGCACTATATTGATATATCTTGCTTGTTTTCTTGATTCATAGCTGTCGATCTGAAGTGCGAAGTCGAACACCCTTAGGATGTGTAATCCGATTGATTCGTTCGGAGTTCGTAAACATAAGTACAAATCCCTGGGTTAGGGCTTTACATGTTGCTTAGATATATGGCTGAATGAATTGTCTACCTTACGGGCTGTAGAGAGTATGCACAACACGAGCTCACAATGATAGTCTCGATTAATTTTGTCATAAGAAGCTTGATAGCTTCCACGATCGCTACAGAAGGTTTAGGTCGGATTTGCAGGCAGAAGGTTGTTGGTAACCCAGATCTGAGTTTATTAATTGGGAAGAGAATAAAAGAGAGTCGTCTAGTGCCTGAAACAATCTTCGTCTTGAACTAGAACTGGTGCGAAACGCATCTTATGTCGGTAGCAGCTCTGGAAGCTTGTCTTCGTTATCAATATCTTGTCGTCTTTTGCTCATTAAAGGAATCAGAAGATCACACGGGGTCTTGGATTTCTTGAAACACTCATATGTTTACGCAGGGTTGTGTGGCACTGGTGAAGCTATTGCACCTAGTTGAGGTCATTTCAACCGTGCTTGTATAACTGTACGACCATATGATGTGCTATTTAAAATTCAGTTTTATGTGTGAGTTCATCAAATTAAATACAAAACTTTTTGTGCAAATGAATAAGCTGTTGTGTGTTGGTATACTTTCAGACTATCATCGCCAGCCATAAGTCTTCTGGGACTCACCCTGGAGCTATTCAGTCAAGGTCTTCAGCAGTTTCCTCAAACTACACCATCATTGAGTGGACGGGGAGGGATAGGCCAGGCTTGATGTCCGATATATCTGCTCTTCTTCTACAGATGCATTGTGATATTGCAGCTGCTGAACTTTGGACACACAATATGCGAGTAGCATGCCTGCTATATGTGACTGATGAAGGTACTGGTGGTCCAATCAAAGATGCAGACAAGCTCTCACGGGTTAAGGAGTCACTCAGCAGTGTGCTTAGAGGAGACATCAACTCTAAAAGTGCTCACATGGATTTTACAACAACAACGGTCACACATTCTGAGAGACGGCTGCATCAAATGATGTACGCAGATCGCGACTATGAGAGGGATGATGAAGATGATTGGGAGTTGAATGGGAAGATAACTGTGAATGATTGCGAGGAGAAGGGATATTCTGTTGTTAGCATTGAATGCCGTGACCGACCCAAGTTGTTCTTTGATACGCTCTGCACGTTGACAGATATGCAGTATGTTGTATTCCATGCAACAATAGATTCAGATGGTGAGAAGGCCTTCCAAGTGAGTATTATTTTTATGATTGGTTAATGTATACATGTCTGATATCCTTTAGTATTAGTGTGTATACATGCCTTGACTAGATAAATGGACATGTTTCTACATGGCAAGTAAGGATATTTTGCTTTCTTCGCTAGTATCATGTGAGCCTCTTCAGCAAGGAGATGTTCATTTTTCCTGAGTAGCCTGTACACGAGAAAGTGAGATGCAGGCATTAGCTGATGAAAAATACTTCAAATTATTAGACGACAATCTTAGAACTGTTCCCTTAAATTTTCACACATTAAGTTGTAAGAACATTAAGCCTCTGACATTCACCTTTCTGACACTTTTTGCAGGAATATTACATCCGCCATACTGATGGGTGCACGCTTAATTCTGAAGCAGAGAGAAGGAGATTGATTCAGTGCCTTCGAGCTGCCATTGAGCGAAGGGTCTCTGAGGTATCATCTGAAATTTGTTTGTAGTTTCAGAGTCACATTGAGCTGCTTATAATTTGTGTCTTAAATGGCCATGGTTGGTTTTGCTGATGCAGGGGTTGAGACTCGAGTTGTGCACAAGTGACAGGATTGGACTTTTGTCAGATGTAACACGTATATTCCGTGAGCATGGTCTCTCAGTAAAGAGGGCCGATGTATCTACCAGGGGCAACACTGCCATTAATACCTTTTATGTAACTGATGCAGCTGGTGGCCGTGTAGATGGCAAGGTCATTGAAGCTGTGAAGAAGGAGATAGGTCAAAAGTTCCTTAAAGTGACAGAAGTGTTCTCATCCTCATCACCATCTCGTTCAAGTGCTGTGCAAACGAGGTCAAAATTCTCACTTGGGAGTCTTTTCTTTGGAAGGCCTTCCCAAGTTCTCTGCAACTTGGGCCTCAAAGCTTTGTCATGAGGAATATTTCTGCATTTTTGTGAAGTATGGATTTTGAAATGTTGATCAAGAACTTATCAAATCAATCTGCATCATTGTCATACATTGAAGAGACCCAATGGATATCTTCGTTCCTGTATGAATCGCACGGTAGAAGACAAACTACTTGCAGTTATAACAAGTTAGATCTCTAGGTACAGAAACCCATTTACCCCTGAGAGTCAACCCGTATTCAGGGGGAAATGTTAGAAACGCCCAACTACATCATGTAATTAAATGTACATACTTGATTTGTCATTTTTCTCTGTACATAATTGACATTTGATTTTCCTTTTAATACTATGTCTAAGAAGTTACTTATATTTAGAAGCACTTCCCATGCCAAAAGGAGCTTTTCTAGTTGTTTTCTTCAGGAGAATTTTTCATCAACTGACATCTCTGCAGGATGCATGTCTGATCTCCCATATCAAACCTTGAAACCAACTTTAATGCCGGTTCTCGACTCGGAAAAGTATGCTACGTCAATCTGATTATATTAGTGTGAATCTGCTATATTCGAGCGCAAAGGGTTGACACAAATATCCATGCTGGAAAGAAATGCCGCTAGTTGTATGACAAATCAACCAGTCTTAAGTTGAAGAAAAGTTTGAAATCGCTGTTAAACTTCACGATTCACTTTGCTTTACTAATCTGCTGACACTGAGATCGGCTCTCTGAACTTAGCAGTCAAGCAGAGCTGATAAAATGCCTTCTGACCGCCATCTCGCCATTCTTGTCTCCATGCTTCTCAGTTCGGGAGAAGGCTGAACCATATTGCTCATGGCTATGCGCTACTGGAAACCCTTGGTTCCCAGGAAAATTTCGAAAGGCGAATGTCGCATCGGCACTCCTCAGTTCGGTTCTAGGGCGGCACGGACGTCAGACAAAAACGATGGTTGAAACGTGAAGGTAAATGAGTTCTCCAAAGCCCAGAAAGCTCCAAACCATTCTCGTATCTCGATCAATTGATCCCCTTCTCGTATCTCGATCAACTCATCTTCTAGAATAGGAATTCATCAATGATACGAAATAGGATTTTGTTAGACTCAAAAATGGGTGGCAGAAGATGGTTGAATCACACCCTAAGAGGGCAGATTAGGAAGTAATCTTCAACCATGGTTTTTGGGGCAAGTGGTTAGCGCATCATACTCCTAGCCAGTAGCTCATGAGTTCAAATTCCACAATTACTCTTTTCCCCTTCTTGTGATCATTGTCCTCAATGACCAATCCTTGATCTCCCGATGAATTGATATCCACACCCTTGCATAGTCTCTTGAACTTTATTGTTCTCAACCTTGGTCTTTTGAACCTTGCCTTTTTGCTTCTTCGCCACTTGCCTACGGACTTGCCTTGCTCTCAACCTTGGTGTCTTGAGCCTTGTCTTTTAGCTTCTTGGCCACTTGCCTACGGATGTGCCTTGCTCTCAACCTTGGTATCTTGAAACTTGCCTTTCTGCTTCTTAGTCATTAGACTATAGACTTGCCTTGCTCTCAACCTTGGTCTCTTGAACCTAGTTTTCACCCATGCAAGGAATCTTGGGTCTTGAATCTAGTGTTGCCATTAGAACATTCGTTCCAAAAGCTTTCTAGTGGTATCATACACATCTAAATTGACCTACGGATGGGAGATACACTCTAATATTTGATGGACTCATCTTTGAAAGCGACGCCTGCACCTTCCATCCACTTTGCCCAAGCCTACTTCTTAGGCTCTGATACCAATTGTGAGAAGTGGAGAATGACATACTAGATAGCAACATGATGGGCTAACCACTTGCCCTGAAAGCCATTGTTGATGATTACTTCCTAATCCTCCCTCTTAGAGTGTGGTTCAACCATCTCCTGCCTACCATTTCTTCGGTCTAACAAATTTTTTGCAAATGCTACAGAAATAGGGGCAAGAAAAACTTATTAGCTTCTTAAACCAAAACTCTAGCAATTACAATATTAGACATATTGGGGAACTTCATGATTGGGGATTACATCAGTACAATGTTTAGTTCAGAGTAATCTATCAGAGGAGCACTAGATTGTGCTCTCTGGCTACACTAGATAAGATTTTGGAAATATACTTATGATTACAAGAACACCCGAACACCCATGTAGGGAAAGTAATACAAGGAAATGTAAGTGATACAAGATGTCCCACAACCCGGGCTGATAGGTATGGATAACTGGACTAAAGATGATACAATAGATCCCACAACCCGAGACAGTAGGTATGGAACAAGATATCTCGATTATGAGAATTCCATTCAGGGATATGAAATAGATAAAAGAAATAACTAGAAAGGATCTCATACTACGAGATTACAATAGGACAAGAAAGGATGTCCACGATATAAGACTAGACAAGAATAGAGCAAGAGGCAAGACTAGAACTTGAACTGGAACTTGAAAGTACTTGGTGATCACAACCCCTTGAGCTCCCCAGACTGACAGTGGCAAGACTGAGAATGAATGTGGCCAACCCCTCTTCATATAGGTTTCCCAAGGGTGGTTACAAGTTGATGATGTCATCAATCAGAATCAAGACCTCCGCTTGTCAGAATTGAGCAAATAGACAGTTGATCTTGGGGTTTTGGCATGTTCCAAATGCAATGGAAGGATTGGTTTCTCCAAATTTTGAACCAATCATGAGATATTGAAAGTGACATGAATCTAAGGTTCAAGATGGTTTCCTTGTGTCCATGACATCTTTGTAGAGTTCTTGATATGTGGTACTAGAACATAATGACGATGGATATCCATGATGAAACTGAAAAGGGTTTGTAGTATATCTAGGTATAGAATCACAGCCATGATTCTCATGATGGGCAGTACCATACTTGTGGGAATGACTTATATAGATTCAATCAAATAGTTTGACATCCACTCATTACTTGTGCAAAAGGCTTATATATTCCACTCAGCCAAATAGTTTCTAGAGGTGTGATACATTCTACATGAGAATCTACAATGGTGGGTTGATAAGAACTATAGAGATTATGTCCTATCAATATTGATGAAACATCTTAGGACTTGGTGAAGAATCAATTCATCTTCTTTAATATAAATGATTTTGTTTCACATGCTCCAGATGAATTGAGGTATATAATTTTGCATTTATGTGAAGAATAGGCAACTACAATTCATCAAATAGCATAATATATTGTTTCTCTACTAAAATTATACTTGGATAGGATAAAGAAAAGAGATAGTATTCCTTCACATTAATACATAAAGGAACCACAATCACACTTATCGTGTGATAAGATCTTCACCTTGTTCTCTTAGATAGCTCATGAGGGTTCAAGTCCACCCAAGAATCAATGTTCGAACTCTATGAGCATGTCTATGATTCATATGATCCTTGCACTATAAGAAGGGATGTCCCTCTTCTTCCCTAAGGGAACTAGGTGTGTGAGTGTGTCTCTATATTCTTTTGTTCTTCTCAAAAGAAGAAAATTTTATTTGAAGTCCATATGATATTTTGATAATTTCTTGAAATACTCCTTATGGAAGGCACCAAAAAAGTGTGGAATCTTCCACTAGGATGTCTTTTAGGATTTTTTGAAACATATTGAGGAGGCCAATAATAATTTTGATGAGTACAATCAACACACAAGAAGTGATTGAAACCTTTGCCATATGCTGCTACTAAAAAAGTGAAGTATATCTACACTTTTTCCCTTGATTTTAAAAGATGACTGCTGATAGATTCCACCTAAATATTCTTCTCACATTCATACATAAATTTGAATTTTGACTTCAAATGTGAGTTGTGACTTTTTGCCCTTCTTTCACTCTTCAATGCACGAGTTTCTATCCTCAAACAATCCTTTTATAATGGATAAAAATGAAGTAACTTTTAACCTTAGAAGTGGACTGTGAATGCATGTGTGTACACATTACTTTCTCATAATTTTAAGAAATTTCAAAGAATATGGTCAAGCAATTAGTCTCACCATATGCACCAAAAACTTCCCCTCAAGCCTAAGATGTTTGAGTCTTCAATCCTTTGTAATCTCCTGAAGTCCAATCATTGATTTGAATCTATTAAGCTTCACACCATCCAAAGCTTTAGTCATCATTTATGCACATTATTTTTGAGTTGAGATGTATGAGAGCTCAATCTCTTTACTTTTAATCTTCTCCCTAACATAGTGATGATGGAACTCCTGTGTTTGGTCCTAGTGTGGGAATTGAACTCATGACTTGCCAACCAAGGTTATCATGGGCTAACCATTTGCCCTTAAAACCATGGTTGATAATTACTTCCTAATCCTTCCTCTTAGGGTGTGGTTCAACCATCTCCTAGTTGTCATTTCTTGAGTCTAACACAATCTTCCCCTTCTATAGGTTGATCAGCCCCTAATCTCCCCTTGAATTGATGTCCTCACCTTTGTAGAGTCTATTGAAATTTTGTCTTCTCAAGCTTGATCTCTTGAACCCTTTCTCTCAACCTTGGTGTTTTGAACCTTTTTGTTCGCAACCTTGGTGTCTTGAGCCCTTGTTCTCAACCTAAGTATCCTAAACCTAGCTATCACCCCATGATAGGTATCTTGAACCCTCAATCTAGCACATTCATTCAAAAGTTTTTTTGAGAGCTTTCGAACGGTAGCTTATATGTCTTAATCCAACCTATGAATTGGGAGATACAATCTAACATTTGTTGAGATCATTTCTCAAAGCGACATGTGCTACTTTTGTACACCTTCAGATAAAAACTTCCAAGGTGCCTTTTATAGAGAACATTGGGTGCCCATGAGCCTTATGGAATACCCACCCTAGATCAAGCCTACTTCTTAGGCTCTAATACCAATTGTAGGAATTGAACTCATGACACATTGGCTAAGAGTATGATGAGGTGAGCACTTGCCCTCCTCCCTCTTAGGGTGTGGTTCAACCATCTTGTGCCTGTCATTTCTTGATCCTAACACCTAGCATGATAAACAGGGTTTGCTGTAAGATGTAAAGAACTCATGTTATCACCAAATATGTGAGGAATGGATGAATTTAAATCTAACTTAGAGTACAATGTCTTGATCCACATTGCTTCTTGAGTAGCATTAGCTGATCCTCTGTATTTAGCCTCTATAGATGAAAGAGCAGCAATAGGTTGCTTCTTTGATGAGCAACAAATGAGCTTAGAACCCAAAAATGAAAGATAACCAGAGGTTCTTCTCCTATTATCTCTTGATCCTTCTCAATCTGCATCAGAGAAAATCTTAATATCTATACCAAAAGTGTATGAGTAGAATAAGCCTTCATTATTTTTTCCTTTGAGGTAGTTGAGGATGCTTTGTGCTGACTCTAGATGTGGCTTCCTAGGTGTGTGCATGATTTGGCATAAGACACTCACACTATAATTGATTTCTACTCTAGTGAGAGTAGCATAGTTATGAGAATCCCCACCAAGCTTTGATAGCTTGTCACATCTTCAATGAGCTCTCCTTCATGAGCACTTAAATTTTAATTTACTTCTATTGGTGTACTTGCAACCTTAGTATTTACCATCCTAAACTTTGCAGGCATATCTTTGATGTATTTCTTCTAAGTAAGTTACATACCATGCTCTGTGTATACTACCTCCAATCCAAGGAAGTATGTGAGATACCATATATCACTGACATTGAACTCTTCCTTCATTTGATGTTTGATTCTTCTAATGCCTTCAATATCGTTAACTATTGCTGTAATTTCACCCACATATACTCAAAGATATATGAATTATCCATGTGTTCTTCATTGCTAACCATAACTTCTTTATCTTGCAAGTAGGTAACTAATCTATGATTCCAAGTTCTTGGAGCTTGCTTTAGCCCATATAAGGCTCTTCTCAATATGAAAACATGTTTGTGAGTCTTCAAAACTAGGTGTTTGAGACATGTATGCCTCTTCACACATCCATCCATTGAGAAAGGCATTCTTCACATCCATCTAATATATCTTCCAATTCTTGGCAGTTGCAATACTCACGAGTACTTTGATTGTAGGAATTTTTGCTCCAAGAGAAATGGTCACCTCATAATCAATGCATTGGGTTTGAGAATATTCCTTGGCCACTAACCAAGCCTTCTATGTGTTAATGGTTCCATGATAGTTCTTTCTTAAGTGATGTCTTAAGAACTAAGTCCCAAGTGTTGTTTTCCTACAAAGCTTCAATGTCTACCTCCATGAAATGCTTCCATTCTAGTTTCTTCTTGGCTTCCTCATATGATGAGGGTTCTTTAGAGTTCAGTTCTGAGCTATGTAAATAGATTAGTTACTAGTGAGTTGTCATATCCATACATTTTTGGCTTCTTATTCTCCCTTCTAGATCTCCTGATGGTTTGTTGAGATGATTCTCCTACATCTCTTAACTCTTGCAATTTTGCTTTACCTTTGGATTTCCATGAATTGATCTCCCTTCTAGGTGTCTTCTGATCATCCTCTGATTCATTTGACTCTTCAAGTGTATGTGGAACTTTGCTTGAAAGTGTTGGAAAATCCTCCTCAAGTGATAGGGTAATTTGATTCTTTTGCAATCATCTTTTAACCAAGATTTATTTTCATCAAAGACTACATATCCACCTACTATGAATCCCTTGGTGCTAGGGTTATATAGCATATAAATATTTTGATTTAGGTCATAACCTATGAAGACACATTTCTCTGCCTTTGAATAAAGTTTACCTCTGATTTGTGATGGTATATGTGCATATGTGATGCACCCAAATATTCTACAATGGTACAAAATTGATCTTCTTCCATTTCAATCCTTATAAGGAGTCATTCCTTTGAAAGACTTTGAAGGTAGCCTCTTGATGAGATAGTTAACAGTAGATATTGCCTCTACCCATAGATAATTTTTGGTGGTTTCTTTTCATTGAACATTGGCCTAGCTACTTCAACAATGGTCCTATTTATTCTTTCTGCTACCCCATTCTGCTTAGGTGCATATCTAGTATTTATCTCTCTTTTGATTCCCCTTTCTTGTGAGTAAGAATAAAACTCATGGGGGAAGTATTTTCCCCCTCCATCACGCTGTGGTCAAGAATTGAAGTCGAACCCTACAAACCACTTGAATGCGATAACCAATACAATTTTCAAGTCAAAGACAATGAGAATACAGTCTTCAGACTATGGGAAGAGTTTTATGGAACTGTGAGAAAGACTTGTAAAGAGCCCGATTTAATTCTCATACTTTCTTCAAAGCTAGCTTTGGTAGACAATGGCTCTGGCGATTATTCAAAATTTGCGGAAGCTAAAGTTGGAGTTGATGCTTCAGGCACAATGCTCAATCCTCGAAACTGTTGTATATGAAACAATTGGAAGGCTAATACAAAGGGGTGCAGATACGATTGAACAGATAAGGATGGAGGCGCACACCGAGTGGGCAAGTGGTAGTCATGAGATCTCAAAAAATGGAGTTTGGAAGGAAACATATGACTGTTAAGTCTGTGAGTTTTCTGTAAAGGTACACAACACTTTGTTTCAAATAAAATTTTGTTTCCTTGTTCATACGAATGTATACAACATTGCGCCTATGAATCATGAAGATGGTTTTGATAGAGATATGTCTAGTTTGCTTGAACACATGCCTGTATGCACACATAATTTCTGCTGTAATTTAGTTCCCTTTGTGCTAGGAATTGATATCACGTACTAGGCATTAGATTTATGGTTACACCTTGAAGGAAAATGCACCCATGTTTGATGTGTATGATAAAAACACATACTTTCCTATTCGAGCTAAAATATAAAGGAACCCCATTTGCTGACTGCACAATGCAATACGTATACAGTTAGGTACTTTGCATTGTTAACTGAGAAGCGATAACAAATAAGGATTCTTTTCGTATCCTCACCTACAATAGAAAGTTAGTGATAAAAAAATATGTATCAAGTAAAATGCAATTGTTCGAGATTGTCAAGAGTTTGATATGTCACCCATTTCTTCACTTTCTGGACCCACGTGGGTGGAATAGAGAATTAAAATGACAGTACTCCATGAAGAGTTCACTCTTCTATTTACTTTGTTCATTAAATTAGACATGGAGTGCATGTACCTTTTTCACTGTGCAATCGGTGTTTTGTAAGAGCGCTCAATTTTTCCACTTTGCTAATGAATTCCTTTAATTCTTAATTGGCTAAAAGTTTTTGCTATCTGCAATACTTCGAGAAATGATGGATGCCGATATGTTGCATTACTGGTGCTACTGAAATTCGTGTTTCCTCGAATTGACAAAGGATATTATCTATGAAATCTTACAAGAACAGTACCAAAAATTTTCGTCGATATTGTAAAGAAATCAAAGAACTTCCATAAGTGATAAGCGTGAAGAATGTGCATTGCTCTGATAAATTGATTTGAATGAGAAGATTGTTTTCAAATAATGGAACTGGAATTCTCATAGATATTTTTTTTGTATGAGCATAAATACTGAAGGTAGAAAAATCGATACTCCCAAACAGATGAACTTAAAACAATATGAAAAGAACGTTATATCTAACTCCGTGTGTATTGATATATGAACGTGTAAAATAGAAAACGTGAGAGATACTAAGCTTTAGGGCTAAGGAAAAACAAATTTTATTTATTTTTTTTTGCACTATCATGAGTGTTTGTCAAAATTTCGAAGAGGATGTTCAAAGTTCACTTCTCCCTCCTTCCCACGAAACCCGCGACAACGCCTTAGCCTCTTGAAGGTTTTATCTTTTTGATTCTCTACTAGTGCTAGACACTTTTTGAATCAAGCAAACACTTCATCTTTATGCTTCATAAAATAAAGTATGGTCCATCTGTTACAATCATCAATGCAAGACACATAATACCTCGACTATGAGATAGAGCCTTCCTTGCTTCACAATCTATCCTACACTTACCAAGTTCTTGGTAATTCTTGGTACATAGAGAACTCTATAATAAACTTCATGTTACAATTTGATATCTTCACATTTCCAATCTTCTACATAGGGTGCCTTGTGTCATCTCTTATTGTTACTTCATGCTTGTTCTTGGGGTCTTCCAAATTAGATACTAGGGCTACATTCCTTGATACATGATTTGAACATCTAGAATCAATAGAGAACACATGCTCATCTGATTCGCCTCCTTTCATTTTCATGTTCATAACTTGAAGTGAATCCTCTTGTGATTGATCATGAGTTTCATTTTTGTGTTGTTTTCACCCTTTGTATCCACCTTGATAGTTTTTATTGTAGTAGTTGTTATAATTGTTATTATATCCATAAGTGTTGTATCTACCTTTAGGAGATCCATATACTCCTTGTTGCAAAGGTCTGAAGACAAGAGAAATAAAAAAGCAAAAAAAAAGAAGAGACGAAAAGAAAGCCCCAAAAATTTCAAGAAATGACTCACTTTATTTTCCCAAAATCCATTGTAAGACCTTGAAAATTCTTGTAAATGCACTAGAGGAGTCCTCTAGATGCATGAATCTTGAAGATAACAATAATACCCTTGTACAATTGTAGGAACTTAGTGATTTGTAGAGAAAGTTCCAATCTCTTATGTGAAAGGAACAAATTTAAGGCACATGTATATAAATCACTTGAGAATATCTTGTAAAGACTTTTTGCCTAATCAAGAGCTAACTTTGAAATTTCGCATTTTCTTCTTGTTTCTTGTGTACCTTCTTCTTCATGAGCTTTTGTGTGTGCTTGAGGCATGGAATGTGTGCTTGGAGGTGTTGTCTACCTTTTCCCCATCTCTTTTCACTATTATTGTGTGTGTGTGTGTGTGTGTCTGAAGTGTAGGAAGTCTTGAAGTGAGAGTAGTTGATTCCCACCACTATTTTTTGGCCATAACTTGAAGTACAAAGGCCGGATCAAATTGAGAATATGAATTTGGATGCGTCTCATCGAGAGCCTTGAAGTGAACCTATTAATGACCATATTTGGGTATCGAAGCTGAGAGATAATGCTTGATTTGTGTCCATTGTTTCAACAAGTAATGTGATAGACACTCTGGTGTAAGAGGTATCATGTGAGGTGGATGTTCCCTTTTTGCATGCATTACTTGTCCCTTTCTCACATTAACCATCATTCATGCACTCATTTCCATGCACTTGACCATGTTAGGATCTTGATTTGATAATTTAATGCATGTATTGTTGATATATTTAGGTAATGATGTATGTGAATGCACTAGGACCGTCATGACATTTTTTTCCCTCTTTATGAGGTTTTGTCCCCCAGCTTGTATATATGTCTATTGCCCTAATGGGTGACTTATCTTTCTACTTTCTAGCGGTAATACATTCATTATTGTGTGTTGTGCTCCAAGCTTCTTCTTCTTCCTTGTGTTGTTCACATGCTTCTGCAGACCTCAAACTCCAACAATTGGTATTAGAGAAGGTCGCCGCTTCATCTAGGGCATCCTCAACACCTCTTCGGTCACAGTCTCAAAATCACATAAAATTTGGTGAGCATACTCAAAGTGATTAGGAGATCAAAGCGGCTTCACTTTGTGGTGCCGAAATTGCGATCTAAGCTCATTTCGGCCTCCGAATGCACTATCGTAGTGCTTGTGTAGGCAATTTCATCTTTTTGTGCCAAAGATGTATATATGTTTCGATTCGCTAGTATGAGCATCTCAAAGTCTGCTACAAGTTTAGCAAAACTAGACAAGGTAGTTCTGTTCAACTTTTTGAGATACAGTCATTTTTCTGCATTAGGGTATTTAAGTCAGTGCCCACATAGGAGAACATTGCAGAACTTTTCATGAAGGCTCTGTGTAGGGAGAAGTTTGAAGCTTTTTGCAAAGCTTTGGGCTTCTTGCTTTTGCAGATGATTCCACATAGCTTGGCACTTCCTTATACATGAGTGCCAACTCTTTGGTCACTGCATCACTCCCAAGGGGGATCTATTAATATATTTAGGTAGTGATATGTGTGGACAAACTAGGATCGTCGGGGCATTTTTTTCTCTCTTTAGGAGGTTTTTTCCCCCTAACTTGTATATAAGCCTATTGCCCTAATGAGTGACTTATCTATGTACATTCTAGTGGTAATACATTCAATATTGTGTGTTGTGCTCTAAGCTTCTTCTTCTTCCTTGTGCTATTTGCACACTTTTGCAGACCTCAATCTCCAACATGTATCATATCATGACTATATGCATTTGTTTGATGATTGAGATATAGTCTCTTTTGTCACAAATCCGTAAGACCTTGTGAGTCTAGCTACACACATTTTCGGCATTGTTACCAGGGATACGAGCCTATGTCAAGGTGCATACATGATGGTTAAGGCATTGTTGTGAAGGTAGTGATCATGAGGAAGTAAAATTTAGTAGTTGAGGAAGTCACAATTTTCTCACACTGGTTGCTGTTGGAGATCTTATAATCTCCAATGTCACGTCTATCTTCACTTTAGAACATTTCGGTGACAAGTATGGACAAGAATTTAACCAAATACTTTAAAAATTTTAAAGTTCAACACTAAAACATGCGTCCTTCATCATATTTTAAACTTCTGTTCTTCTTCAACAGTTTGTCGGAATTTTCAACTTTATTACCTGTAAATGTCATGGATTATGACAATCCAGATTATACAAGGCCTTTCATATGATTCTTTTGCAATCGTAAAGAACAATAAAGCTTTGATTCAACTGATTAATTTTTTTATTAATCGTTAAGATCAAAAGTATGTCTGAAACTAATGTTCAGAAATAACGACTTTTATGTCAGCAAATTTAAACATTGATTTCTCATAGACTAAAAAACCATTTTAGATTTTGAATGTTTAAACACAAAAAAATTTACATTGATCACTGAGATCTAAGCAAAACATTTACTGGAAAGATGCACCATTTTTGTCTGTACTTCAGAAGTTTAACATATGAATGTTCTTACAAACCATTTCACTCAACACAAAAGGAGTTGGACTAAGAAAATTTAACCATAACTTGGTTGTTTCTTGAATTAGAACTGTGTACAAGGATTTCTGATCCACATGATCATCATGAGAGAAATGTGAAATAGAATACAATCTAAATCTACAGATTTCCATTGACACGTCTACCTACATCAACTCTCTTACATCACTCTATTTATAAACAATGGACTCTCTCATATATATACATTTTCGAAGTCTCTTAATTGTTTAAATCAAGCCCCTTTTAAGAAACTTTATTCCTGTGTCTTTTTGTACTATTCCAGTGACTTTTTGGTACTATTCTGGTGGCTTTTCGATACTGTTCTGGTGGGTTTCTGGTCTGATCTTTTTCCAATTTTTTTTTCCTTTGAAAAACTTCTTATTCCTTCTCTTACTTGTCTTCATTAGTCTTCATAAAAACCAATTTGTGATTGGTCTCCATCAATAGCTCCCCCTCAATCACTAATTGTGATTATGCTCTTCTTCTTTATTCCTACCATTTCTTTGATTCTTGTAAGTTAGATCCATTTAGACTCTTGGTTAACATATCTGCTACTTGTTCTTTTGTTGTCCGATTATATATGACTTTGATTTCTTTATCAAGTACCTTTTCCCTCAAGAGATGATATTGAATCTCAATATTTTTATCCCTCATATGAAAAATAGGGTTAGATGCCAAATAAAGTGAACTCATGTCATCACCATATATGATTGGAATCCCTTGCTTAACTCCAAGACTCTTCATCAAATTCTTCATCCATATGAATTCTTTTGCTGCTTCAACCATTCCTTTGTACTCAGCTTCTATAGATGACAACATAGTTGTGTGTTGCTTTTTTGAACACCATGATACTATATTAACCATCGCTTTCATCTTCATATATTTGCATCTTTGACTTTTTTTTCTTGTCTTCATGATTTCTTCGAAATCTGCATGAATGTTAGTTGATCCTGTATACCACGTACTTTGTTTGTCAAAGCTCACATCTTTAGAGACAAGAAATTGCTTTCTATATGGACTCCACAATCTGTATCCCATTTGTTTATCATCATATCCTATGAAGATATACTTCTCTGCCTTAGGCTCTAACTTATGTCTTAACTGTGATGGAACATAAGCATATGCCAAACATCCAAATACTTTACAATGATCAAGAACATGTTTCTTACTCCACAATGCTTCATAAGGAGTCATACCATTCAAATCTTTACAAGGTAACCTATTGACAAGATAGGTTTTGTGTTAACAGCTTCCACTCGTAAGTAGTTAGGACAATTCTTCTCCTTCATCATGGATTTAGCAAAATCCACAATTGTTCTATTTCTTCTTTCCACAACTCCATTTTGGTGAGGAGAATACCTGCAAGTTGCTTCTCTTTTTATACCTGCATTCCACAAATAATCATTAAAATCTTTGGAGAAATATTCTCATCCTCCATTTGATCTCAACCTCTTAAGATTTTGTCCTGTAATCTTTTTGCATATGCATGATAATGTTTAAATGTATTAAACACTTCAGACTTGTCCTTGATCACATAAAATGTAATCCATCTTGTTGCATCATCGATAAACAAAACATAATATCTAGATCCATTGATACTATAATCCTTTGAAGGACCCCGCACAATGTGTGTATCAATTCAAGTTTGTTTGTATGCATAAATCCCTGCTTGTTATATGAATCTTTATGTGATTTACATATCTGACAAGCTTCACATTTATTTATCATGTGTTGACCTTGAATATTGGGTAGACCTAACACTTAAACATTATTTGCCATATCCTTTATACTTCTCTCACTGAAATGTCCTAGTCTTTTATGCCATAGGTCCAATTCAGTTATTTTTTTAGTTCCATAAGTAAACCAAATAGTTTTTGGTTATGGTTGAAAATCTGTTAGCATGTAAAATGGGCACCCTCCGTTTTGATCGAGGGGGAGAATATATGTCTTCTGATTTTAATGCATTTTTGGCTGAACGTGGGATAAAACATGAGTGTATAGTGTCGTATACACCTCAACAGAGTGGAGTTGCTAAACAAAAAAACAAGTCACTCATGGAGATGGCGAGGTGTATGGTCAAGATTCAAGCTTTACCACATAGTTTCTGGCTTGAGGAGGCAAAAACTATGCCAAAATGGCTGGTGTAGACTTTGTGTGATAGCAAATTAGATGCACCTATGTCATATTGCACTTGATGAGGCTCTCGTAGTGCCTCTTTGGCATCAAATTGCTATGCTATGGCTGCATCTAATCTCTGTGATGAGAATGAGCCTGTTTCATTTGACAAAGCACAAAATTCAAAAAATTGGATGGCTGCTATGCAATCTGAATATGATGCTATAATGAAGAACAATACTTGGTCTTTATGTGACTTGCCTCCTAGCAAGAAGGCCATTGGTACTAAGTGGGTTTACAAGCTAAAGCGTAAGCCTAATGGAACAATTGCGAGATATAAGGCTAGGTTTGTTTGCAAAGGGTTATGCATAGGAAAGAGGCATTGATTTTGATGAGACCATTGCACCTACATGCCGTATAACTACTGTTCGGAGCATCTGTGCACTTGCAGCCCATCATGCTTGGAATGTACATGAGTTGGACATTAAAACTGCATTTTTGAATGGTGACTTGCATGAAGAAGTGTATGTTTTTCAGCCCCATGGCTTTGTGTAGAAAGGGCATGAAAACCAGGTGTGTAGGTTAAAGAAGGCATTATATGGTTTAAAGCAAGCAGCACGTGCTTGGTATGAGAAGATACATGCCTATCTGACTGCACATGGTTTTGCGAAGAGTCCAACTGAGAGCATCTTATATGTTAAGCATGCTAATGATGTGCCTCATTTGAGATGTCTGATTTGGGGCATTTGCATCACTATTTGGGCATTCAGTTTATGCAAGTTGATGGTGGATTGGGTTTGTGTTAAAAGAAATATATTGACACATTATTGCAGTGTTTTGTCCTTGAAGACTGTAAGCCTATTGCCATTCCTATGAGACAGGTTTACAATTGAGTCTTCATG
>CM035433.1:35916860-36056860 GCA_020310875.1 Ceratopteris richardii
TAGTACTATACCCAATACCCACTTGAGAAGCAAGATGATGAACCAACCACCCTTTCCATTAAGGCATCCACAAGGAAGAGGACTAGGTGTGCATCCTATGGGTGAAGTTAATCCTCGACCTCCTAAAGTGGATAGAAGATTAAGACCATACCAAGTAGCAAAGTGTCTGAGGAATCACTATGCTAATATAGAGAAATTCTTTGAAGAACTCATTGGTGAATTCACAAAGAGAGGTATCAAACACAATTCCTCTTCCTTGATGCATAGTTTCAAGCAAGCACCTAATGAATTAGTACGATTGATAGCCAAGAGATTCAATTAGTTCCTGGATAGATGTCCTATGGCTGAGAGACCTACCCAAAAAAATGATATCACTATTCTTGGATGTTCTAAATGATGGAAACTTGAGAACCTTAGTGTATGTGGAATGCTTATAAACATTAGATGAGTGCCTATGAGAGTGCATAAGTTTGGAAGATAACCTAGCAGATGATTTGAAGATCCCATAGACTTCAACCAGTTCTGATGATACTGCAAGTAATATATCCTCTCAATCCAACAATGTGGAGGAATTAGCGGACTTGGTGGGAAAAAAATTAGGAGTCCAAAACTAGCCAGGTCAAAAAACTTATCAAAGCCAGCCTATGAGAACGCCCATGTTAAGAAGATGTGTGCACTGTGGAGGAGACCACTTACCTCATGCTTGTGCAAGAGGAGGAACTATTTCCCCACAACCATATCAATACAATAGATAGCTAACATAAGGACCAAATATCTACTATCATATCGAGTAGAGATATATTACCAATCACATTATTGAAAACTACCCTTATAATAGACATTCTAGACTAGGTCAACCATCCCAGTACATGCCTTATGGATACCAGCTATCACATAACCTTAGTAGGAGATGGTTGAACCATACCTTAAGAGAGGATTAGGAATTAATTCTTATCCATGGCTTTTATGGCTAGTGGTAAGCCCATCATACTCCTGGATAAGAGGTTGTGAGTTCAATTCCCAACATTGTTATCAGAGCGTAGTTGAGGAACTTGGGCAAAGATGGGGGTTGGGAGCCTCATACATGGGCACTTGGGAAGTGCTTGACTTGGATGAGTTTGAAAGTGGCCATCAATGAAGATGGATGGGCATTTGGGCACCAATAGAGAGTTGGATAGGTCGAGTTGCTAGAATTTGGGGTTGGTGGAATAGCTCAAATGTGGAAAGGGGCCCAAGCTAGATTGAAGGGTCCACATGTGAGCATTCAAGACAATGCTCAATCTAAGGGGGAAGTAATGTCACATAACCTTAGCAGGAGATGGTTGAACCATACCTTAAGAGAGAGGATTAGGAAGTAATCCTCATCCATGGATTTTGGGGCTTGTGGTTAGCCCATCATACTTCTATCTAGGAGGTTGTGAGTTAAATTCCCAACACCAACTGAGAGATCAAGCCAAGGAGGCTCCAACATACGTTCCATATCTAGGACCACCCATGGATCAAAGGCAAGGAAAAGAATAGGGGCAATTTATAGAGCAATGGAGAATTTATTGGATTCTCGCAAAAAAATGGTTATTCTTCATAAAATTAGGATCTTAAAATAGCCCAAAAAATTATAGATTATAACCAATAAAATTAGGTACATTTTCCCTTTCATATGAAGTATGTGTGACCTATATGGTACAATTTTGCCAAAATTGTAGATTTCTATGTATATTTGGGGGATCCTCCCTCCCTCACCCTCCCTTCTTCTCCTTCCATGGAGCTCACAGGCTAGCAGAAGCCTTTATCCTACATATGCTTTCTTTTTGCACTCACCTACATAAATGAGGCCCTTCTTTCTACAAGATGCAAGTCTCAAGGAAGCTACCTCATGAAAGAGCGCCTGTCCCTTGTGCTCAAGCATGAAGAGGAGCCTATATAGCAAATTCACTCTACCTTTTCCTCAATGTGAATTGATGGAAGGTTTTTTCTTGCATTGTGTGGGAGAGAGGGTAGGATGTCCTTCTACTTGTTACAACCATGCATATGGGATTGAGGTGGATACATATTGTACCTTGTGAGAGAGGAAGGCAAGATTGCATAAGCCTCTCAATCCCTTGGATATGGGATTGAAAAGGAGCCACAATCTATAACTTCTATATTCCCCAAAAAAGGTATCATAGATATTTTCCAACCACTTGACACTTTTTATGAAGCATATGGTAGAAATTGGGCCAAATTTATATACTTCTAAGTTAATTAGGGGATCTTATTTTTTTCCCTACTCAAAGGCCTTATGAGTATCAAGGGTACACCCAACATCAACTAATGTTGGTTCAATAGCCCCCACATCCTTAAATATAGTCCTAGTGAAATACACACAACCATAAGAAAACTTAGAAAGAGCACGAGTACGTGTGGCCCTGTTGATGAGTAGAGAAAACCTAAATCAAGGGTATGAACAAAGATATGGAGATTGTTACTCCTATGATCAGAATCTCATAGACTAAACATACCCCTATGAGCAATAGCATTACAAACATGATGGCTATGGAAATGCATATGGATGTGAATATGCTAATCTAATGTATGAAGCACTTAGAGCTCAAACTCCAAGAAGACCTACAACTAGACCGTCAGCATCTAGAGGACCATACTATAGATGTAGAGGAGACCATTTCATTAGGGATTGCACAATGCCTTACCACCCACCACCTCAGAGAGTCCACCTCAGAGGGTTTGGGAAGGGTATTGCACTGACTATGGAAAAGAAAATTTGTTTAAATGATGCTTCAAAACCCTACCGAAGCATCATTCAGTACTCATATCAATGTACTTGAAGTAATAGAGTCCTCAAGTAGTGATAAAGAAAATAGTACCATTAAAAGCCACCAGGATAGCCAAATCTAAGGATAACATAGAAAACCAAAGAATGCATAGCCCCAAGGATGAGAATGAGGCAAAATCTTTACCTCAAAAAGTAAAAGACTCGAACAAAACATCAAACATATCAAGAGGAAAAAAAGCTCAAAACTGGAAAGCTAGAGAGGAGAAAATAAAGAACAAGTGGATTAAGAAGTTGGCTGAGGAAAAAGAGAAGTATGTACAAATTTGTGAATCTAGGTTGAATAGACCAGCCAAAAAAAATATGGATGTGGTGAAGGAAGAAAAAAATGAAGGACTGGGTAGGATCTATTCTAGCCAATCCTATGCATGAAGATTTAAAGATGTGGTTGAAAGCTTATCCATCTAGAATATGGACAAGAACTAGTCTAGAGCAATATGACCATAGTTACCCAAGAGGATATGTGGAAAAGGAAAGACTCGAAATATTTAAGAAACTGATTGAAATTGTTCAAACTATGCTACAACAACCAATACCAAACCCTCCTCAAATGAGAATCCTAGAAGAGACATTCCAAGGACATTTGGAAAACATCAACTCAAAACGGAAAGAACTAGAACCAAATAAAGAGATTAAAGAAGAATTTGGGTGAGAAACCATAGAAAAGGACTTTGTGATTTGAGAGGTAGAAGCTAACTGGTCACATGACTTATGGGACAAAGTTCAAGAAGAGAGGTGGATAAAAACTGAAGAAGAAGTCCCTCCCTTCACATAACTAGATGCTTCTATGAACCAATCTATGATGGAGTAGGAAGTAAAATCTAAAGATCTAACCAATCATCATCATAATAAACACAAAGCTATCATCTTGACTAAAGCTCCAAATTTCATGGGTGAGTATGAACAAACATTAGATTTCTTCCACTTCCCTACAATAAAATGCAAGGAGAAAAGAACTTCAAAGGATGTGTTGACCACTCTAAAACATTTGAAGAAAGACAAAGTTCATTTGTTAACCCTACAAGAATTCTTTCAAGTAATGCCTAATCTATGGAAGAAATTAGTCAATCAAATGAATTTGAAGGAACAAAGCACATCAACTCAGGAAGAGAAGAGTGAGAGAACACCAACTATCAAAATACCTGTGGACAAAGCTAGAGACTTCAGTGAAGGTGATGAAGAATACATGTCTCCTAATTACCTTTCAAGGGTATATGATCAAGGCCATACTAGATACTGGCACAGGAGTAAGGACAACTACCAAAGAAATTTGGGAGAAATAAGAGAAATCCGCATTGAGACCAACATGAATGAAATTGAAATTGGAAGAAGGTCATGAATGCTCTTTGCATTGAAGTTTGAGGTTTGCAGAAGCATGCAAACTACACAATGAAGAAGAAGAAGATTGGAGCACAACACACAATACTCAATGTATTACCACTAGAATGTACAAAGATAAGTGACCCATTAGGGTTATAGGATACAATCCAGGGAAAAAAACCACGTAAAGAGGGAAAAAAGTGCCCATGTGGTCCTAATGTGTTCACACACATCACTACCTAAATATATCAACAAATCCCCTTGTGGGAGTGGTGCGATGAAGAAGGAGCTGACACTCATGTATAAGGAAGTGCCAAGCTATGTGGAATCAATCCACAAAAGGAATTAAGCCCAAAGATTTGCAGAAAGCTTCAAACTTCTCCCTAGGTAGAGCCTTTGTGAAAAGGTCTGCAATGTTCTCCTACATGGGCACATATGCCTAGTTGATCTCTCTAACAGAGAACCTCTCCCTGACATAATGATAGTGCACCTCAATGTGCTTAGTGCGAGCATGGGACACATGGTTCCTCACAACTGCCAATGAGCTATGACTCTTAGTGAAGATGGTGGTGGCAAAAGACTCACCAACACCCAAATCACCCATAAAATCTAAGCCACACACACTCAACGGTCTCTATGTAAGCTTCCCTATACTCAGCCTCACAACTAGAAGTGGCCACAGTAGGCTACTTCTTGCTCAACCAAGATATGCATGAGCTCCCATGCATGAATCAAAACCACTAGTGGACACACCAGTGTCATAGCAACTAGCCCAATCAGAGTCAAAAAAAGCATGCAAATCTAGCGGTAGTGATCCCCCTTGGGATAAAACAATCAAGGTACCAGGTACCACTCAAGTAGCGAGAGATGCACTTAGCCGCCTGACAATGCTTTACACCTAGGCAATGCATAAACCTCCTCATCTATGAGATAGCAAACTGAAGATCTGGCCGAGTAATGCATAAGTAAATCAAGCATCCAACAACTTACTGATAGAGAACAATATCAAATGCATCTCCAGCATCATGAAGATGCAATTGTAAACCTGTCTCTATAGGAGTGACAATAGATTTGTAGTCTTCAAGGCCAAAATGCTTCAATAATGTGTCAATATATTTTGTTTGACACAAAGCTATTCCGCCATCAATTTGTATGAATTGAATGCCCAAATAATGATGCAAATGCCCCAAATCTAATATCTCAAATGAGGCATGAAGATCAGCCTTAAAATTAGCAATATGCTTCTCATGAGGACCAATGAGCAACATGTCATCAACATACACAACAATGATCAAAGATAGCATTTTCACTTACCATATAAGGTGCTCTCACTTGGATTGTTCTCAAAATGATGTGCAACTAGGTAGGCATGTATCTTTTCATACCAAGCATGTGGTGCTTGCCTCAAATCATATAATGCCTTTTTCAACTTGCACACTTGGTTTTCATGTGCTTTTTGCACAAATCCATGGGGTTGAAAACCATACACTTTTTCATGAAAGTCACCATTTAGAAATGCACTTTTAATGTCCAACTGATATACATTCCAACCATGATGAGCTGCAAGTGCACAGATGCTATGAACAATAGCCATTCAACATGTAGGAGCAAAAGTCTCATCAAAATCAATGCCTCTTTCTTGAGCATAACCCTTTGCAACAAGCCTAGACTTATACCTATCAACTGTTCCATCAGGCTTACACTTTAGTGCTAATGGCCTTCTTGCCAAGATGCAAGTCACATAAAGAGCAGGTATCATTTTTCAGAATAGCATCATATTTTGATTGCATAGCAGCCATCCAATTTTCATAATTTTATGCTTCGTCAAACAAAATAGGCTCATTCTCATCAGAGAGACTAGATGTAGCCATAGCATAGCAATCTGATGCAAAAGCAGCACTATGAGAGCCTTAACGAGTATGATATGATAGAGATGCATCTAATTTTCTATCACACAAAGTCTTCAGTAGTCATTTTGGCATAGTTTTTGCCTCCTCGATATTAGCTCTCTTATCAATAAGTGCATCATGTAATGCAAAATGGAATAATCTGCATCATCACATGAAACCTGTAAAGGCTGAAAAGTTGCCTCATTTTGACCAACACTAGACTATCCACCTGTAAAGAGAGGCAACAAAGTGTCATACATGTCTTTGGAGCTAACTGATGTCTCCTTCATACATGAAAGTAATGGCTGAATAAAATCTTCCACAACAACAACATCACGACTACCCAAAATGCATTTAGTTTGTGGATGATACAGATGATAGCCTTTGCTTTCACAATTATACCCAACAGAAATACATTCACTGCTTTATCATCCAATTTCTTGCATTGTTGTTCAGGCACTAATGCATATGCTAGACAACCAAAAACACGGAGGTGAGCAACAGATGGCTTGCGATCATGCCAAGCCTCATATGGAGTGATAGAATGCAATGATTTAGTGGGACACCTGCTAAGTACATATGCTACACACATAATAGCCTCAAGCCAGAAACTATGTGGTAAAGTCTGAATCTTGACCATACACCTTGCCATCTCCATGTGTGACTTGTTCTTCCGTTCAAAAACTTCATTCTATTGAGGTGTATGTGGCACTATACACTAATTTTTTTATGCCACATTCAACAAAAATGCATTAAAGTCAGAAGACATATATTCCCCCCTCGATCAGAATGGAGGGTGTCCATTTTACATGCCGACAAATTTTGATCCAAAACTAGAAACTCTTTGAATCACATAAACATTTCACACTTTTCTTTCAATGGATATACCCATGCATGCTTGGAAAAATCATGATGAGAGTTGCAAAGTAAAGATAGTTTCCAACAGACGGTGTCTACATAGGACCATAGACATCACTATGAACAAGCTTCAATTTCTGACTAGCTCCAACTGAACCATCTTTTGGGAATGAGGATTCTGCAAGCGGATCACACTAGCAAAATTCGGATGACGAAAGCGTGCATGCCAAACCTTTACATCTGACATAGCGTGGGAATCTTGAACTGCACATGTTGAATCATTCCAAGAGCCTCCTCATGTATCATTGATGAAGGAATGGTTAAAAAACACAGGATTCCAATACTTCAAAAGAACAAACTAGTAGTAGCTGAGCTAGTAAATGGATGATCTCTATCATCTAGGGATATTACCATGGAAACCATACGATTAAGAGTTTTTATTGGCGATCATGATTCCCACATATGTTTTAATGTAATATCAAGTCCCATAAATCTTGTTATCATTAAAATGGCCTCGCTAAAGAAACATAATCCAGATATCAATTGGGAAAAAAATAAAATCACTCATCGAGATATCTCAAAGAACTTGATATATGTAGGAGCCAAAGCTTTCATATATGCGGTAAGCAAGGAATCAACATATATGATCTATGTCATACCATCTCAAGAGTCTAAGAAAGATGATCCAATGAAGCTATCTAGTCAATACTAGGATTTTCAAGAGTTCTTTTAGAAGAAGAATGTAGATATCCTCCTAGAGCATAGACCTTATAAATTGTGCCATAGAATTTTTTTGGAGTTCGAGGTCTGCAAAAGCACGCGAATAGCACAAGGAAGAAGAAGAAGCTTGGACCACAATACATAATATTGAATGTATACCACTAGAATGTACAAAGATAAGTAGCCCATTAGGGTAATAGGCATGTATACAAGCCGAGGGAATAAACTTCCTAAAGAGGAAAAAAGTGCCCCGATGGTCCTAGAGTGTTCACACACACCACTACCTAAATATATCAACAAATCCCCCATGGGAGTGATGCGCCGAACAATGATTTGGCACTCATCTAAAAGGAAGTTCCAAGCTATGTGGAATCAACCACAAAAGGAAGTAATCCCAAAGCTTTATGGAAAGCTTCAAATCTCTCCCTAGGCAGATACTTTGTGAAAAGATATGAAATGTTCTCCTGTGTGGGCACATATGCCAAATTGCTCTCTCTAGAAACCTCTCCCTGACATAATGATAGTGCACCTCAATGTGCTTAGTGTGAGCATGGAACACAGGGTTCCTCACAACTGCCAATGCACTCTAACTATCACTGAAGATGGTGGTGGCAAAAGACTGACCAACACCCAAATCAGCCATAAGGCGTCTGAGCCACACACACTCAACAATCAATGTGAAAGCTACCCTATACTCAGACTCACAACTAGAAGTGGCCATAGTAGGCTACTTCTTGCTCAAACAAGATATGCATGAGCTACCAATCATGAAGCAAATACCACTAGTGGATACATGAGTGTCATAGCAGCTAGCCCAGTCAGAGTCAGAAAAGCATGTAAATCTGGCAGTAGTGATCCCTCCTTGGGATAAAACAATCCAAGTAGTCGGGTACCACTCAAGTAGTGAAAGATGCGCTTAACCGCTACCAATGCTTGACACCTGTGCAATGCATAAACCTTCTCATCTGTGAGATAGAAAACTAAATATCTAGCTAAGTAATGCATAAGTAAATCAAGCACCCAATAGCTTGTTGATAGAGAACATCATTAAATGCATCTCCAACATCATGAAGACTCAATTGTAAACCGGTCTCCATAGGAGGGGCAATAGCTTTGCAATCTTCAAGGCCAAAATATTGCAATAATTTGTCAATATATTTTGTTTGACACAAAGCTATTCCGCCATCAACTTGCATAAACCGAATGCCCAAATAACGATGCAAATACCCCAAATCTGACATCTCAAATGAGGCATGCAAATCAACCTTAAAATCAGTAATATGCTTCTCATGAGGAACAGTGAGCAGCATGTCATCAACATAGACAACAATGATCACAAGCACATCATTTGCATGCTTAACATATAAGGTGCTTTTAGTTGGACTATTCTCAAAACCATGTGCAATTAGATAGGCATGTATCTTTTCATACCAAGGACGTGGTGCTTGCTTTAAACCATATAGTGCCTTCTTCAACCTGCACACTTTGTTTTCATGCCCTTTTTACATAAAGCCATGGGGCTCAAAAACATACACTTCTTCATGCAAGTCACCATTCAAAAATTTAGTTTTAATGTCCAACGGATGTACATTCCAACCATGATGAGCTGCAAGTGCATAGATGCTATGAACAGTAGTCATTCGGCAAGTAGGAGTAAAGGTCTCATCAAATCAATGCCTCTTTCCTGAGCATAACCTTATGCAACAAGCCTAGCCTTACACCTATCAATTATTCCATCAAGCTTACACTTTATCTTGTATACCCACTTAGTGCCAATGGCCTTCTTGCCATGATGCAAGTCACATAAAGACCAGGTAGAATTTTTCATGAGAGCATCATATTTTGTTTGCATAGCAGACATCCATTTTCTAAATTTTGTGCTTCATCAAACGAAACGGGTTCATTTTCATCACAAAGACTCGATGCAACCATAGCATAGCATTTCGATGCAGAAGAAGCAATATGAGATCCTGAACGAGTATGATATGATAAAGATGCATCTAATTTGCTATCACACAAAGTCTGCACTAGCCATTTTGGCATAGTTTTTGCCTCCTCAATATCAGCTCTCTCATCAACAAGTGCATCATGTAAATTTTCATAAAAAATGGAATGATTTGCATCATCACATGAAACCTATAAAGGATGACAAGTTTCCTCATTAGGACCAAAACTAGACTGTCCACTTGTAAAAAAGGGAAGCAAAGTGTCATACATGTCTTTGGAGCTAATTGATGTCTCCTTAGTACATGAAAGTAATGGCTGAATAACATCTTCCACAAAAACAACATCACGGCTAACCAAAATGTGTTTAGTCTGTGGATAGCCTTTACTTTTAGAATTGTACCCAACAAAAATACATTCCAGTGCTTTATCATCCAATTTCTTGCGTTGTTGTTCAGGCACTAATGCATATGCTAGACAACCAAAAACACACAGGTGAGCCCCAAAATATAGCCTTGACAGACGTGTTTACCACGTGCCTCAAATTTGGCCAAAGAGGATACCATTTTAGATTTCTACAGGTGTAGAAAACTAGCAAAATTCAGATGACCAAAGCATGCATGCCAAAGCTTTGCATCTGACATAGCCTTAGAATCATGTACTGCACATAGTGAATCATTCACAGATTTTTCATAGTCTATGAGCTTATATAGCCCATGAGATAAAATGGCAGAAGCAATAATGATGTTGCCATTTGACAGATCATGATTTGTACCTCTATCATCAACAAATTTCATAATCAAGCCAATATTGGCTAAATTTGAAACTCCTAACATATTCTTCTTGATCCCTAGCACAAATAAAGCATCTGATAATGTAAAAGACCTACCATCCAATAGTCAGAATGATCTTACAACTCCCATGACAGGATAAGAGGAGATGTTGGCACATGTGACAGTGTTCCCTATGGGGGCATGCTCTAGTGAAGTGAAGAAACTACACTGCAAGGCAATATGTTTGGTTGCCCCACCATCAAAGTACCAAACATATGAGTCTACTATAAACATACATTGTTCATGACAAGATGGTTCATAACTGCAAATATTGGTAAATTCCCATTCTTCATTCTACACAAGATTAGCGAACTCTATTTTGGGTGTAGAGGCCTTTGCAACAACCATTCCTGCCTCTTTAGCAGCTAGGTTTGGACAACTCTTTATGAAATGATCATTTCCTTTATAGTATTTGCAAATTTTTTTTTGCTTTTCTATTTTCTTCTTGTATCTGTCATCCTTCTTTGATTGTGAAAAATTAGTAGATTTCTGGTTACTAGTAGAAAAGATCCATTTACCTTTGCCCCTTTGAGTAGCTAGAAAAGCTTGATCTGCAACACGCATAATGGACTTGTTCTGCCTAGACTAATCCTCCTGCAATAGAACAAAGATTAACTCCTCAAATGTTAAGGCATTTGGATTGCCTCTCATCATCAAACAAAGAGTAGAAGCAAAACTGTGATATGAATTGGGAAGACCATTCAGAACAGTCTACATAAGTGAACTATCAAGTAAGACTTCAACAGCAGAAATCAACCGTTCCTTCAAATCTTTTATCTTTGTCAGAAAATTATCCATGGAATCTCCTTCATTCATGTGCTCACTCTCCAACTATTTTCAGAGATAAGCAACACGGGCCTCATTCTTAGCCTGGTACAAAGTGGTTAATGTATCCCAAGCATCCTTTGTTGTTTTGCAGGAGCGAATGTGGAGAATAATGGAGAAGTTTATATGGTTATGTGGCTGGAGATGAAGTTATGCCAAGTTTCAGGAACAAAAGTCAACCAACACAAGAAGAGCAAGAAAGATTGAGCACATGGTGCTCCAAGGATGCACTTGCAAGGTCTTATCTCCTCAACTCTATCTCAGATTTTTTGTTGCCTCACATTAGAAGTTGTAAGACATCTCAGGAAGTGTGGGATGCACTTGAAGCTTTCTTTTCTTCAAGTACCAAAGCTAGGAAGCATCAACTATGGCTGGATTTCACAACTCTCAAGAAGGCTCCCAAACAAAATGTGACTGATTTTGTCACAAAGCTCAAGGACATAGCGGATCAGTTGGGAAGCATTGGAGAGGTAATAGATGAAGAACAAATTGTAAGGCAGGTCATCAATGGCTTGAAGGCAGATGACAAGTGGGAAGCATTCACCACAGCTATGGATTTGTACATGGACATGCATGTACCTGATTTCAATACATTCATTGGACAACTACTTACTCAAGAGGCAAAGCTTATCAAAAATGGAGAAAGCTCTAAAGGTAATTAATCTTCAGCTTTATACACTGATAAAAGCAAGTCCAAAGATAACAAAGGAAAGGCAAAGAAAGTGGATGATGAAGCAGGTACATATCAAGCTAACTATGCAGGTAGAGAAAGACATGGCAGAGGTAGAGGAAGAGGATGTAGACAAGGCAGGGGGAGATCCCAAGACTCCAAGCCATGTTCTATTTGTGGATTAACTAATCATACAACTAAAAATTGCTTTAGGAATTCCAAGAATCAAAGAGGTAGAGGATACAATAGAGGAAGTTATGGCTACTCAAGAGGAAGGTTCAACAATTATCATGGCAACTACAACAACTACAATCATTCAAACTATCAAGGAGGCTACAAAGGAAGGAGAGACTACAATAACTACACAGAAGACTCAAACAAAGAGGATTCATTATTGATCATGAACATGGCTATGCCACAAGGTAAATCTGATGACCATGTTTTCTACATAGATTCAGGTTGTTCAAATCATGTGGCAGGAAATGTGGCACTCCTATTAGATTTAGAAGATCCAAGGAATAAGCATGAGGTACAAACAGGAGATGACACAAGACATCCTATGGAGAAAATAGGCAATGTCAAAGCACCTGATGGAAACATCAACCTACTCAGTAAGGTACTCTATGTCCCTACCATTACAAAGAATTTGATAAGTGTTGGGCGGATAGTAGAGAAAGGGTTGCAAGTCAGGTTCACAAAAGCAAGAGCATTTGTTGAAGATCCAAGTCAAGGATTCAGAAAAATTGCAAAAGGTGAAAAGATAGGTAGATTGTTCACATTTGAATTACAAGACACTAGAAACATTGCTCTCTTTAATTATGGTAGTCAGACACTCACAGAATTGGAAGTATGGCACAAAAGGTTAGCACATATTGGTGAAAGGTCATTAAAGCAAATTTGCAGGGACCAAAGTGTACTTGGAATCCCTAATTTGTCAAAACATCATATGATTTATAAGTGTAGTGCATGTCAATTTGGAAAGTCTCACAGGTTACCATTCATGAAGAAAGGTTATATGCATGGAGATCTCTTGGAGTTGGTTCATACAGATGTATGGGGACCTAGCAAGGAAGCTTCAATATCTGGATCAAGGTATTATGTCTCCTTTATTGATGATTGCAACAGATGGACTATCCTATTCTTTATGAAACACAAAGATGAAGTTTTTTCATGTTTCAAAAGATATTTGGCTCTTGTGGAGAATCGAACAGGTAAATCACTAAAAAGGTTAAGGTCAGATGGAGGGGGAGAATACTTCTCCCATGAGTTTGATTCTTTTCTTCAAGAAAGAGGAATCAAAAGAGAGGTAACTACAAGGTACACTCCTGAGCAAAATGGAGTGGTAGAAAGGAGGAATAGGACAATTGTTGAAGCTGCAAGGTCTATGTTAAATGAAAAGCATTTACCTAATTACTTATAGGCCGAGGTTGTATCTACAGCCACTTACTTGATTAACAAGTTGCCTTCAAAATCCCTTGATGGGATGAATCCATATGAGGCTTGGAATGGAAGAAGACCAAGCTTAGATCATTGTAAAATTTTTGGATGTATTGCTTTTGCTCATGTTCCTTCACAGGTTAGAGGCAAGATGGATCCAAAGGCAGAAAGGTGTGTATTTATTGGATATGACAACAATCAAAAGGGCTACAAGTTATACAACCCTACCAACAAAGGATTCTTGGTAAGCAGAGATGTAGTTTTTGATGAGAACAATTCATGGTATGAAGATTCATGTAGGAAGGTCAATTTACCATATGATCTTGAAGAAGATTTTCCAAAGCTTGGTATAGAACAACCAAAGATTGAAGAACAAGACACCTCGGAGGATGATGAAGAATCTCAGATGGAAAAGATCAAAGCATGGAAGTCTAAAGGTAAAGCAAAATTGCAGGAACTTGGACATGAGGCAGAATCATCACATCATGGCCTAAGAAGATCTATGAGGGAAAATAAAAAACCAGAAAGGTATGGGTTTGACACCTCATTAGTAACTAAACATTCTATCTACATAGCACATGACATAAACCAAGAGGAGCCATCATCATTTGAAGAGGCCAAAGCAAAAACAGAATGGAAGCATGCAATGAAGGAAGAGATTGAAGCACTTGAGGAAAACAACACTTGGGATTTGGTGCCCAAGACTTCATCCATGAAGGTAATAGGCTCAAATGGGTCTATAAACCCAAGAAGAATTCTGATGGTTCCATTAACAGGTATAAGGCAAGGCTTGTAGCAAAAGGCTTTGCACAAACTCAGGGAATTGATTATGAGGAGACTTTCTCTCCTGTGGCAAAGATGCCTACTATTAGGGTTTTTCTTAGTATTGCCTCTTCCAAGAATTGGAAGATACTTCAACTAGATGTAAAGAATGCATTTTTGAATGGTTGGATAACAGAAGAGGTATATATGGCACAACCACCTGGTTTTGAGAATCAAGTTTATCATGATTATGTGTGTAAACTTAACAAAGCATTGTATGGTCTCAAGCAAGCTCCAAGAGCTTGGAATTTCAAGCTTGTTTCATTCTTGCAGGAGAAAGGCTTTCAACCAAGCAAGGGAGATCCTTCACTCTTTATTAAAAGGAGTAATTCAGAGATCGTCTATCTATGTGTATATGTAGATGATATTATATTGACAGGAAATGATGCAGATGGTAATGAAGAAGATCAAAGATCCGATGAGAGAAGAGTTCAAGATAAGTGATTTGGGTTCACTTACCTACTTCCTAGGTTTGGAAGTTGTCTACAAAGATCATGGTTTGTTTCTCACTCAAAGAAAGTACATTAAGGACATGTTGGCAAAATTCAAGATGCAAGACTGTAAGATTGCAGGTACTCCAATGGAGGTCAATCACAAATTGAGCTCACATGAAGGTGAACTCATAGAGGACATCACATCATATCAAAGTCTAGTGGGTAGTCTCAACTATGCCACATTGACAAGAGTAGATATATGTTACAGTGTGAGTGTACTAAGTCAATTTATGCACACACCAAGGAAACCACATATGGATGCTGCCAAAAGGATTCTCAAGTATCTCAAAGGAACCATAAATGAAGGACTTTATTATCCTTATGTATCTGAGCTAGGTTTGAAGCTATTTTTTGATGCAGATTGGGAAAGGAAGATAGAAGGAGCACTTCAGGTTATCTTACCTTTGCAGGTTCAAAGCTTATTTCATGTTCATCCAAGAAGCAACCCACAGTTGCTCTCTCTTCTACTGAAGCTGAATACAGAGGTCTTGCCATAGCTACTCAGGAAGCTATGTGGATGAAGACATTGTTCAAAGATCTTGGATTGGAGTTTGGAACTCCAACTATTTTTGGTGACAATATGAGTTCTATTCATTTGGCTGCTAATCCTATTTTTCATGCAAGGACTAAACATATTGAAGTTCATTATCACTATGTACGAGAGAAGGTTCTAAGCAAAGAGATTCAAATATCATATGTGTCCACTCATCAACAATGTGCAGATATTCTAACCAAAGCATTGGATGGTACAAAGCTTTGCAAATTCAAGGCTATGATAGGTTTGCAGGTAATCTTGGAAGATTGAAGACCTCAAGCATACTTGGCTTGAGGGGGAGCTGTTGGAGCAAGTCTATGCCAAGCCTAAGTATTGGCTTGAGTCCCACAAAGTCATAAAAGAAGCTTCAAAATGAAGACTATGTAAAGTTCACTTGTGACTACCTCTTGTAACTTTTGAAGAGTTTACTTAATGTAAAAGTGAAAGAATCTTAAGTGGTTGAGTCCACTTGATCAAGAATGGAAAGAGGAGCCACGAATTCGTGATTTGTGGTAGGTAGAGAATCAAATCAATCATTGATTGATTGGAGAGTGATCGAGGGAAGTTAGCCTCCCAAACTCAACTATAAATAGATGGCAGTTTTAGTCGTGGTTAGAGAGACCTATGTGAAGACCTCCAAGAGCTGAGCTTTATGCCATATCAAGGTGTGATTACAAGGCACACATATGTATCAGTAAGTCATTGTATTGTACAAGCAATATACTTTCATTTTCATGATTATTTGAGTTCATATTTCCATGTTCTTGTGAAGTGTACTACTCACTGCCATTACTCTCAGTTTTCTCAGTCAGATTGCAGAGATGTTTTCTCTGAGCTTGGTGCATCATTTTTAGTAATATAACTTGATAAAGTTAGCTCTATAAGTCTACTATATGCTCACAAATTTTCATGTCATTTGGATGTTGCAATCTTCAGTTATGTTCATTTGAAGTCAACAGGGTCTGTTCATCTTCACTTCTCTGTCAGGTACCCGATTTTTTCACTCATCTTGTCAGAGCCATTTCTCAGTGGTTACTTATCCAAATTCAGTGATTTAAAGCTTGTTGGATTTAGCTTACTGTCTAGTATAACCATAAAAATTTTCATAATCATTTCATTCCTAAATTTTGAGTTATGTTCATTTTTCTACTCACTGGTCTCAAACTATAGCAGCCCGTGAAAATCCGAGCCGCATCCAGCTTCGTTATGGGCTAGCTGATATATGTTACTTGTCTATCGTTATGTGTTTTTGTGTTGTGCGTTGCGTTGCATTGGTAGATGGGTGGAATCAACCTGGTCGGGTGGCCAGGGCCATGAATCGCATCCAATGTCAACGTAGGCCGACGTGTGAATATAAATAAAATTTGCATATGAAATTATTCCCCACTCCTGAGGGGGAGAGAGAGAGAGGAGAAGGCGACGATCGCCTGGAAGGGAACGTTATTTGCTTGTGTGATTGGTATATGGTGGCTTGGGACAGATCAGCTCACTCTGAATCAACATTCTCAAAGGCACGGATACTGTATATGTACTTATAGATGAGCCCTTTAGCGAGGTAATGCAACGGTTTTGCTTTATAACTTGTGTGCATTATCCGAGGGTTTTCTAGTGTGTGGGGCACTCTAGGGTTTTTATGTAGATCTTGACTTGTACTCGGGTCTCGATGGCTTTTGTGGGACGATGATGGGGATTCTTCGGGAGTGTCTAGTCATGAAATAATTGTACATAGCGAATAATAGGTGCAATAATGGGGTATGCATTTTGGGTATGTTGCATCTCCTGTTGAATTCATTTCAGTTGTTGTTGTTTATTTTGGTATTTCCGTTTCTGTTTTTTTCGCAATGACAGTTGTATGTGTAAAACATGGAAAGGTATGCATGTGTTATTTTGGTTGAGACTATTTTCATAATGGAATGCATGAGCAATTTGATGCATGTTGGAATTGGAGTTGCATATATGTGCATGTTCTTGGATCATTTTGGAAGTGAATGATTTGTATGTATTCATGAGTGATTTTTAGCACTAATGGCTTCAATGAGTGCAGGTCCAGTTGGAATGATGGCTCGATGAAAAGGTAATACAAGTTGTAAACTAACATGTTCATGATTGTGTGGATTATATGGCAGCATAGAGTGGCTCGTCGAGGACGACTTCGCAAATAAGAAGAGGGGAGTATGTTAGCTCATAAAATGGTTGGTTTTGATGCACTAATGTGGTTCTATTTGGCAGGAAAATACGTTTGATTTCAGGTACTTGAAAAGTTGATTTGATGATTGATGAGAAGTATTTGGAGGTAACACGACAACTTCTTGGTCAAAAAGGGAGGCTGTCAAGGGAGGCAATACTTGGAGACATGGCTTTTTGTCATGGTGGTCAATGTACATACAGATATTGGTAAAGGAAAATAGGGCTATCGACTATGAATTATAATGAGAAGTCAAGCATGGGCTGTTTGAACGGGAAAGGACAAGAACTCGAACAAGAAGACACTGTGAAGAATGTTTCGATTTGGAGGATTCCGGTGATGGTGGGATCTTCTTATTGTAGATTGCATGGATGTGGAGAAAAGGTTTCACTTGAAAAAGGCCATTGTGCTTTTGAAGTTGGAGGATATTTTATCATCAAGGGTTCTGAGAAGTTGCTTCGCAGGGATTGAGCATGGAGAAGCCTCCTAAGAACATAGGAAATACTGACGTGCAGAGGAAATTAGAAGCGGCTTTGTTTTAGGGGGGATGCTTCTTATCAAACATCAAATACAATCGTTTGACCGATTTTTGGAAATTGATCTTCGACACCTCATCGAAAAAGAATTCAGAGATGTGGAGGTGTTTCAGCCATTTCCTTGTTCTTATCCCAAAGGCTGGCTGTTTTAATGATAAAAACAAAGTTGGCCGCTTTCTGTTTTGTGTGCAAAAAGTAGAAACTTCTTTTGTTTTTCTCACACGAATTGGACGGCAGACCTTTATCTCTCTTTTCCGTTTTTTTGGTTTGGCTTGTTCTTCAGGTGATACTGAAAAAGGGAAAAAAACCTACAAAGGCTCCTTTGCCTCTTCTCGTCTACAGCGTTTTTGTTTTTTCTGCTCTATGTGATTGGGGGTGAGGCATATATCACAGGGAGCGCAAAAGGTTTAGGGGATTTTTTTTTGTTTAGTTTTCGAGGAGGTGGCTAGTCCAGCACAAGCGCTGCTTTTGAGGATTTCTCCTATCTCCAGAAGAATTGTACTCTATGTCCAACAGCAGCAGGGAAAAGGCCGGAAGCAATTACTGATAGTAGCCAATTCAGTAGGACAATTATGTCAAAGATTAACATAATAAGACAGGTTTTTGTGGAGGCATGAAAGGTTGCTTATCAGCCTAAGTTGAAGGGAGATTGCGGACGATCGATGTTGGAAGCAGAGAAGAAAGAGTTTGGAAGCGACATTCAGGGCGAAAGAAATCGGAGAAAAATCTAAAAGAAAAGGGAATCGTTTGTAGCAGTTTTTTTTTGCATTTGAAGTGTACTTCGTACAGAGAAAAGGAAACTTTAATTCGGAACAAGATTACCTGGGAAAATATTCTTCCGAATGATCTCAGCAGAGCTACACAATCTGTAACAGGTTCTTCTTTGAGATTATTTATTTTCATGTATTTACGATGAGACTAGGCTGGTGGTCGAGTTTGTTGGGAAGAGAAAATGAATGTCTGTGAAGGTCTTGCTTAGCTTCCTTGCGTTCCATGAACTTGAAATTGGTTTTATATACTTTGGCTCAAATCCTATGTGAAACTGCTGAATCGATTTTCTTTATATGTGTTAGTGGACGAAAGCATGTGTATAGAGAGATATGTTTGCAGAATTATGTAATGTATTGTCACACGAACTTGTTGTTGTATGCGACGTGTTATTGAACTTATGCATGCAGAACTTGTTGTTTCGAGCGAGGGATACTGTAAGGAGTTATTTCATGTAAAAACTATGGCTATTATCTCAATGGAAAATGAATATGAGAATTAAAATCCGAAGGAGCACTGTTTCGGAAGTCAGGAGGCATGTGACAACAAAGGAGTTTTTATTTTCCACTTCAGATTTTTGAGCTACAAGTAAAACATTGAAGAAAGAACTCTTCTTTACAGTTGAGCCTCGATGATCTCTTTTATTTTATTTGAGCTCCTAAGCCTGCATCTGCATTCCCCTTGACGGGCTTCACTGACAAACCCAATGATCCATACTTTGTATTAGAATGAAGAATAGCATCATGCTTTGTCTAAGATAGTGGCATGGTTACTGCATTTTTATTACGACATGTCTTAGGCATTTTATCAACTGATTCAGAATGTGCTGCTGTTGAAATAGGAAGTAACTGAGCTGCTACTTTCTGACCTGATCTTAGTGGAAAGCTCGGAGGCGTTGCCAATCAAGTTACTACTTTATGAATGTGGTATACGATTTTTCTTCAGCAAGATACGTCGTTGCCTGTCCTATTAAGTAATATGGGAAAGAAGCTTGGCTATCTTGCTCCTTTCCAAGAGAGGTAAACAATCATGGAGAACAAAGATGAACATATTGTGGCGTCACTTAAAAGTCTCCAGCAACAAGTCGAGGACCTAATTCATCGATAGACACAAGTCAAGATGGTATATCCCGTGCATGGAGGCACAATCATCCAAGAATTACAAGAACAAATCAAGAATCTCCAAGAAAATCAAGGAAGCATTCAAGTGAATCAATGCCCTTATTCATCCTTCATGAAGGAACCCAAGATTTGCATGCTAGAAAAGTTTGATGGTGATCACACAAAGTTCCACAGATTCCTGCAGCAAGTCAAATTATACGTAATGTATGTGGCTTGATAGATACCTTGATATGAGGCATCCAAGGTCAATTTTATTGGAACCCTACTCTGTGGTCAAGAATTATCATGGTTCACCCCAATCTTTGAAGAGGAATATGGTAGTACTTCATGACTATGGGAGTTTCTTTGAGATATCACTACCACATTTGGAGATGCAGACACTAATTGAGTGGCACAAACAAAAGTTTAGAAGCTAAATTAAGGTAACCATTGTGCCTCTACTTTTGCATCAAACTTTAGGCAATTGATATGTGATCTCACTTGGCATGAGGATTATTTCATAACACAATTTAGATGGGGTTTAAGAGACGATGTGAAGGACCTTCTACTCATGATGCTAGAGGTCAAGACATTGATTGAATACATCACCCAATCCATTCAATGTGATAACTACATTTTTTTAAGGAAATAAGAAAAACAAGTAGAAGGAAGACTTCACCAATGGAAACCCTTCCATCCCATTCCTAGAGAAGAACATATGCATGAACCTATGAAGATAGACATAACTAGGTTTGAGCCTCTAATCCCAGAAGAAAAATAGACAAGGAGAGATAACAAGTTATGCCTCTACTGTGGAAACCTTGGCCATATTGCAATTAATTGCCCCAACAAGAGAACAATTTCCAAAGTTGTAGTCACCATTGTAGAGCAGGAAAAGACGGAAGTCCAATTGTAAAGGAGACCGTATAGCCAGACTGTGGTATAAGAAAGGGTCTTGTAGTTCTAGCAACACCCATAGAAACATTTTTGCTCATGTCAAGTTGATCATGCATAAGAAGACATGTCCCTTATAGCCATATTCATTTCAAGAGCCTCCTCATGTTTCATTGATGAAGGAATGGTTAAAAAACACAGGATTCCAATACTTCAAAAGAACAAACTAGTAGTAGCTGAACTAGTAAATGGATGATCTCAAGCATCTAGGGATATTACCATGGAAACCATATGATTAAGAGTTTTCCTTGGTGATCATGATTCCCACATATGTTTTAATGTAATATCAAGTCCCATAAATCTTGTTATCATTAAAATGGCCTCGCTAAAGAAACATAATCCAGATATGAATTGGGAAAAAATAAAATCACTCATCGAGATATCTCGAAGAACTCGATATATATAGGAGCCAAAGCTTTCATATATGCGGTAAGCAAGGCATCAACATATATGATCTATGCCATACCATCTCAAGACTCTAAGAAAGATGATCCAATGAAGCTATCTAGTCAATACTAGGATTTTTAAGAGTTCTTTGAGAAGAAGAATGCAGATATCCTCCTAGAGCATAGACCTTATAAATTGTGCCATAGAAATTTGTTGGAGTTCAAGGTTTGCAAAAGCACACGAATAGCACAAGGAAGAAGAAGAAGCTTGGATCACAATACACAATATTGAATGTATTACCACTAGAATGTACAAAGATAAGTAGCCCATTAGGGTAATAGGCGTATATACAAGCCAAGGGAATAAACTTCCTAAAGAGGAAAAAAGTGCCCCGATAGTCCTAGAGTGTTCACACACACCACTACCTAAATATATCAACAAATCCCCCATGGGAGTGATGCGGCAAACAAGGAGTTGGCACTCATGTAAAAGGAAGTGCCAAGCTATGTGGAATCAATCCACAAAAGGAAGTAAGCCCAAAGCTTTATGGAAAGCTTCAAATCTCTCCCTAGGCAGAGCCTTTGTGAAAAGATATGAAATGTTCTCCTGTGTGGGCACATATGCCAAATTGCTCTCTCTAGAAGAGAACCTCTCCCTGACATAATGATAGTGCACCTCAATGTGCTTAGTGTGAGCATGGAACACAGGGTTCCTCACAACTGCCAATGTGCTCTAACTGTCACTGAAGATGGTAGTGGCAAAAGACTGACCAACACCCAAATCAGCCATAAGGCGTTTGAGCAACACACACTCAACAATCGATGTGAAAGCTACCCTATACTCAGCCTCACAACTAGAAGTGGCCATAGTAGGATACTTCTTGCTCAAACAAGATATGCATGAGCTATCAATCATGAAGCAAAGACCACTAGTGGATACATGAATGTCATAGCAGCTAGCCCAGTTAGAGTCAGAAAAAGCATGTAAATCTGGCAATAGTGATCCCTCCTTGGGATAAAACAATCCAAGTAGCCGGGTACCACTCAAGTAGTGAAAGATGCACTTAACCGCTACCAAATCTGATAATGTAAAAGACCTACCATCCAACAGTCAGAATGATCTTACAACTCCCATGACAAGATAAGAGGAGTTGTTGGCACATGTGATAGTGTTCCCTATGGGGGCAAGCTCTAGTGAAGTGAAGAAACTGCACTGCAAGGTAATATGTTTGGTTGCCCCACCATCAAAGTACTAGACATATGAGTCTACTGTAAACATACATTGTTCATGAGAAGATGGTTCATAACTGTAAACAGTGGTAAATTCCCATTCTTCATTCTGCACAAGATTAGCAAACTCTGTTTTGGGTGTAGAGGCCTTTGCAACAACCATTCCAGCCTCTTTCTTCCTTGCCTCTTTAGCAGCCAACTTTGGACAACTCTTTATGACATGATCATTTCCTTTATAGTATTTGCAAATTTTTTTTTGCTTTTCTATTTCCTTCTTATCTCCATCATCCTTCTTTGATTGTGCAAAATTAGCAGATTTTTGCTTACTAGTAGAAAAGCTCCGTTTACCTTTGCCCCCTTGAGTAGCTAGAAAACCTTGATCTGCAACATGCATAATGGACTTGCTCTGCCTAGACTGATCCTCCTGCAATAGAACAAAGATTAACTCCTCAAATGTTAAGGCATTTGGATTGCCTCTCATCATCAAACAAAGAGTAGAAGCAAAACTATGAAATGAATCGGGAAGACATTCAGAACAGTCTACATAAGTGAACTATCAGATAAGACTTCATCAGCAGAAATCAATCATTCCTTCAAATTTTTTATCTTTGTGAGAAAATTGTCCATGGAATCTCCTTCATTCATGTGCTCACTCTCCAGCTATTTTCGGAGGTAAGCAACACGAGCCTCATTCCTAGCTTGGTACAAAGTGGTTAATGTATCCCAAGCATCCTTTGTTGTTTTGCAGGAGCGAATGTGGAGAATAATGGCACGTTTGACAGAGAAGGCTATCAATGCATGTGCCTGAGCATCTCTTCCATCCCAACAAAGTTTCTTTGCAATAGATGCAGCAGGAATCATAGTACGAATAGGAATCTAAAGAATATCATCATCTTCAATGTCATCTACATCACCTTCAACAATTGTATTTGCAGGTGCAATAGGACATTTTCAACACCCTCCACAATATTCTACAATCCTCTTGCAACCAATACATGATGCATCATATAAGCCCATAATGGGTAATTGGTACCATCCAACTTATCCTCAACAACCAACATACGGAATACATCACTGCTTTCAGCCATGGCTACTTATTAAAATAGCTTGATGCAAAAAAATGGTTGTATCTCAAAAAGTTGAATAGAACTACCCTATTGAGTTCTGCTAGACCTGTAGTTGACTTCGAGATGCTTTTATAATACATGTATATATATTTGGCATAAAAATACTAAATTTCCTACATAAGCATTGTGATAGTGTGTTCAAAGGCCAAAATGAGCTTAGATTGCGATTTTGACACCACAAAGCAAAGCAATTTTCAACTCCTAATCATCCTGTGTATGCTCACCAAATTTCGTGCGATTATGAGACTGTGACCAAAGGGGCGTCGACGACACCCTAGATGAAGCGGTGACTTGCTCTGATACCAATTGTTGGAGTTCGAGGTGTGTAGAAGCATGCGAGCAACATAAGGAATACCAAGAAGCTTGGAGCACAATGCACAATACTGAATGTATTACCACTAGAATACACCAAGACAAGTAGCCCATTAGAGTAATAGGCGTATATACAAGCATGGGAAAAAACCTCCTAAAGAGGGAAAAAATTAACCTGAGGGTTCTAGAGTGTTCACACACATCAGTATGTAAATATATCAACAAAATTTAGGAGGGAGCACAACCACCCTATGATGGGACTCTCTAAATGTGTTTAGACTATCATGGGTTGAATAAATTCATTATAAAAAATAGATACCCTGTACCACACATATCAAAACTCTTGGAACACCTTGGAAAAGCAAAGTTCTTCACAAAGATTGACATTCAACGAACTTAGAATCTTGCCAAGATGAGAGAAGGAGACAAATGGAAGACACCATTTCAAACAAGGTATGGGCGTTTTGAATATGTAGTTATGCCATTCGGTCTCACAAATGATCTAGTCGTCTTTCAGCTAACTGATATCTTTGGACTAGATTCAAGAATATCCTTAGGAATATTTGAGTACCTTGTTCATTGGAAAAGGTAGGACATCAGTGATCGTACTTGGGAACCTATAGAAAAACTTTAGAGAGCACCAATTAAGGTTTGAGGATTTCATAAGAAGAGTCCAATGAAGCTGAGACCAAAGAACATGATCGCTCCTCATGGAACTCATCACTTGAGGGGGAGATGTCATGGAAACAAAGGAAAGCATCCTAAACCTCAGATTCCATGTGAATTTCTATATCTCATGATTGGTTCAAAATTTGGAGAAACTAATACTTCCATTGCATCTCGAATATGCCAAAACTCTAAGATTGATTGTCCACTTGCTTGATCCTGATAACCAAAGGTCCTATTTTGTATTACTAACATAATCAATGACATAATCAACTTGTAACCATCCTTGAACACTGCCATTGAACACCTTTATAAGGGGGGCGTGGCCACATACATTCTCGCTCTTTCCAATGCCAATCTTGGGAGCTCAAGGATTCATTATCGCCACATAAGTACTTTCAAAGTTCCAATTCTAGTCCTTGTCCTGTTCCTTGTTCTAGTCTTGATTATTCTAGTTCTTCAACATTGTTGCAGAGAGTCAAAGATGAAAGAAAGAAGTAAAGATAAGAAGAGAGTAATAGCAAGCCCACATATTTTTCAAGTAAGTCATCATTTTTCATTTTCATATATCACATCATGGAACTCATGAAAGCCTTGTAAATGCACTAGAGGAGTGCTCTAGATGCACCTTCCCTCAAGAATGTAACAAAACCCATGTACAATAGTAGCTTTTTAGGAATTTCTAGAGAAAATTCTAGTTACTTGTTCAAAAGGAACAAATTTAGGACACTTTTAAAACTTACTTGGTGACACATTTGTAGAGATCTTTCCATAATACAAAACTAACTTGTGAGATGTCATGACATAAAATGCCAAAGGCAATAATGATGTCACCATTTGACAGATCATGAACTGTACATCTATCATCAACAAATTTTAGGACGAAGCTAATCTTGCCTAAAGTTGAAACTCATAACAAATTCTTCTTGATCCGTGGCACAAATAAAGCATCCAAAAATGTAGAAGAACTACCATCAGGAGTAGTCAGGATGCTCTTACCAACTCCCATAATAGGATAATAGGAATTTTTGGTGCATGTGATAGTATTTCTTGTAGGGGCAAGCTCGAGTGAAGTGAAGAAACTGTGCTGCGAGGTACTATATTTGGTTTCCTCACTATCAAAGTACCAAACATTTGAGTCTACTACAGACATACACTATTCATGAGAAGATGGGTCATAACTACAAACAATGTTAAATGCCCATTCTTCATTCTACAAGATTAGCAGACTCTGTTTTGGTACTCTTTATGACATGATCATTTCCTTTATAGTATTTGCAAAAATATTTCTATTTTTTTGTTTTCTTCTCATCTCTGTTATCCTTTTTTGATTGTGTAGAATTAGAAAATTTTTGCTTATTAGTAGAAGAGCTCCATTTACCTTTGCCCTTCTGACTAGCTAGGAAAGCTTGATCTGGAACACGCATAATGGACCTATTCTTCCTAGACTAATCTACTTGCAACAGAACAAAGACTAACTCCTCAAATGTTTAGAGATTTGGATTGCCTTTCATCCTCAAATGAAGAGTAGAAGAAAAACTTTGATATGAACCGGGAAGACCATTCAAAAGAGTTTGCACAAGTGAACTATCAAGCAAGAATTCATTAGTAGAAATCAAGTTGTTCCTTCAAATCTTTGATCTTTGTCAAAAAATTGTCGATGGAATCTCCTTCATTCATGTGGTCACTCTCCAACTATTTTTGGAGGTAAGCAACATGAGCCTCATTCCTTGCTTGGTATAAAGTGGTAAGTGTATCCCAAACATCCTTAGCTATTCTGCAAGAGCGAATGTGAGGAATAATGGCACGTTTGATAGGCAATGCTATTAACGCATGTGCATGAGCATCTCTGTTATCCCAACAAATTTTCTCTATAGTAGGTGCAGTAGCAACCTTAGCACCAACAAGAACATGAAGAATATCATCATCTGCAATGCCATCTACACCACCTTCAACAACTATGTTTGGTGAAATAGGACATTTTTAAACACCCTGCACAATATCCCACAGTCCTTTTGCAACCAATACATGATGCATCATACAAGCCCATAATGGATAATTGGTACCATCCAAATTATCCTGAACAACCAACATATGGAATACATCATTGCTTTCAGCCATGGCCATTGACTAGAATACTCTGATGTTGAAAAATGAGTATATCTAAAAAAGTTGAAGAAATTATAGTGACGAGTTCTACTAAACATGTAGTAGACTTTGACTCATTTATGCTGGTGAACCGAAATCTGTATATATCTTTGGAACAAAAAGATGAAATTGCTACACAAGCACTATGATAGTGCATTCGGAGGCCAAAACAAGCTCATATCGTGATTTTGGCACCACATGGTTAAGATGTTTTGAACTCCTAATCACCTTGAGTATGCTCACCAAATTTTGTGTGGTTATGAGATTGTGACCAAAGGGGTGTCGATGATGCCCTAGATGAAGCGACAACCTACTTTGATACCAATTGTTGGAGTTTGAGGTCTATGGAAGCACGCAAACAACACAAAGAAGAAGAAGAAGCTTGGAGCACAACACACAATACTGAATGTATTACCACTAGAATGTACAAAGATAAGTGACTTGTTAGGGTTACAGGCATATATACAAGTCGGGGGAAAAAAAACTCTTAAAAGAGGGAAAAAATTGACCTAGTGGTCCTAGTGTGTTCATACACATCACTACCTAAATATATGAACATTTTGGGACTCCTTGAGAATGTAAGTTCTATTGAAGAAATTTGGGAATTATTCAAGTATCATTTATATTAATTACTATGTTAACTTCTTAAGTTTGATCCCAATATTTATATTCCATTTATAATACGATTATGATTATATGAAAGTGTCAATTTAATATACTCCAATCAAGAGATAATAACATGTTGTGGTTTGTGAATGAGTCAAAAAGTAAAATATTGGGACTTAAAGAATTATCTCAAGATCCTGAGTAATTCCCATTTTTCCTGAATGGGCCTTATGTAAGTTTGACTACATGTGGAGTAGAATTTGAACATACCTTATCCATATGCTAATTTAGCAAGGGAGGTAATTATGAAATGATCTTAGGAAGACCTTCCATGTGACAACTAAAAGTAGTTCAAGATTCAAGATAGGATGCATTATATCTTCAACACTAGGGAACGACAACTAAAATAAATCTCCAAAACTTCTCATATAAAGATATTCCACCTCTTTAGTGGAACACTATCTATAAGAAGGAGGAGGATGTATCAATCCATAGTGCTGATCTAGTGATAATCATGGATGAATGAAGATACCCAGTTATGGATATGTAAGGTAGCCTCAAGAGAGGGAAAAAGGTTACGACATTGGCAACTAGGACAAGAGAAAGATAGAATGATCGAATATGACATGCATGCGTTAGATATTTCTTGATGAAGCTTTCAAACCACATGGATGGATGGAAATATTAGCAAACTTAGATGTGTGCATGAATGAAGAAATGCTAACCATGAATGAATGCTTAGATGACGAAGGATATGATTTGAGCCTATATATGGTAGTGCTCCAAGAGGGAGAGGAAGGAGAAATAATATAAAAGGAATGCAAAGAGGAATGTAAAAGTATAGAAATGGACCCTGATTTTAACTCAGAAGAACAATACCTAAAAGAAGTGGAAATGGAAAACTCAAGGGAAAAAGAAAACATATTCTCCATAGAAGAATACCTAGAAAACCCCAAGGAGGAGAATAGCAAAATGGAGGAAGAAAATCAGCAACAAGATTACTTTGAAGTACCTGAACATTTTAAAAGGTATGAAGTGGAAGAGCAAAAAAAAATCTATTCAAAGGCCTAAGAGAGAAGCACAAGATGGAGTAGCATATGAAAAAAAAGAACAAACCAAGAAAATGGTAGTAATCCTAGAGGGTGATGAAGAGAGATGCACATATATTGGAAAGGATGTGTCCATAGAATAGGAATGAGAGCTCATAGAATTGTTATGAGAGCATATTAGGGAGATGTTTTCATGGACTTGTAGAGATTTGCAAAGAGTTGATCCATCGATATGTTCTCATAGAATTCCCATGAAACTCAATATTCAACCAAAATTAAAGAAGAAATAGACAAATTATTAGCAACTAGATTCATATACAAGATAGAACACACTGAATGGGTTTCTCCTTTGGTGCTTGTGCCACAAAAAAATGGGAAGCTTAGGATTTTTATTAACTTAAAAAAGGTTAATGCTTCCACTATTTGAGATAGCTATCCACTGCACATTACAGACCGTGTTTTGAAAAGACTAGTAGGCAAGGAAGTGTACAACTTTCTTGATAGATTTTCAAGTTATAATCAAGTAGCAATTGCTACTGAAGACAAACACAAAATCACTTTTTCTACATAATGGGGATTGTATGCATTTATGATCATGCCTTTTGGTTTAACCAATGCCCTAGAAGCTTTCGAGATTAATGTTTTATGTTTTCAAATAATTTCTCAGAAAAAGTATGGAAGTCTATGAAGATGACTTATGTACATATCCATCTAAATGCCCAACCTATATACCTAAGCTTAGAAAAATATTCGACAAATGCACACAATATCGATTATGTTTGAATCTGGAGAAATGTGTCTTTATGGCAAGGCAAGGGAAAATTTTGGGACAGTGTCCAAAAATGGTATTTTGACCGATGAGGATATAAAAGTATTTCTTGAATTTTTGAGACCCAAGAACGTGAAAGAAGTGCAAGCTTTTATGGGACATTGTGGATATTATCCTAGATTTATTCACATGTACACCATAATTGCAAAACCACTCTATGGAATTTTAAACCAATTCACTTGGTCGAATGAATGCAAACAAGCATTTAATGAGTTAAACTGAGGATTGATTTCAACACGAATCTTGAAAGTGCCGAAGTGAAATAAACCTTTCCATATACATATTTATGCATCGAATTTCACCATTGGATGCATATTAGCACAACTAGCTCATGAGGGAAAGCAATATCATCCTATAGTCTATGCCAATAGACAATTGAACCAAGCATAGCAAAACTACACGACTACAAAATGTGAAGGATTAGGGATGATCTATGCAGTGAAGAAGTTTGAACATTACCTGTTAGCCAACAAGTTCAAATTCTTTATTGATCACCAAGCTCTATTGTACTTGGTCAATAAACCTTGAAATAGAGGAAGGTTAGTAAGATGATTCTTGTTACTCATGGAATTTGATTTTGAAGTAGTGGTCAAGAAGATCAATATGCATATTAAGGCTGACAAGTTATCTAGGATGACTCATGGAGAACCACCAATAGGAGTAGCAGACAAACTCCCAGACACCTACCTATTTAATCTAGAAGGGTTTCCTAATTGGGCTGAGAAATTGGTGCATACGATCACACATGGACCTATTCATAGGATCAATTGAGCTAGAGACAAGGAGATTTGGAAGATAAGAAACCTCCACATTGTGACAAGCAGCTTATATTTCAAGGATTCCGATGGAATACTTCTAAGATGTGTTGAAGATGAAGAACGAAATAATCTAATCAAATAAGCCCATGAGAATACATGGAAAACACATAAAGGTGTTAGTGGAACAACACACGAATTAAAAAGATTAGGAGTATATTGGCCAAGTACGCAAAAGGATGCACACAAATGTATAACAAATTGTCACATGTGTCAAGTGTCTACACCAAATGAACAGGCATCTATATGCTATTCTACGATAGCGCCTGAGTGGATTAAGCCACTAGAAGACTTTTTTAAATCACAAACATATCCAGAAGGAGCTATCCTAGCTAGAAAAAGAGCCCTATAAGAACAAAGTAAAGATTATGTAGTTTTGGGAAAACAACTATTCAAATAAGGAAAAGATAATCAATTACAAATGTGTGTTTATGAGGGAGAATACCTTCCCATATTAGAAATGGCACATGCTAGAGGAGGGCTTATGGTGACCAACACTACATATGTATCATAGTAGCAACAAACTACTTAACAAAATGGGTAGAAGCCAAATCCATTAGAAAAAATGTTGCCCAAAAAAGAGCGACTTTCTTATTTGAAAACATCTTCACTAGGTTTGGACCGCCGATTGAGATATTCAATGATAGAGGTACACATTTTGTAGAGAGATGGGGGATGCAGCCTGAAGATGAGTTGGTGCTGCTACTACTAGCTTCACACAAACCAACTGAGACTTTATAGTTGGTTAGTAGACCCTTTGAGCTTCCTAAATCCACAAAAAAATCATCCAAGTGATTTGGAACAAGTATCTCAAAAGTTTGAGTCAAGACACACTAATTGCAAAATGACTAGCTCCCAAAACTTGCTATTTTTGTACATACACCTGCTGGAAAAACTGAATAGTTCTCTCAACCTGGTATGAATTAGAAAAATTCATTTTTGGACATAGAAAATAGACTTAGCAAGCTTCCCAAACATTTCAATTCATCAATTGAGTAGTGAGAAAAAGTTTTAGCAAAATCTAAAACCACTCCCGCCATTTTCGGGCTCTACAGAGATAGACCAGTGAGCAGTAAAATGCAGATTTCTCACAAATGGTAAATCCAATGGAAATGAAATTTTGTGAGAATAAACTAGACTTAGAGAGCAATCAAATCAAATTTAAAAATATTAAAAATTTACTTATAGCCCGAGATATTAGCTTTTGAAATTTACTATTTTGAGTGAGTATAGCAGAGAACAAATCAAAGAAGAAGTAAATGATGAATGTATAGATTCACATATAATTACAAGAACATTGGCAATTAATATTTGCACAATGGGAGCAGAATGATAGAGCTATGGATTAAGCTCTTCAATCTCTACAAATGGGCATGAAATGGGCACGAATCAAGCACCCCTTTGGCGACTTCCTTCTTGCTCCTTTTATAGCTACTTTTGAATTTGAATTCGAATGACTTCACCTAAAAGTGATGCTAGGAATTAGGAAATATTCCCTCAGCTAATGGATTTGTGGTTTTAGGTAGTTAGAGCCACAAATTTTCTTTTTACATCATGGATGACTTAAGCCATTCTTTCTTTTACAATTACAAGAGATAAAATGTAGAGGTGTTCATATGTCTACACATATGACTACAAGTGAACATCATATCAAGAATGTAGGCTTGGGAAAAATGCACCAACACACATTTCATCAATGAAGTCATTGAGTCACTGATGAATGAGTTCTTAGTGATCCATAAAAAGTCGGCACCCTATCGCCCACAAACTAATGGATAATTTGAGAGTTCAAATAAGATATTATATACAATTCTTACCAAGATAATCAACAATGGTAGATATGATTGGGATAAATGATTGCATCATGCAATTTGGGCATCCCAAGTAGCATACAAGATGACAATTGGAACTACATCCTTTAATCCAGTTTATGGATAAAACAATATTCTACCGATTGATTTCTTGATTCTTACTCTTTGAGTAGTTGAGAACTGTGATTGGATAGGACATGAGCTGTCCAATCAATTGGATCGAATTGAGAAACTGCATGAAACTAGATTACAAGCTCTAACAGGGATTTATGCTACTAAAAGAAGAAAAAAGGCTTACTATGATGCTCACATCAAACACAAAGGACTTAGAGTTGGGGATGTAGTTTTAGTCTACACTTTGAGACAACATGTGAAAAAACTACAACAAAGAGGAGATGGCCCTTTGATCATAAATTGAATTTCCTCTGGTGGAGCTATCAACTAGCTACATTGGATGGAGACATACTACCAATTTACATAATGGTTGTAGAGTCAAAAGATACATGGAACCCTTGACCGAACAAATGTTATTCTTGGGAGCTCAAAACCAAAAAAAAAAAAGAAGAGGAAAGGATACGAGAAGAGTTGAGACTAGAAGCCCTAGAATGAATTAGAAAAATGAGGGAATGGATTATAAAACAAGATGGGAGATACTTACGAGATGAAGAACCCATTCCCATAGCAAATTATCATGCCATGAATATCAAACCATAGGAATTCAAGTGAGATAGCCTTATTTAAACCTAGGAATAGAAAAGGAAGAATATCACATGCTAGATTCTTTGATTTTGATATAGGACTAGTGTTAAGCAGTGTCCATGCCTCTTTAGTTGATAAATTAAAGATGTGGATCACTTGTACGAAAGCATACATGATTGGAATTGGAGGTAATCTTACAAAGTGCTTAGGAGAAGTCACATTGTCCTTGCACTTAGGAAATAACACAATGCAACAAAAACTCTTGGTATAACAAGACTTAGATTTGTTAGAAGACCTTATCCTAGGAAAAGATTGGATGTATGAGTTGAAGATAACCTTAATCTAGCTCAAGGATACATATCAACTAAAGTAGGACATAGAGAAGCCTTTAACCTCCTCAGTTATGTGGAAAGAGATCAGTCCACAAAAGGGAGCAAGAAAGCTTTGCAAAAAGTTTAAAACTTCTCCCTAGGTAGAGCCTTTGTGAAAAGGTCTACAACATTATCCTGCATGGGCACATAAGCCAAAATCATCTCTCTAGCAAAGAACCTCTCCTTTGCATAATGATAGTGAACCTCAATGTGCTTTATGCGAACATGGAACACAAGATTCCTCACAACTTCTAATGCACTCTCACTATGAGTGAAGATGTTGGTGTCAGAAGATTGAACAACACCCAAATTAGCCAAAAGCATTTAAGCCATAGAAATTCAATAGTCACTTCGAAAGACTTTGTTTTCATGCTCTTTCTTCACAAAACCACGAGGCTGAAATATATACACTTCTTCATGCAAGTCACAATTTAGAAATGCACTAATGTACATTCCAACCATGATGAAATGAAAGTGCTCAAATGCTATGAACAGTGGTCATTCAACATGTGGGAGAAAAGTTCTTATCAAAATCAATACCTCCCCCTTGAGAAAAACCTTTTTCAACAAGCCTCACCTTATAGATATCGACCATTCCATCAAGTTTGCATTTCAGGTTGTATACCCATTTAGTGCCAATGCCCTTTTTGCATGCAAGAAAATCAAATAAATACCAAGTACCATTCTTCATAATAACATCATATTCTGATTGCATAACAACCATCCAATTTTCCAAATTTTGTGCTTCATAAAAAAAAGAGGCTCATTCTCATTGCAAAGACTACAAGCATCCATTGCATAGCAATCTAATGCAAAAGAAGCACTATGAGAGCCTAAACAAGTATGATATGATAGGGATGCACTAATTTTCTATCTCTCAAAGTCTGCACCAACCATTTATGCATATTTTTAGCCTCTTCTATGTTAACCCTCTCATCAACAAGTGCATCATGTAAATTTGCATTAGAAATGGAATGATTTGCATGATCATGTGAAAACTATAAAGGATGGGAAATCATCTCATTTGGACTAGCACTTGACTATCCATCTATGAAAAGAGGTAGAAAAGTTTCATACACATCTTTAGAGATAACTAAAGTCTCCTTGGTACAAGAAGGTAATGGCAGAATTGCATCCTCCACAAAAACAACATCATGGCTAATGAAAATGCATTTAATCTATGGATGACACAGACGATAGCGTTTGCTTACAAAATTGTACCCAAGAAAAATACATTTCACTAATTTATCATCCAACTTTTTGCATTTTTGTTCAAGCACTAATGCATATGCCAGATGACAAAGACACATAGATGAGCAGCATATGGCTTGTCACCATGCCGAGCTTCATATGGAGTGATCGATCGCAATGTTTTCATGGGACACATGTTAAGTACATATGCTACACACATAAGAGCCTCAAGCCAAAAGCTATGTGCTAAAGCCTGACTTTTGACCATACACCTTGCCATCTCCATGAGAGACCTTTTCTTTCTTTTAGAAAATCCATTTTTTTGAGGTGTATACAACACTATGCACTAGTGTTTTATCCCATGCTCATCCAAAAATGCATTAAAATCAGAAGAATCACTATGAATAAGATGCACTTTATGAATAGCTTGAACTAAAACATATTTTGGGAAGCAGAAAAATTGTACTTTTCCCAGAATACATCCTTCACAAACATGTTTACAAAGTCCATCAAGTCTGGGCAAAGAGGACCCCATTTCATATTTGTGCAGGCATAGCAGACTAGCAAAATCTAGATGATCAAAGCACGCATGCCAAATTTTTGTATCTAAGATACCTTGAGAATCTTGGACTTCACATGTTGAATCATTCATAGGTTTTCCATAGTCTATGAGCTTATATAGCCCACAACATAAAATGTCAGAAACAATAATAACATAGCCATTTCAGAGAGCATGAACTCTACATTTGTCATCAACAAGTTGAAAACCAAACCAATCTTAGCTAATGCTGAAACTGACCACATATTTTTCTTTATCCTTGGCACATACAAAGCATCTAACAATGTGAAGGAACTACCATCAGTAGTAGTCACAATGATCTTAACAACTCCCACTACAATATAAGAGGATTCATTAGCACACGTGACATTATTCCTTGTAGGGGAAGACTGAAGTGAACTGAGAAATTAAAAGAAATTGTGCTTCATTGGATTTTGTGCAGAAGCTAATATATGACATTGGACTTGTTATGCTTCATTGGCTTGTATACATGTTTGATTTTATTTACACCACACTGGGATTTACCAGTCTAGGCTACTAGGGGGTATTTGTTTTTGCCTTGCATATTGTCGAAACCATATTAGGTTGGCTTTCTAGTTGTGCACCGCTTGAAATTGATCCTTGATGATAGACTCGTTGGGTTGATTTTCTTGCACGTTCTTCGGCACATGAAAGAACTAAACAATGGGAAGGTCTTACCATAGGCTTGATTATGGCCAAGGATATTGACAAAAGTTGGTTATAGGGAAGTGGCCGAACAACGTGAAAGAAGCTCTATTAAACCCATTTGGATGGCCATTCTGAGGTGCTTTATTCATTTCCTCAACAACAGCTTCTGCATAGCTGACTTTGGCGGACTTCCTCAAATGCACGGTTACAAAAAATTGTCAAAAGTAGCAGGGAAGAAGAATCTACTAAAACGAGGCTTTATGTTGTATATATGACCTCCATGGGAATGATGAATTAAGGGAAAGGTTATGGCTTTGGCTATGAATTTTAGCATTGTTCATTGGTATGGGTGATGTCTACACTGTAACTACTTTTGTTAGGGGGTAATGCCCTCCAAATTTGTCAGATATCTACTTTTTGGTAGTGACCCTTTTTCACGGCGCTTTGTGGGTAACCATCCAACCTCACTCACTATCTTCAATGCCTAGTGACATGCAATACTTTTTGTATATATACCATCCTTCTCGTTATTGAAATCAAGGTGCACACTTATCTGCTCTATCCGCGCGTATTCAGTTCTCTTATCTCTCTCTGTGTCGAGCATTGCCGCCATAGCCATGCGAGTTCTTTGTTGTGTGTGACCACTTCATACACAAGAAATTTTGAATTGTGCACATGAAGGAAGAAAGTGCTTTAAGCATGTGACAACCTGCAGTAGTTTCTTTTGCTGGATGCTTGAATAAATCATGGACTCAAGTTCCGAAGTAAATAGAATGGTGTTTTTATCAGGCTAAGCTTGACCGAAAGTCCAAGCTCGCATAGTGTAGTGGTTGATGCTTTGAATCTCAAGGAGGAAGTTCTGAGTTCAAATTCTGGTTGGACATATCCGTGAGTTCCCAAAAGATAGGTATCCATGAAATTCCCCAAGATGGATGCCTCTACCTCGAGGTCGGGTGTATGCATCTTTCCAATTCATTGTACTCTCAAAAAAAAAAGTATAATTACGCTTTATTTAAAGAATTTCAATATAAAAGAAGAAAGTGCACATAGAAAAACTCGTTATCATACATACAAACCCACAAAAATCTTTTTGCATAAATGTGCAGTTACAAATATAATCACATGCACATAAAAATTTGCATTCACTTAAACATGTCACTTATACGTAATTTTTGTTAATAAATAAAATCTCCGCACACCGAAATCACATTGAGTTACACTCTCATACTCACATATATAGATACTCAAACTATATGTATAATTTTACATGTACATAATCATACACACTCATACAAAAATAAACATGTACAAAGATGTGAATGAACGAGAGAGAAAAAGAAACAAACACAAGAGTGCAATGAATTGAGAGATCAGTTAATGAATGACAAAATTCTCTCATGATGGGATTCATGCCATATATCCCATATATGATGAAAAGTGTGCCATCTTGGGACTATAAGTGAGACTAAGTCGAATAAATGAAATTTTCGTGTTCAACTTATTAATCATACAATAATGCAAGAATTCCACTTATTCTACAACAATTAGAAGTGATTCATCACACCTAATGTTTATCCTTTTCTTTGTCGTTAGTCATGCAATGAAAAGGACTATGAAAATATATCAAAGTGTAGAAAATGATCGTTAATTGAGCATCTCGAATGCTCTTGACTCTTATCTCCCTCCTTTCATGAAACCTCCAATAATGCTTTGGTCATCTGAATTTTGCTAGTTTGCTTCACCTACCGAAATCTAAAATGGTGTCCTCCCTACCCAAACTTGAATCACTTTCTAGACATTTTTGTGAAGGATGTAAAAATGCAGCATTCCTCCTTCCCAAAAGGTGTTTGAGTTAGAGTTGTTCATAATTTGCAGCTTGTTCATAGTGATGTCTATGGTTCTAAGCAAACACCTTCATTTGAGAACCACCCATACTTCATGATTTTCATCAATGATTTTTCTAGGCATGCATAGGTTTATCCATTGAAGGCAAAGTCTTGGTTGAGAATCTGTCAGCATGCAAAACCCTCCATTTTAATCAAGGGAAGGAGTACATGTCTTCCAATTTTAATGCATTTATGGCTAAGTGTGGGATAAAACATTAGTATACAATGCCATATACACGTCAAGAACATCGAGACAATGAAAGGAACGAACATGTCTCTCATGGAAATGGTGAGTTGTATGGTCAAAAGTCAGGCTTTACCACATAGCTTTTGTCTTGAGGATATTATGTGTGCAACATATGTACTTAATAGGTATCCCACCAAAGCATTATAGTGTATCACTCAATCTAAGGCTTAGCATGGTTGCAATCCATCTTTTCATCATCTGCATGTCTTTGATTATTTTGCATATGTATTAGTGCCTGAACAAGAACAAAACAAATTGAATGATAAAGTACTCAGATGTATTCTCATTGGTTATAGTTATGAAAGAAAAAACTATCGTCTATATCATACACATACTAAAAGGCATTCTAGTTAATTGTGATGTTGTTTTTGTGGAGGATGCAATTCAACCCTTACCTTCTTGTACCAAGGAGATATCAATTAGCACGAGTGTAAAATACTTGTTGCCTCTTTTTACATGAGGATAGTCAAAGTGAAAGTCCAAATTAGGTAATTTCTTAGCCTTTATGGGTTCCAAATAATGATGTAGATCATTCCATTTTTTATGCAGATTCATATGATGCACTTGTTGATGAGGGGGCTGACATAGAAGATGTTGGTGTAGACTTTAAGAGATAGAAAATTAGATGCACCTTTGTTAGACTGTACTTGTTTAGGCTCTTATAGTGCTTCCTTTTCATTAGATTGTTATGCAATGGTTGTCTTTAATCAATGTGATGAGAAGGAGCTTGTTTCTTTTGTTGAAGCACAAAATTCAAAAAAAAAAAAGGATAATTGCTATGCAATTAGAATATGATACTTGATTATGATTTCATCTAGGAAAGAGGTAATTACTTCACTAATGAAGCGTGTTCCTTGATCATTAACTATCTCAATAAGAAGGCCAAATCATGCAAAGAATAGTTCAAGCAAGAATTGCATTGTTGTTTGTGCATCACAACATTGTGTGGCTTTAGCTTCCACACACTTAGTCAAATAATCAATGATGATTATAATATATTGAGCATAAGAACCACAAGAAGGATGATTAATGGGTCCAAAAAATTGATTGCCCATTTTTCATTGAATGCTCTACCTCCAATCATAGGTTTAAAAGGTGTTTCACCCTTTCTAAATGGGTATTTAGCATGTTGGAAAACATCACATCATTTTACAAAAGTTTCAACATCTATTCTCATGGCAGACCACCATATTCCTACAAAAATGAACATTTGTAATGTTCTCTCTAGAGAGAAGTTTCCTTCCACTACTCTAGAGTGAGAAACTTGCAATGATGATAATCACTCTAAATCATGAACATAAATTCTTAAGAAATCATCTTTTCCTTTTGTATACAATTGATTAGTTATCAAAGTGTAATTCTTTGTAGTTTCTTGGAAAGATCTTTTCTTTGAAGTGTATAGAACAAGGGGAAGGTCACCAGACTGAAGGAAGTGAACCAAAGTTAGACTCCAATTGGGATTGGCACCAAATCTACAAAGTGTGACATGTTCAATATGTCTATGCATCTAGCACATCTTACAAGCTTGTACAAAATTGACCACATCCTTCACCATAGAAAGCCAATGTACACCATCTTAGATTTTGCAACGTATGAGAATTTGGAAAATGTGAACCTAATATATATGGATGAGCCATTTTTATGATTCTTTCTCGCTTAGAATCATCTAGGCAACAATAGAGAACTCCTTGATTATCTTGGTGATATATGCATCCTCTTTAGATGTAGTTTTTAGGTGTTCTTGTGATATGTGGATATTCTTGTGCATTAGTCTATAAGTGAGAACACGAGCTAATAGTTGCGCCCACGTAAGAACTATTTCCACAATAAACAAATAGCATCATGGATGTCATCATTCGCACCACTTACAGCTTATCCATTAGTAAGTCTAGATAGGTCATCAACTCTCACATGATTTTTTTCCTTTCTTTATGACTACCTTAACAAGAATCATCAAAATAGATGTCCCTTTATGCATAATTTATTGAGTAAGTAAATAAGGCTTGATGATCCATAAAAGCCTTAAACTTTTTTGTGGGGAAATCTAGATCTCCTTCATCTATCAGTTGTGCTACAATACATCCTATAACATAATTGGATGTGTCGACATGAATGTGAAATGAATCATTCCATTTTGGCACTCTTAAAATTTGCATTTTAATTAGCCTCTTGTTCAATTACTAAAATGAATCTTCACATTTTGATGTCCATTCAAAGTGGTTAAGAAGTTCATAAAGAGGTTTAGTTATCACTATATACATACCTATGAAGCATCTATAATATCCATAATGCCCCATAAAGACTTGTTTCATGGGCATGAAGGAAACCATCGTAAACCTCAGATTCCATGTGACTCTCTCTATGTCTCATAATTGGTTAAGAATTTGGAGAAAATAATGCTTCCATTACGTCTCAAACGTGCAAAAACCGTAAGATTGACTATCTACTTGCTTGATTCTAATAATCAAAAGTCTTGATTTAGATCACTGATATCATCAATGACATCATCAATTCATAACCACCCTTGATCACTGCCTTGATCACCTATATAAGGAGGGCTTGGCCACATACATCCTCACTCTTTCCAATGCCAATCTTTGGAGCTCAAGGAGATATGATCAACAAGTAAGTACTTTAAAAGTTCCAGATGAGTTCTTTTCTTGTTCCTTGTTCTAGTTCTTATTCTAGTTCTCCGACATCTATTCTTGTCCTTGATTTTCAATCTCGTAGTACAGAATCTTGTTAAGTTATTTCTTGTATCTAGTTCACCTGCCTCAAGGGAGTTCTTGTAATGCAAATATCATGTTTCAAATTTATAGTTGGGGGTTTCGGGATCTCTTGTATTCTGTCTATTCCATTTGTCCATACTTATCAATCTTGGTTTGTGGGACTTCTTGTATCACTTATATATTCTTGTGTTATTTTTCCTACATGGGTACTCTTGTAATCAGAAGTATAATTCTAAAATCTTATCTAGTTTAGCCAGAGAGCACAATCTGATACTTCCTTAGCATTTTGGCAAGACTAAATTCTATCCTAGATCAGGAATCATGGACAACATAGATGAAAAGATTGTGGCATCACTTCAAAGTCTCTAGAAACAAGTCTAAGACCTAACTCATCAGCAGACATAAGTCAAGATGGGATATCTCGTGCATATAGGCATACTCATCCAAGAATTACAAGAACAAATCAGGAATCTCCAAGAAAATCAAGAAATCATTCAAGTGAATCAATGCCTTTATTCATCCTTCATGAAGCAACCTAAGATTTGCATGCCAAAAAAGTTTGACGGTGATCACACGAAGTTCCACAGATTCGTGTAGCAAATTAAATTATACATCATGAGATTGATAGATACCATGATGAGGCATCCAAGGTCAATTTTACTGGAACCCTACTCTGTGTCACCCCAATCTTTGGAGAACAATATGGTAGTACTTCATGACTATGGGAGTTTCTTTGAGATCCCACTACCACATTTGGAGATGCAGACATTAATCAAGTGGTAGAAACAAAACTTTAGAAGCTAAGTTAAGGTAACCATTGTGCCTCTACATTTGCATCAGAATTTAGGCAATTGATATGTGATCTCACTTGGCATGAGGATTATTTCATAAGCCAATTTAGATGGGGTTTAAGAGACAATGTGAGGGACCTTCTACTCATGATGCCAGAGGTTAAGACATTGATTGAATACATCACCCAAGTCATTCAATGTGATAACTACATTTTTGAAAGGAAATAAGAAAAACAAGTAGAAGGAAGACTTCATCAATGGAAACCCTTCCATCCCATTCCTAGAGAATAACATATAATGAACCTATGTAGATAGACATAACCAGGTTTGAGCATCTAATCCCACAAGAAAAATAGAGAAGGTGAGATAACAAGTTATGCCTCTACTATGGAAACCCTGGCCATATTGCAATTAATTGCCCCAACAAGAGAACAAGTTCCAGAGTTGCAGGCACCCTTGTAGAGCAAGGAAATAAGGAAGTCCAATTGTAAAGGAGACCGTATAGCCAGACTGTGATATAAGAAAGGGTCTTGTAATTCTAGCAACACCCATAGAAACATTTCTTGCCCATGTCAAGTTGATCACACATAAGAAGAAATTTCCCTTATAGCCCTATTCGATTCAAGAGCCTCCTCATGTTTTATTGATGAAGGACTGGTTAAAAAACACAGGATTCCAGTACTTGAAAAGAACAACTAGTAGTACCTGAACTAGTAGATGGATGATCTCTAGCATCTAGGAATATTACCAAGGAAACCATACCAATAAGAGTTTTCCTTCGTGATCATGATCTCCACATATGTTTTAATGTAATATCAAGTCCCATAAATCTTGTTATCATTAAAATGTATGTGCTAAAGAAACATAATCTAGATATTAATTGGGAAAAACTAAAATAACTCATCGAGATATCTCGAAGAACTCGATATATGTAGAAGCCAAAGCTTTTATAAATGCAGTAAGGAAGGAACCGACATATATGATCGATGTCGTACAGTCTCAAGAGTCTAACAAAGATGATCCAATGAAGCTATCTAGTCAATACTAGGATTTTCAAGAGTTCTTTGAGAAGAAGAATGCAGATATCCTCCTAGAGCATACACCTTATGATTGTGCCATAGAAATTTGTTGGAGTTCGAGGTCTGCATAAGCACGTGAATAGCACAAGGAAGAAGAAGAAGCTTGGAGCATAATACACAATACTGAATGTATTACCACTAGAATGTACAAAGATAAGTAGCCCATTAGGGTAATAGGCATATATACAAGCCGAGGGAAAAAAACCTCCTAAAGAGGGAAAAAAGTGTTGCGGTGGTCCTAGAGTGTTCACACACATCACTACCTAAATATATCAACAAATCCCCCTTGGGAGTGATGTGGTGAACAAGGAGTTTGCACTCATGTATAAGGAAATGCCAAGCTATGTGGAATCAATCCACAAAAAGAAGTAAGCCCAAAGCTTTGCGGAAAGCTTCAATCTTCTTCCTAGGCAGAGCCTTTGTGAAAAGGTCTGCAATGTTCTCTTGTGTGGGCACATATGCCAAATTGATCTCTCCAGCAGAGAACCTCTCCTTGACATAATGATAGTGAACCTCAATGTGCTTAGTGCAAGCATGGAACACAGGGTTCCTCACAACTTCCAATGCGCTCCCAATGTCAGTGAACATTAGGGGAAAAAATGAACCCTGCATGGGCCTTTTAGATTAAGGAGTGATTGGTGATGGACCAGTCACAAGAGGATGGTGGCCACAGTCTATGCCCTATAAAATACTAGGTTGAAGGGGGGAGAGGGGACATATTTCTCCCTTATTTAATGAGTTGCCTCTAGAAAGAGAAGGAATATCGTAACTTAATTGGGCCCAAAAATCAAAAATTTCTAAAAAGTTAAAAAACTCATTATAGCACAAGAAAATGGGTGCCCCATTACTTGTTAGGGTCAAAAGTACTCGTTTTGACCCCAAATTCAAAATCCATGCATGTTTTGAGTTGAAAAAAATGTCTTTTTTCAAAAATACTCAGAAATGAGTTATTTCCCTCCCAAACCTCACATTTTCATACCTAGGTCCCAAAAAATCATCGTTTCCCACTACTTTCACTCTATAGCACACCATTGAAGCTCGTGTTTCTACACTCCAACCTAACTGCATCTACTATCTCGAATTATTGTTGTAGCTTGAAGACCATTAGCTTCAATGGCAATATCACAATATCAAAGCCACAGATGGACCATGGCTATCACATGAGTACTCCAAAGGTGCATGGGTGTACATGCAACCCTTTAGAGTTGGGCGTCATCGAGTTTGAGATCATGGAAACTTGGATCTTCATTGGAAGGGAAAGTTACTTGGCTTCAAAAAGCATAGAGACAATGGGATGGTTGCTATTGTACAACATGTTTTTACAATGGCAACTATGAAACCTGAAAACTCTAATAAAATGAGATATCCTGTGAATTGTAAGTATTACTCTACAATATTGTATGTTTTCTAGTGTTGAATATATTTCTGAACTATTTAGATATGTTTTTGTTTGTTTCAGATATATTTTCTTCTACTTTGGTGGAAGAGCAACCTTTTCGTAGTCTTACAGGTACTTTCTAGGCATTGCATGCAGATGTTGGTGCACTAGTCTTTATAGAAATATCTCCTCCTCAACTTTACCATGATAGAGTTTTCTTTTACAGACATAGATATGTTGTACCCTCTACAATGAATGGTTTTGGAAGGTTAGAGAGAATTGAAGTACATTCTCTTCTTAGCTTGGAGTGTCCAAAGCCTGATATATGGTCCGCATCATCTTTGAAGCACAATGGTAATGGATATACAACTCTTTGAAATTCACAAAAGTGTCTAGGTCTATAGGTTTGCACTGGTCTTTTCCCATCCATTGTTTTGTATATTTATTCCAAGGGTTCTCATTCCAAGAGACTTCCACCATGTTCATGTGTAAAGATATCACATATGAGCAAGTCAAAAGTCTTCTTGGTGAAAATTGGGGTTTGATAGAAGGAATTGTGAAAGGTGATAATTATCTTTGTAAAATAGGTGGAAGAGGTATAGCATTTTGATATTTGAAACAACGTACTGTTAGTATATGATCAATGTCTACCCCTCATGATCGTATGCACATTTTGTAAGGCCCCCATTATGAGGAGAAGCCAAGCTTGCATTACCCAATTGATAGGAATCCCAACTTGCATGTTGGATGAAGGTCATATTGGACCATGTAAGGTATTGTAAGGAAAGGGAGTTACCAGGGTCCCCTGGTGGGGGTCCGGGGGCAGCGCCCCCGACGCGACGATAAAGGGAATATTCCATAGAATATTCCCTGTCGGAGTCAAAAATCATTTATATTTGTTAGGTCAGTTCAACCGGTCTAAGCCATGTATGACAATTACGCGGGTGGTGGCCGCCCACGCTCTACCGCCCATGTATAGCCGTCCACGGAAGGCCACCCATGATCCTATATATACATGACTTCTGCACTACCTGTGACATCAAGTTGAGCCAGCATACCTCTACCTTGTATCTCCCTATCTAGAGTTGTCTAGATCACCATTTAAGCTCTACCTTGAGAGTGCACGGGTGGACAACGCCATCATCTTTGTACTTGCTGTTAGTAGAAAATTGTTGAGATTCTCTTATATCTGTTATCTTCTCTGCTACTGCTCCTGTGTTATATTGTGTAACTATTGTCTTACATGGTATCAGAGCCCTAAGGTTTGAATAGCTTGAGAAGTATCACTATTTTAGCCTACTAGCAGACTAGAATATCAATAGATTATTCGAGTGATTACATGATGGCTTCATCGTCGAACACTGGTCTTGGTGCTTCAGGTAATGTTAATGTTGCACCTATTTGAATTCGTCCACCTACATTCACTGAAGGGAAGCTGGATGGATCCAACTATACACTCTGGTAGTTCAAAATTTCTGCAATTTTGGACTCCTATGAATTACTTGACACTGTCATGGGACCGATGGGATTGGATCCAGAGCCTATACCAGTTGAAGATCCAGCTAATTCAAGATTGATGATTCAGCTAGATCCAGATCTTCTACGAGCTTAGAAGAGGCAGAATGCTGATGCATTATGTGCAATTGTCACTAGTGTAAGTGATTATATGCTTACTTTAGTTCAACATACTACGAAAGCACATGAGGCTTGGGGCATATTGGCTCAACAATATGAGACCAAGAACCACACTAGGATACAAAATTCAGAAAATCAGTTGGCAAATGAAAAGCATTCTGATTCTGAAAAGGCTGAAGATTTTATCAAACAGATAAAACAACTTCAAGACCAATTGGCTGCAGTTGGTGTTGTTATAACACCAGAAGAGCTGGCCCAAAAAAGTGTACGTGTTCTTCTAGCAAAGTATGATGGATTAGTAATAGCCCTTAACACTCAGGTAAGACCAACTCCCCTCACATTTGAAGAGTTTTGTGCTATGATTTTAGAAGAAGAGATGCGGTTGAGGAATCGGCAAAGCACAAGTGATGCTGCATTTTCAGCAAATGCAAAAGGTAAAGGCTCTTCTGATGTATCAAAGAAGAAGCCAAAGAAGAAAAAGTTCACAGGAAGTTGCTTCTATTGTGAAAAGAAAGGCCATGCCATCAAGGATTGCAGAAAGAAGCAAGCTGATGAACGGAATGGGACTGTAAAATCATCGTGGAAGAACAAAGAGTCTGCAAACAACACAGAGCTCGAACTTTGGGTAGCTATTGAAGAGGTATGTTCATCTGCTCAAGCTCGTGTTAATGAACCATGGATTTTAGATAGTGGAGCTTCTCGCCATATGACGAGTAAAAAGGATTGGTATAGTTCCCTAGTGCCTCTGCGGGAATCCATCAATGTAGTGGTGGGAAATGACTCCAAGTGTCCAGCCGAAGGAAGTGGAACCATCTCTTTTATCACTTCTCCAGGAGTTGAGAAAAAGTTATCCAATGTTCTCTATGTACCTACACTTAAAAGAAATTTGTTGTCAGTTTCTGCAATAACAGATCGTGGACTCGAAGTTCACTTCAATAAGAGTGGTGCAGAAATCATGGATTCATCAGGTAATGTTGTAGGTAAAGGCATACGACGGGATAACTTGTATGAGTTAAGTGCTTTAACTGCTACAAAAGATAAAGATGTAAGCAGGTTATGGCACCAACGATTTGGGCATCTCAGATTTGCAGTTTTGAAGGAGATGCAAAGAACAGGGATGGTTGCTCATTTGCCTGCATTTTCAGAGTTGTAGGAACCTTGTGAAGCTTGTATGATGGGCAAGCAACAGCAAAAGGCATTTCCAAGAGAGACCAGCAATCGATCTCAAGCTCCTCTAGAGTTGGTACATGCTGATCTCTGCGGTAAAATGTCTACACCTGCTTTAGGAGGATCTTTCTACTTTTTGTTGTTAGTCGATGATTATAGTAGAAAGATGTGGGTTTATTTCATTCGAGAGAAGGCTGATGCTTTTGAAAAATTTAAAATGTGGCATAAGTATGTGGAAAATGAATCAGGAAGGAAACTGAAGAAATTCAGAACAGATAGAGGAGGTGAATTCTTGTCAACAGAATTCAATAATTACTGTAAGGAGCATGGTGTGAAAAGGCAACTTACCACAGCTCATACACCTCAACAAAATGGCATTGTTGAGTGCAGGAACAGGACAGTAGTTGAAATGGCTCGTTGTATGTTAAAGGCTCAAGACATGCCTGATTCATTCTGGGCAGAAGCAGTCAATACAACAGCCTACATCCTCAATCGAAGCTACACAAAGGCACTAAAGGGGATGACTCCTCAAGAAGCATATTCTGGTAAAAAGCCTTCAGTTTTGCATTTCAGAATTTTCGGTTGTTTCTGTTATGCACATATTCCCGATTCAACAAGATCAAAATTGGATTCAAAAAGGAAAAAGTGTGTCTTCCTAGGATATAGTGAAGAGTCTAAAGCATATAGGTCGTGGGATCCTGAGGCAAGGAAGATTTTTGTCAGCCGAGATGTGGTGTTTGATGAAAGACGACACTTAGTAGAAGATAAAGGTAAATCTACTATCTCATCAAACGGAGAAATATCTCACCTTGTGCCTATCAAAAGATAGGTTAAAGTTGAGGAGGAGGAAACATCTGATGGAGAAATTTCCTCAATAAAAAGCCAACCAGTTGTAGCTGCACAACATAAGCCACTACCGAAGTGGGCACAACAGCTCTTTGATGATCACAATCCACATGTAGATGTACCAGAATCATCATCGGATGGATTACGAAGATCAAAGAGAATAGAGGAGCAAAGAAGAGCCTCAGAACACATTGTTAACATGGCTCTAATGGCAGATATCATGGGCTCAATAAAGGAACCTACCACCATTGAAGAAGCCCTTGATGATCCAAGTTGGAGAGCGGCAATGCAGTCGGAGTATGATAGTATACTCAAAAATGATACATGGGATCTAGTCGACTTGCCGCCAAAGAAGAAGGTAATAGGTACTAAATGGATTTGGAAAGCTAAGTATAAAGCAGATGGAACATTAGAAAAGTATAAGGCAAGATTAGTTGCACAGGGTTTTTCACAGATCGAAGGATTTGATGTTCAAGAAACTTTTGCGCCAACAGCACGCATGACAACTATTCAGACGGTACTTGCAGTCGCTGCACAAAAGGCCTGGCCTATTTTCCAGATGGATGTCAAATCTGCATTTTTAAATGGTCACCTCAAGGAGGAGGTATATGTATCTCAACCACCAGGTTTTGAGGTGCCCAATTCAGAAAATAAAGTTTGTAGGTTGAAGAAAGCTTTGTGTGGACTTAAGCAAGCTCCACGGGCTTGGTACCAACGAATAGATCATTTTTTCAAAAATATGGGTTTTGAAAGAAGTACTTCTGATGCTAACTTGTATGTAACGAAAAGGGATAGCAAGCTAGTTGTTGTCATTGTATATGTAGATGATTTGATCATTACAGGAGATCATCAGTAACTCATCAATCAAACTCGGATCAGCTTGGGAACTGAGTTTGAAATGACAGACTTAGGTCTACTCCATTTTTGTCTGGGAATTGAAGTATGGCAAAGGAAGGATGGCATTTTCATCTCACAACAAAAATATGCCAAAGAGATTCTCAAGGCATTTGGAATGATGGACTGCAAACCAACTAGCACACCTATGGAGGTAAATCATAAGCTATCTATGGATAATAACATGCCTGATGTAGATGCTAAGAAGTATAGGAAGCTCGTTGGAAGTCTTATTTTTCTGTGCAACACTAGACCAGACATTTGCTATGCTGTTGGAGTATTAAGCAGGTTTTCCAACAAACCTAAGGAGAGTCACTGGAATGCTGGAATGTGAATTCTAAGGTACATTGTAGGAACCTTGGATTTTGGTATTTTTGATATTGTGATTCAAATTGGGCTGGAGATTGTGATTCTAGAAAATCAGTTTCTGGATATTGTTTCTCACTTGGTTCAGGAATATTTTCTTGGGTAAGTAGAAAGCAACCAACTCTCGCACTCTCCTCCACTGAAGCAGAGTACAAAGTAGCTTGTTTGGCTTCTTGTGAGGCAATCTAGTTAAGGAGAATTCTTGCAGATCTAGGCTTTCCATCAAATATGGCGATCTCCTAGTGGCTCTAGTAGTCGACATATGCATTTGACACCTCAACACGATACAAGTGCTGGCCCGTCTCGTCCGGTCAAGGTCACACTCTGGAGGAGGAGGTTCAATGAGTGGATCTACAAGTGACTTTAGAGGAGGTGGATGTTGTGGAGGTAGTGCGATGGAGGCTGTGCCTTCCACTTCTACTCTTAGAGCGAGTAGCTCAGATGTAGATATGCCACGTGGTACACCACGCGATACACCACGTACACCTTGGGGTGCTCATGTCCATGATGACTCCAAGGTGTATAGTATACGTGATAGAACTCCTATGATGGATGCGGCCAAAAAGGCTATGCATCAATGCATACGACAGCTTTGCTCCATACAGTTTGGACACTCTATCATGTTGAAACAGAGTGAATAGGATAAAGATCATAAAAAATTATATCACAGAGACGATCTATTAGGAGTTCCAACCAGCATATGGGCATCCTATTGTCATCTCAGAGTGGATTAGCACACAGCACGTGAGGTTATGTCTCATCGATGATCCGAGGCTTGTGATGCTTTCAAAGGAGGCTTACCGAAGCATGTATGGTTAGATGCTGAGGAGTGGGATATGATTCGTGATGAGTAGCAGAAGGCTCCTGACTGATATTGCTAGCAACAAGATGCAATGGCCACACGTCTAGATATGATCAGACCGTCACATTTGGGTAACAGATATGACACTATGTGTCACGAGTTTGTAAGTATCAATTTGATTATTGAATTTTTTTGTGTTAAGCACATCATGTATGTTGATCTAACGTTTTGCATATTTGTTGCAGGAGTTGGTAGTGGATCTTCCTCCGACATGAATCGAGGAGGCTTATGGATATCGTCATGGATTGGTTGCACTATTAGAGGACTTGAAAGGATGCAGTGTGGTCATTTCATGGGAGCATCTATGATGAGGTGAGCTTATGAACTTGGTTTGGTGTTTTTAGTTGTTGTTTGTAAATATCATGTCAATTTGTCTCATTTCCTGAATGCTCTTTGTTGCAAGGCTGCAGATATAGATGTTTTGATCCCTCTGGGCATGTGTATAGTAGTTGTGTGCCACAATTTTATTCTGGCTCATATATGGTAGTGGTGTGCGAGAATTTTGTATTTGGTTCCTATATGATAGCACTTTGCAACATTTTGTATTTGGATCATATATGGCAGTGGTTTGCCACACTTTTGTACATGCTTCATTTATGGAATATATATTTCTTATGTACATGGTTCATGGTTCATGGTTCATTCTGCTCATCTCTTTTGTGTCCGATAGTGTTTTGCTTTATCAAATCATGTTTTGGTTGCCACGTGACATGTACTCGGTTTCTTTTTTGGGCAGAGTGTATTGTCTTTTGCTACACAACAACATGGTAATGTTGCTTCAATAAGAGACAACACAGTCTACCCAAAAAAAAATTTGCAGATATGTTCGTCGGTATAGGTGCCGATATGCGTGTCGGTATGCCCAATCGCATACCAGTGCTTTTGCCCAGGGATTACAGGGTCAAATATCAACTCTTATATCGACGCAAATATCAACAATTATATCGGCCATTTTGTACCGATGCATATACCGAAGCTTACACTGTGTCGAGGGAAAATGACACCCATGCATTTTCCCTGGTAGAAGCCTCGGTATACCCTTGACATGTTGTAGTGCTATTTCTTTCTGGATCCCAGACCCTAATATCTCCACTTCCTAACCTACTCATAAAAACTTGTTACAAAAACACACTAGGTGTATGAGAAAATAAATGCAAGTGATCAATGACCTGCCATGATACTGAATTCCTTCTTCACGTTCACTATCGTCACAACAAAACTCTAACCATTATGTAGGCACCTTGACTAAAGCCCTCATCCCCAACAATGAAACCAAAAACATGTGTGTTGAGACTTGCAAGGTCCTATGGACTAGTGACAAGTGAGACTAGCTAGCCCTTACATGTCCAAAAAGTGCACATAGTGGTGGTTTGATACACATATTAAATTATCAAAGAGTACGACCTTGTCAAGTGCATGGAAACATGTGCTCTAGTGATGATAGATGTGGGAATAGCTCAAGTAATGCACGCGCAAGTGGGTTTCTACCTCACACGACATCTTCTACATGCGGGTGTGTGTCATGATACTTGGTGCAATAGTATACATAAAATCGATAATTTCTCCTAGCTCTTGTATCTAAATATGGCAGATAATAGGTTGATTTCGAAGCTCTCAATGAGACACATCTATTATCATTGGACTTATATGCTCCAAGTTACACCAAAGAAACTAGGTTTCAAGAATTGCCTACTTACATCTAATGACTCCCTATGCTTCGCACACACAAGATAACAATGGAAAAAGATGAGGTAGGGGTAGACAATACCTCAAAGCATACATTTCACACCTTAAACACAGATACAAGCTCCCAAAGAATAATATACACAAGCAAGACGAAGGAAACACGAATTTCACAAGTTAGTTTTGTATTATGGAAAGATCTATACAAATGTGTCACCAAGTAAGTTTTAAAAGTGTCCTAAATTTGTTCCTTTTGAACAAGTAACTATAATTTTCTCTAAAAATTCCTTAAAAGCTACTATTGTACATGGGTTTTGTTACATTCTTGAGGGAAGGTGCATCTAGAGGACTCCTCTAGTGCATTTACAAGGCTTTCATGAGTTCCATGATGTGATATATGAAAGGGAAAAATGATTAATTACTTGAAAAATATGTGGGCTTGCTATTACTCTCTTCTTATCTTTACTTCTTTCTTTCATCTTTGACTCTCTACAACAATGTTGAAGAACTAGAATAATCAAGACTAGAACAAGGAACAGGACAAGGACTAGAATTGGAACTTTGAAAGTACTTATGTGGCGATAATGAATCCTTGAGCTCCCAAGATTGGCATTGGAAAGAGCGAGAATGTATCTGGCCAAGCCCTCCTTATAAAGGTGTTCAATAGCAATGTTCAAGGATGGTTACAAGTTGATTATGTCATTGATGATGTTACTAATACAAAATAGGACCTCTAGTTATCAGGATCAAGCAAGTGGACAATCAATCTTAGAGTTTTGGAATATTCGAGATGCAATGGAAGTATTGGTTTCTCCAAATTTTGAACCAATCATGAGATATAGAAATTCACATGGAATCTGAGGTTTAGGATGCTTTCCTTTGTTTCCATGCCATCTCCCCCTCAAGTGATGAGTTCCATGAGGAGCGATCATGTTCTTTGGTCTCGGCTTTATTGGACTCTTCTTATGAAATCCTCAAACCTTAATTGGTGCTCTCTAAAGTTTTTCTATAGGTTCCCAAGTATGATCACTGATGTCCTACCTTTTCCAATGAACAAGATACTCAAATATTCCTAAGGATATTCTTGAATCTAGTCCAAAGATATCATTTAGCTGAAAGACGACTAGATCATTTGTGAGACCGAATGGCATAACTACATATTCAAAATGCCCATACCTTGTTTGAAATGGTGTCTTCCATTCGTCTCCTTCTCTCATCTTGGCAAGATTCTAAGTTCGTTGAATGTCAATCTTTGTAAATAACTTTGCTTTTCCAAGGTGTTCCAAGAGTTTTGATATGTGTGGTAGAGGGTATCTATTTTTTATAGTGAATTTATTCAACCCATGATAGTCTAAACACATTTATAGAGCCCCATCATTTTTCTTTACAAATAGGATAGGACTCCTGCACGAGACTTTGAGTTTCTAAAAAACCCCTTTGCTAGATTCTTATCAATATTCTTTAATTCTATGATTTCCTTTGGTGATAGTCTATAGATTGGTGCAAAGGGTGGTTGTGCTCCCTCCTAAATTTTGTTGATATATTTACGTAGTGATGTGTGTGAACACTCTAGAACCGTCGGGGTAATTTTTTCCCTCTTTAGGAGGTTTTTTTCCCTCGCTTGTATATATGCCTATTACTCTAATGGGCTACTTATCTTTGTACATTCTAGTGGCAATACATTTAGTATTGTGCATTGTGCTCCAAGCTTCTTGTTCTTCCTTATGTTGTTCGCATGCTTCTACACACCTCAAACTCCAACAATTGGTATCAGAGCAAGTCGCCGCTTCATCTAGGGTGTCGTCGACACCCCTCTAGTCACAGTCTCATAATCGCACAAAATTTGGTGAGCATACACAAGATGATTAGGAGTTAAAAACTGCTTTTCTTTGTGGTGTCAAAATTGCGATCTAAGCTCGTTTTGGCCTTTGAACACACTATCACAATGCTTATGTAGGCAATTTAGTATTTTTGTGCCAAAGATGTATACATGTATTGGTTCGCTAGTATAAGCATCTCGAAGCCTACTACAGGTCTAGCAGAACTCAACGGGGTAGTTCTATTCAACTTTTTGAGATACAGTCATTTTTTTGCATCAAGCTATTTTAATAAGTAGCCATGGCTGAAAGCAGTGATGTATTCCGTATGTTGGTTGTTGAGGATAAGTTGGATGGTACCAATTACCCATTATGGGCTTATATGATGCATCATGTATTGGTTGCAAGAGGACTGTAGAATATTGTGGAGGGTGTTGAAAAACGTCCTATTTACACCTGCAAATACAGTGGTTGAAGGTGATGCAGATGACATTGAAGATGATGATATTCTTTAGATTCCTATTCGTGTTGTGGTTCCTACTACATCTATTGCAAAGAAACTTTGTTGGGATGGTAGAGATGCTCAAGCACATGCATTGATAGCCTTCTCTGTCAAACGTGCCATTATTGTCCACATTCGCTCCTGCAAAACAACAAAGGATGCTTAGGATACATTAACCACTTTGTACCAGGCTAGGAATGAGGCTCTTGTTGCTTACCTCCCAAAATAGTTGGAGAGTGAGCACATGAATGAAGGAGATTCCATGGACAATTTTTTGACAAAGATAAAAGATTTGAAGGAACGGTTGATTTCTACTGATGAAGTCTTACCTGATAGTTCACTTATGTAGACTGTTCTGAATGGTCTTCCCGATTCATATCACAGTTTTGCTTCTACTCTTTGCTTGATGATGAGAGGCAATCCAAATGCCTTAACATTTGAGGAGTTAATCTTTGTTCTATTGCAGGAGGATCAGTCTAGGCAGAACAAGTCCATTATGCATGTTGCACATCAAGCTTTTCTAGCTACTCAAAGGGGCAAAGGTAAATGGAGCTTTTCTACTAGTAAGCAAAAATCTGCCAATTTTGCACAATCAAAGAAGGATGATAGAGACAGAAGAAAATAGAAAAGCAAAAAAAAAATTGGAAATACTATAAAGGAAATGATCATGTCATAAAGAGTTGTCCAAACCTGGCTGCTAAAGAGGCAAGGAAGAAAGAGGCTGGAATGGTTGTTGCAAAGGCCTCTACACCCAAAACAGAATTTGCTAATCTTGTGCAGAATGAAGAATGGGAATTTACCACTGTTTGCAGTTATGAACCATCTTCTCATGAACAATGTTTGTTTACAGTAGATTCATATGTTTGGTACTTTGATGGTGGGGCAACCAAACATATTACCTTGCAGTGTAGTTTCTTCACTTCACTAGAGTCTGCCCCCATAGGGAACACTGTCACATGTACCAACAACTCCTCTTATCTTGTCATGGGAGTTCTAAGATCATTCTGACTGTTGGATGGTAGGTCTTTTACATTATCAGATGCTTTATTTGTGCCAGGGATCAAGAAGAATATGTTATGAGTTTCAACTTTAGCCAATATTGGTTTGGTTGTGAAATTTGCTGATGGTAGAGGTACAGTTCATGATTTGTCAAATGGCAACATCATTATTGCTTCTAGCATTTTATGTCGTGGATTGTATAAGCTCATAGACTATGAAAAATCTTTGAATGATTCACTATGTGCAGTACATGATTCTAAGGCTATGTCAGATGCAAAGCTTTGGCATGCACGCTTTGGTCATCTGAATTTTGCTAGTTTTCTACACTTGTAGAAATCTAAAATGGTATCCTCTTTGCCAAAATTTGAGGCACGTGGTAAACACGTCTATCAAGCTATATTTTGGGCAAAATGCAGCATTCCTCATTCCCAAAAGATGGTTCAGTTTGAGCTACTACTCAAAAATTGCAGCTTATTCACAGTGTTGTCTTAGTCCTTTGCAGACACCCTCTTCTGGAAACTATCTTTACTTTGTGAATTTCATTGATGATTTTTCCAGGCATGCATGGATATATCCATTGAAAGAAAGGTCCAAAGTGTTTATGTGCTTCAAATAGTTTTTTTATTTGGCTAAAAATCTGTCAACATGTAAAATGGGCATCCTTCGTTCTGGTCGAGGGGGGGAATATATGTCTTCTAACTTAAATGCATTTTTGGCTAAATGTGGGATAAAGCATTAGTGTACAGTGCCATATACACCTCAATTGAATGGAGTTGCTGAACAAAAAAACGGATCACCCATGGAGATGGCAAGGTGTATGGTCAAGAGTCAAGCTTTACCACATCGTTTTTGGCTTGAGGCTCTTATGTGTGCAACATATGTACTTAACATGTCTCCCACTAAAGAACTGCAATCTATCACTCCATATGAGGATTTGCATGGTCGTAAGCCATATGTTGCTCACATGTGTGTTTTTGGTTGTCTAGCATATGCATTAGTGCCTGAGCAACAACACAGGAAATTGGATGATAAAGCAGTGCAATGTATTTTTGTTGGGTACAATTATGAAAGTAAAGGCTATCATTTGTATCATCCACAGACTAAACACATTTTGGTTAGCCGTGATGTTGTTTTTGTGGAAGATGTTATTCAGCCATTACTTTCATGTACTAAGGAGACATCGATTAGCTCCAAAGACATGTATGACACTTTGCTTCCCTTTTTTACAAGTGGACAGTCTAGTTTTGGTCCTAATGAGGAAACTTCTCATTCTTTATAGGTTTAATGTGATGATGCAGATCATTCCATTTTTTATGCAAATTTATATGATGCACTTGTTGATGATAGAGTTGATGATAGAGCTGATATCGAGGAGGCAAAAACTATGCCAAAATGGCTAGTGCAGACTTTGCGTGATAGCAAATTAGATGCATCTCTATCATATCATACTCATTCAAGATCTCATATTGCTTCTTCTGCATCAAATTGCTATGCTATGGTTGCATCGAGTCTTTGTGATGAAAATGAACCCATTTTGTTTGATGAAGCAAAAAAATTACAAAATGGATGTCTGCTATGCAATCAAAATATGATGCTATCATGAAAAATGTTACCTGGTCTTTATGTGACTTGCATCATGGCAAGAAGGCCGTTGGCACTAAGTGGGTATACAAGCTGAAGTGTAAGCTTGATGGAATAATTGATAGCTATAAGGCTAGGCTTGTTGCATAAGGTTATGCTCAGGAAAGAGACATTGATTTTGATGAGACCTTTACTCCTCCTTGCCGAATGACTACCGTTCATAGCATCTATGTACTTGCAGCTCATCTGTTGATATATTTAGGTAGTGATGTGTGTGAACACACTAGGACTGCCGGGGCACTTTTTTTCCTCTTTAGGAGGTTTTTTTTCCCTCGGCTTGTATATACGCCTATTGCCCTAATGGGCTACTTATCTTTGTACATTCTCTAGTAATACATTCAGTATTGTGTGTTGTGCTCCAAGCTTCTTCTTCTTCATTGTGTTGTTCGCGTGCTTCCACAGACGTCTAACTCCAACAATTGGTATTAGAGCAGGTCGTCGCTTCATCTAGGGCACCATCGACACTCCTCCGTTTGCAGTCTCAGAAATCACGATCTGAGCTCGTTTCGGCCTCCGAATGCACTATCGCAGTGCTTGTGCAGGCTATTTTGTCTTTTTGTGCCAAAGGTATATACCTGTTTCTGTTCGCCAGTATAAGCGTCTCGAAGTTTGCTACAGGTTTAGCAGAACTCGTCTGGGCAGTTCCGTTCAACTTTTTGAGATACAGTCAGTTTTCTACATCAAGGTATTTTAGTCACCAACCATGGCTGAAAGGAGTGATGTATTTCGTACGTTGGCTCTTGAGGATAAGTTGGATGGTACCAACTACCCATTATGGGCTTATATGATGCGACATGTATTGGTTGCAAAAGGATTGTGGAACATTGTACAGGGTGTTGAAAGACGTCCTGTTACACCTATAACAACAGGTACTGCGAATACAGGTGCTGGAGCTGATGAAGATGGTGTCGAAGATGATATTGTGCAGATTCTTGTTCGTGCTGTTGTTTCTACTGCACCTTCTGCAGAGCAGATTCATTGGGATGGCAGAGATGCCCAGGCACATGCATTGATAGCTTTGTCTGTCAAACGTGCCATAATTCCTCATATTCGTTCTTGCAGAATAGCTAAGGATGCTTGGGATACACTTACCACATTGTACCAAGCTAGGAATGAGGCTCGTGTTGCTTACCTCTGAAAACAGTTGGAGAGTGAGCACATGAATGAAGGTGATTCTATGGACAGTTTCCTAACAAAGATCAAAGACTTGAAGGAACAGTTGATTTCTGTTGATGAGGTTATACCAGATAGCTCACTTGTGCAGACCGTTCTAAATGGTCATCCTGATTCATATCAGAGTTTTGCTTCTACTCTTCAGTTGATGATGAAAGGCAATCCAAATGCCTTGTCATTTGAGGAGTTAGTCTCTGTTTTGTTGCAGGAAGATCAGTCCAGGCATAACAAGTCCATTATGCGTGTTGCAGATCAAGCTTTCTTGGCTAGTCAGAAGGGCAAAGGAAAATGGAGTTCTTCTACTAGTAAGGAGAAATCTGCAAATGCTGCACATTCGAAGAACCAAGACAAAGATGAGAAAAAAATCAGAAAAGCAGAAATTGTTTTGTAAGTACTGTAAAGGGAATGATCATATCATAAAGAATTGTCCAAAACTGGCTGCAAAAGAGGCAAAGAAGAAAGAGGCTGGAATGGTTGTTGCAGAAGCCTCTACACCAAAAACGGAGTCTGCTAATCTTGTGCAGGAAGAAGAATGGGCATTCACTACTGTTTGCAGTTTTGACCGATCTTCTCATGAGCAGTGCATGTTTGTAGTAGACTCAGATGTTTGGTACTTTGACAATGGGGCGACCAAACATATTACCTCGCAGCGTAGTTTCTTCTCTTCACTCGAGCCTGCCCCTACAAGGAATACTGTTACATGCGCCAACAACTCCTCTTATCCTGTTATGGGAGTTGGTAAGATCATTTTGACTACTGCTGATGGTAGTTCTTTCACTTTGTCAGATGCTTTATTTGTGCCAGGGATCAAGAAGAATTTGTTATCATTTTCTGCATTAGCCAAGATTGGCTTGGTTGTGAAAGTTGTTGATGAGAGATGTACAGTTCATGATCTGTCAAATGGCGATGTTATTATTGCTTTTGGCATTTTATGTCGTGGGCTGTATAAGCTCATAGACTATGAAAGATCTAAAAATGATTTGGCATGTGCAGTAAATGATTCTCAGGCTATGTCAGATGCAAAGCTTTGGCATGCACGCTTTGGTCATCTGAATTTTGCTAGTTTGCTACGCCTGCAGAAATCTGAAACGGTGTCCACTTTGCCCAAACTTGAGGCACCTGGAAAACATGTTTGTGAAGGCTGTATTTTGGGCAAAATGCAGCGTTCCTCTTTTCCAAAAGATCGTTCAATTCGGGCTACACAGAACTTGCAGCTTGTACATAGTGATGTCTGTGGTCCTATGCAGACACCCTCTTTTGGAAATTACCTTTACTTCGTGACTTTCATTGATGATTTTTCTAGGCATGCATGGGTATATCCACTCAAAGCAAAGTCCGAAGTGTTCATGTGCTTTAAACAGTTTTTGGTTTTGGCTGAAAATCTATCAGCATGTAAAATGGGCACCCTCCGTTCTGATCGAGGGGGGAATATATGTCTTCTGATTTTAATGCATTTCTGGCTGAACGTGGGATAAAACACCAATGTACAGTGCCTTATACATCTCAACAGAATGGAGTTGCTGAACGAAAGAACAGGTCACTCATGGAGATGGCGAGGTGCATGGTCAAAAGTCAGGCTTTACCACATAGTTTCTGGCTTGAGGCTGTCATGTGTGCAGCATATGTACTGAACAGGTGTCCAGTAAAGCGCTGCAGTCTATCACTCCATATGAGGCTTGGCATGACCGCAAGCCATCTGTTGCTCATCTGCGTGTTTTTGGTTGTTTGGCATATGCACTAGTGCCTGAACAACATCGCAGAAAATTGGACGATAAGGCAGTAAAATGTATTTTTGTTGGGTACAGTTCTGAAAGTAAAGGCTATCGTTTGTATCATCCACAGACTAAACGCATTCTGGTTAGCCGTGATGTTGTCTTTGTGGAAGATGCTATTCAGCCATTGCTTTCATGTACTAAGGAGACATCTGTTAGCTCCAAAGACATGTATGATACTTTGATGCCTCTTTTTACAAGTGGACAGTCTAGTACTGGTCCTAATGAGGCAACTTCTCAGCCTTTGCAGGTTTTATATGATGATGTAGATCATTCCATTTCTGATGCAGATTTACATGATGCACTTGTTGATGAGAGAGTTGATATTGAGCAGGCAAAAACTATGCCAAAATGGCTGGTGCAGACTTTGCGTGATAGCAAATTAGATGCACCTTTGTCATATCATACTCGTTTAGGCTCTCATAGTGCATCCTTTGCATCAGATTTCTATGCTATGGCTGCGTCTAGTCTCTGTGATGAGAATGAGTCTGTTTCTTTTGATGAAGCACAGAATTCAGAAAATTGGATGGCTGCTATGCAATCTGAATATGATGTTATAATGAAGAATGGTACATGGTCTTTATGTGACTTGTCTCCTGGCAAGAAGGCCATTGGCACTAAGTGGGTATACAAGCTGAAGCGTAAACCTAATGGTACAGTTGACAGGTATAAGGCTAGGCTTGTTGCAAAGGGTTATGCACAGGAAAGAGGCATTGATTTTGATGAGACCTTTGCACCTACATGCTGTATGACTACTGTTCGGAGCATTTGTGCACTTGCAGCCCGCACAATTTATAAGGTCTATGCTCTAGGAGGATATCTGCATTCTTCTTCTCAAAGACCTCTTGAAAATCCTAGTATTGACTAGATAGCTTCATTGGATCATCTTTCTTAGACTCTTGAGATGGTATGGCATAGATCATATATGTTGATTCCTTGCTTACCGCATATATGAAAGCTTTGGCTCCTACATATATCGAGTTCTTTGAGATATCTCGATGAGTGATTTTATTTTTTTCCCAATTGATATCTGGGTTATGTTTCTTTAGCGAGGCCATTTTAATGATAACACGATTTATGGGACTCGATATTACATTAAAACATATGTGGGAATCATGATCACCAACGAAAACTCTTAATTGTATGGTTTCCATGGTAATATCCCTAGATGCTAGAGATCGTCCATTTACTAGTTCAACTACTACTAGTTTGTTCTTTTGAAGTATTGGAATCCTGTGCTTTTTAACCATTCCTTCATCAATGAAACATGAGGAGGCTCTTGAATTGAATCTGGCTATAAGGGAAATTTCTTCTTATGCATGATCAACTTGACATGGGCAAAAATGTTTCTATGGGTGTTGCTAGAACTACAAGACCCTTTCTTATACCACGGTCTAGCTATACGGTCTCCTTTACAACTGGACTTCCTTCTTTCCCTGCTCTACAAAGGTGACTACAACTCTGGAAATTGTTCTCTTGTTGGGGCAATTAATTGCAATATGGCCAAGGTTTCCACAGTAGAGGCATAACTTGTTATCTCTCCTTGTCTATTTTTCTTTTGGGATTAGAGGCTCAAACCTAGTTATGTCTATCTTCATAGGTTCACGCATATGTTCTTCTCTAGGAATGGGATGGAAGGGTTTCCATTGGTGAAGTCTTCCTTCTACTTGTTTTTCTTATTTCCTTTCAAAAATGTAATTATCACATTGAATGGATTGGGTGATGTATTCAATCAATGTCTTGACCTCTAGCATCATGAGTAGAAGGTCCTTCACATCGTCTCTTAAACCCCATCTAAATTGGCTTATGTAATAATCCTCATGCCAAGTGAGATCACATATCAATTGCCTAAAGTTTGATGCAAAAGTAGAGGCACAATGGTTACCTTAACTTAGCTTCTAAAGTTTTGTTTGTGCCACTCGATTAGTGTCTACATCTCCAAATGTGGTAGTGAGATCTCAAAGAAACTCCCATAGTCATGAAGTACTACTATATTCTTCTCCAAAGATTGGGGTGAACCATGATAATTCTTGACCACAGAGTAGGGTTCCAATAAAATTGACCTTGGATGCCTCATCAAGGTATCTATCAAGCTACATACATTATGTATAATTTAACTTGCGACAAGAATCTGTGGAACTTCGTGTGATCACCATCAAACTTTTCTAGCATGAAAATCTTGGGTTCCTTCATGAAGGATGAATAAGGGCATTGATTCACTTGAATGCTTCCTTGATTTTCTTGGAGATTCTTGATTTGTTCTTGTAATTCTTGGATGATTGTGCCTCCATGCACGGGATATCCCATCTTGACTTGTATCTATTGATGAATTAGGTCCTCAACTTGTTGCAGGAGACTTTGAAGTGATGCCACAATATGTTCATCTTTGTTCTCCATGATGCCTAATCTTGGATAGAATTTAGTCTTGTCAGAATGCTAAGGAAACACCATATTGTGACCTCTAGCTAAACTAGATAATATTTTAGAATTATACTTCTGATTACAAGAGTACCCATGTAGGCAAAATAATACAAGAATATATAAGTTATACAAGAAGTCCCACAACCCAAGATTGATAAGTATGGACAAAATGGAATAGATGGAATACAAGAGATCTCAAAAACCCCAATCGTAGATATGAAACATGATATCCAAATTATAAGAACTCCCTTGCGGGAGGTGAACTGGATACAAGAAATATCTTAACAAGATCTTGTACTACGAGATTACAAACCAAGGACAAGAATAGATGTCCAAGAACTAGACTAATGAGAACTAGAAGAAGGAACAGGAGAAGAACTCAAACTGGAACTTTTGAAGTACTTACTTGCTGATCATATCTCCTTGAGCTCCAAAGAATGGCATTGGAAAGACTGAGAATGTGTGTGGCCAATCCCTTCTTATGTAGGTGATCAAGGGAGTGATCAAGGATGGTTATGAATTGATGATGTCATTGATGATATCAGTGGTCTGAATCAAGACTTTTGGTTATTAGAATCAAGCAAGTAGATAGTCAATCCTAGGGTTTTTGCATGTTTGAAATGTAATGGAAGCATTAGTTTCTCCAAATTCTTAACCAATCATGAGACAAAGAGAGTCACATGGAATCTGAGGCTTAGGATGGTTTCCTTCATGCCAATGAAACAAGACTTTATGGGGCATTATGGATATTATAGATGCTTCATAGCTATGTATATAGTGAAAACTAAACCTCTTTATGAACTTCTTAACCAGTTTGAATGGACATCAAAATGTGAAGTTTCATTTTAGAAATTGAACAAGAGGCTAATTAACATGCAAATTTTAAGAGTGCCAAAATGGAATGATTCATTTCACATTCATGTGGACACATCCAATTATGCTATAGGATGTATTGTAGCATGACCGATAGATGAAGGAAATCTAGATTTCCCCACAAACAAGTTTAAGATTTTTGTGGATCATCAAGCCTTATTTACTTACTCAATAAATTATGCATAAAGGGACATCTATTTTGATGATTCTTGTTAAGGTAGTCATAAAGAAAGGAAAAAATCATGTGAGAGTTGACGACCTATCTAGACTTACTGATGGATAAGCTACAAGTGGTGTAAAAAATGATGACATTCATGATGCTATTTGTTTATTGTGGAAATAGTTCTTAAGTGGGCACAATTGTTAGGTCCTATTCTCACTTATAGAAAAATGCACAAGAATATCCACATATCACAAGCACACCTAAAAACTACATCTAAAGGTAGGATGCATATATCATCAAGATAATCAAGGAGTTCTCTATTGTTGCCTAGACGATTCTAAGCACAAAAGACTCATCAAAATGGTTCATCCATATATATTAGGCTCACATTTTCCAAAGTCTCATACATTGAAAAATCTAAGATGCTTGGGGTGTACATTGGAGAAGGATGTGGTCAATTTTGTACAAGCTTGTAAGATGCGCTAGATACATAGACATATTGAACATGTCACACTTTGTAGATTTGTCACATATCCCAATTGGAGTCTAACTTTGGTTCACTTCCTTGAGTTTGGTGACCTTCCCCTTGTCCTATACACTTCAAGGAAAAGATCTTTTCAAGAAACTACAAAGGATTGCACTTTGATAAATAATCAATTGTATACAAAAGGAAAAGATGATTTCTTAAGAATTTATGTTCATGAGTTCGAGTGATTATCATCATTGCAAGTTTCTCACTCTAGAGTAGTGGGAGGATAGGCATATGGTGGCCTACCATGAGAATAGATATTGAAGGTTTTGTAAAATGATGTGATGTTTGTCAACATGCTAAGTACCCATTTAGAAAGGATGAAACACCCTTTTAAACCTATGATTGGAGGTAGAGCATCTGATGCAAAATGGGCAATCAATTTTTTGGACCCATTGATCATCCTTCTTGTGGTTCTTATGCTCAATATATTATAATGACCATTGACTATGTGACTAAGTGGGTGGAAGCTAAAGCCACACAATGTTGTGATGCACAAACAACAATCTGATTCTTGCTTTGAACAATTCTCTACATGATCTGGCCTTCTTATTGAGATAGTTGATGATCAAGGAATACACTTCATTAGTGAATTAATTACCTCTTTCTTAGATGAAATCACGATCACTTATTGTATATCAACACCTTATCATCCTTGGGCTAAGGACTAGGAAAAATCCTCCAACAAGGTATCATCCAATGTTCTTACTAAATTGGTCAATAAAAATTGATCAGATTGGGACAAGCAATTGCATCACATAATCTAGCATATCGAGTTGTTTACAAGATTGCTCTTGGTGCTCCCCCATTCAACTTAATATATGGAAAACAAGCTATTTTTTGCATTGTTTTTTTTTTTGTTCCTACTCCTTGAGTTTCCCAAAGATATCAATGGCAAAGCGATGATCTTTCATGCTTGCTAGATAGCTTAGGCTAATTGCAAGAAATGCATCTACAAACTATAGTTGGTATTTATGCTAACGAAAAAAGAAAAAAGGCATACTTTAGATTTCACATCAAAGACAACTAGATCCTAGTTTATACTCTCAAGCAACATGCTAAAAAGTTGCAAAAGAGAGTGTCAGACCTCTAGTAATTCATCATATCTTGTGTAGTGCTCCATCCTTGGAAAGAGATCATGTTTTTAATTATGTTAGTAGAAGTAGAATCAAGATCTACATGGAATCTTTAACAGATGAAATGTTGCAACGATTGCAAAAGTCCAAAGATCATAAACAAGAAGAACAATTTATTCAAAAGTAATCTCAAGCTAAAGCAAAAGCATGTATACATAAAAAAAATCTTTGGAGTCAGTAGACTATAAGAAAAAATGACCTACAACTATACCTTTAGCTATGTAAAGGATTGTGGAGAAGAGAAAATTCATCTTAGATAAGTGCCCTCACCTTTCTGATTCTTAGGAGATGCCAAGGAAATGAAGATTAATATTTTAATTGATATTGGTGCATTTAGATATATCATTCATGCTTCACATATTGATGCATTAAAATCTCACATTGTATTTCACAATGCACATTTGGTAGGTCTAGACATTTTACAACCTAGTGCCTAGGTGATCTTGCCAAGATACCAAGCCATCCTCTAATTTGACAAAACACCCTATGGCAGCAAAAACATGCCCCGCATTACTGAAAGATGGTTTCAAAAAGAAACCCTAGTTGCAAAAAAAAATGAAGAACCAAGATTTGGATCCCTAAGTGCACCATTCCTTTACCTCTTTTGATCGATCCCTCTAAAACCTAAGACTGAGTGGCACGTTCACATGTCATTAGTTTGTGGCCTAATGCTTCTGAAAATCACTCACACATGTTGATATCTCAGTATAAGGATTCTTAGACACAATCTACTAAGTTATTTTAGAGACCCAAAGCTCCTCCACGACCTTCATATCTAGAGATATTGAACAAACCATAGAAGACATTTACAGTAATTTTGTATCATGAAAAGACTATGACCGTTCTTTAATTGATGTACAAGGATAGATCTCCACTCGCTCATCTAGTACACATACTATCCAAGATTCTTGAGGCATCATTGAGATTAGCATAGCTCAAAGTAGGCACATGGTTGAATTTATATAATATGATTATAAATGCTCAAATAATCACCAAGTAAAAGCCACTCATATAATTTGAGGATCCCTATGTCATATGGTTCTATCTTTTGGATCTTCAAAGCTTAAAATTAATGAATCAGAGAGAGCATAATAACACTTATCTACTTATATGCATGATTAGAACTTGAACTTGGAACATTAATAATCAAAGTCCACTTCAACTTTCTCACTTTGTAAAAAAATTATGTTCATAGACATGTTTTTTTCATGTTGCTTGTCTATATATTGTGGGAGTCCCATACATAATGTCTGATTCATACAGATAACTAAGGATTGTGATTCTTTTCCACTTTCAATCAAAATCCACCAAGGTAGCACTAGGACATTGGTTCTAGAATAACATCAATGAACTATGGACCAAGGGCAGATTCATCTTTGTTCTAACTTGGGGATTGCATTATACAATTTATTTCTTACCTAAAGAGTTTGAAGTATTACAACAATCACCTGAAGTTTTGGCAACACGAACTAAGCTTGGAAGTGGCACATATTTCTCCTTGCAATTGATTAGGTCAAATTTTGATTATTGCATCGAGGTCATGGATAGATTGCAGATGCTAGATAATCTTAAGTTGAGTTATGCATAGTAAATCAAGGATCCAACAACTTGTTGATAGAGAACAACATCCAATGCATATCCAACATCATGAAGACTGAATCATAAATTTGCTTCCATGGGAGTGTGAATGGTTTGCATTCTTCAAGGCAAAAATGTTGCAATAATGTGTTAATGTATCTTGTTTGACACAAAATTATTCCCTCATCAACTTGCATTAAATGAATTCTTAAATAATGATGCAAATCCCCAAATTTGACATCTCAAAAGAGGCATATAAATCAACCTTAAATTCAACAAAATGCTTCTAGTTAGGGCTAGTGAGTAGCATATAATTAACATATACAACAATGATCAAAATTACATCATCTACACACTTAACATATAAGGTGCTCTCAATTGGAAAACTCTCAAAACCATATGCTATCAAGTAGGCCTCTATCTTCCCATACCAAACATGTGGTCCTTGCTTCAAACCATATAATGCCCTTTTCAATTTACAAACTTTGTTTTCATGCCCTTTCTACACAAAACCATGGGGTTGAAATACGTACACTTCTTCATGTAAGTCCCCCATTCAGAAATGTAGTTTTAATGTCCAACGGATATACATTCCAACCACGATAAGCTACAAGTGCACAAATGCTATGGATGGTCTTCATGTGGAATGTGGGAGCAAAGGTGTCATCAAAATCAATGCCTCTCTCTTGAGCATAACCTTTGGTAACAAACCTAGCCTTATACCTATCAACTTTCCATTGAAACCAACCCAATCTCAGTCAAGAACAACATGTAAATCTGATGAAGACTCAACCATATATTTGTTTCCATGGGAGTGCAAATAGATTCACATTCTTCAAGGCCAAAATGCTACAATAATGTATCAATGTATCTTGTTTGACACAAAGTTATCACTTGATCATCTTGCATTAACTGAATGCTTAAATAATGATGCAAATCCTCAAATTTGACATTTCAAAAGAGGCATGCAATTCATATCATTAGCATATATAAAAATGATCGAAAGTACATCATCTACATGCTTAACATATAAGGTGTTCTGAGTTGGACAACTCTCAAAACCATATGCTATCAATTAGGCATGTATCTTCTCATACCAAGCATGTGGTGCTTGCTTCAAACCATATAATGCCCTTTTCAACCTGCACACTTTGTTTTCATGACCTTTTTGCACAAAACTATAGGGCTGAAATATATACACATCTTCATGTAACTCACCATTGAGAAATGTATTTTTAATGTCCAACAGATGTACATTGCATCCTTGATAAGCTTCAAGTTCATAAATGCTATGGATGGTGTTCATTCGGCATGTGGGAGCAAAGGTATCATCAAAATCAATGCCTCTCTCTTGAGCATAACCTTTGGTAACAAGCCTAGCCTTATACCTATCAACTTTCCATTAGGCTTACGATTCAACTTGTATACCCATTTAGTGCCAATGGCCTTTTGCTTGGAGGCAAATCACATAAAGGGTGAGTAACATTCTTCATAATAACATCATATTCTAATTGCATAGAAATCATCCAATTTTTTTGGATTTTGTGCTCCATCAAAAGAAACAAGCTCCTTCTCATCACAAAGACTAGAGACAACCATTGCATAACAATATGATGAAAAGAAAGCACTATGAGAGCCTAAACAAGTACAATCTTACAAAGCTACATCTAATTTTCTATCTCTCAAAGTCTACACCAACATCTTCTATGTCAACCCTCTCATCATTAAGTGCATCATATAAATTTGCATCGAAAATGGAATGATCTACATCATTATTTGGAACCTATAAAGGCTAAGAAATTACCTCATTTGGTATAGCACTTGACTATTCACTTGTAAAAAGAGGTAGCAAGTGGTATACACTCATGCTAATTGATGTCTCCTTGGTACAAGAAAGTAAGGGCTGAATTGCATCTTCCACAAAAACAACATAACGACTAACCAGAATGCCTTTTAGTATGTTGATGATACAGACAATAGTTTTTGCTTTTAGGATTGTATCCAACTAAAATACATCTTAGTAATTTATCGTTTAGTTTTTTTTGGTTGTTGTTCATGCATTAATGCATATGCCAAAAAACTAAAGACATGCAAATGAGAAAAAGATGAATTCTGACCATGCCAAGCCTTAGATTGACTGATACATTGCAGTGCTTTGGTGGCACACTTCTGAAGTACATATCTTTCACACATAATAACCTGAAGACAAAAGCTATGTGTTTAAGCTTATTTTTTGACCATACAACTCACCATTTCCATGAGAAACTTAGAAATGATATGGTGGAGGATCTTCCATTGGTTAACCATAAATACGCACTTCACCAGATTTAAATAAAACTTATATATGTGACACTTATCAAAGATGCATCTCATATCTGAAATATGTTGACTATGAGCCTTTGAATGAGCACATAGATTGTCAACATAGACCTCTAAGCATTCCAAAAGGAATTCTTTAAATATGTGACAAATAAGTCTCTAAAAAGTGGTAGGAGCATTGGTTAACTCAAAAGGCATGAACTTAAATGCATATATACCCCATCCTATACCAAATTTTGTCATGTGTTTGGTCTTAGAGTGGTATGGATATAAACTATAAACTATAAACTTCCTTTTGAGCAACCCATTCCTTTAAATTTTCCCTAATTTTAGCTTTGTTCACTTTTTCAAATTGATGCAAGCTCTAAGCTTTTCCATTTTTCTTGGGAACTAGTAGCACCACACATGAAACCCACCTCATATGCTCTGTTTCGTAAATAAAGTCTGCTTCCAAAAACCTATGAATTTCCTCTTTGATTTTCTTAGAATAGGTATCCTCATATGTGTATGACTATTGGGTAATTGTCCCTAATTGTGGCTTTGTTTACTTTCTTCAAATTGGTGCAAACTCTTAAGTTTTCCATTTTTCTTGGGAACTAGTACCACCATCGGTGAAACCCACCCCATGTGCTCTATTTTATAAATGAAGTTTTCTTCCAATAACCTATCAATTTCCCCTTTGATTTTCTTAAAGCAGGTCTCATTATATGGGTATGGCTTCTATTTCACAAGTTCTTCTTCTATTGCCATGGAAATCCTATGAAAACGAATCTCCAAATATCCATCTTTGAGATCTTTATAAGAGCAAACAAAAACATCATGATATTTGAAGTGCTGTGATGGTGATGCACCACAATGGATTCTCCTTCTCGAGAGCTCCACAAAAATACCCTTGCAGTAGAAAATCAAGCTCCATATGCAACACATAGTACTCCGCATAGACCTGCAGACTATGCAAAAAAACACAATACATAGAGAAAATAAACACATACTTCTTAGGTGTTACAAATGCGATCAAACTTATAGTATGTGACTGATCAAGCCACTATATGTTTTATTAAAGAACATATACAAAAGTTTTTGATGGCCATTTGACATTTCACATGGACATTAATGGTAAGAATCTCTCATTAAAGGCCAATCTGGCCAACATGACTATGGAAGAAAAAACAAAGAATGATAAAGAATATGTTGTGATGGTGATGCACCATAGCAGATTCTCCTTCTTGAGAGCTCCATGGCGATACCCTTGCAATAAAAAATAGATCTCTGAATGTTGCACATAGTACTCTGCACATGCCTGTAGAATACAAAAAAAAAAACAATACACAAAGAGAATGAACACAAATTTCTTACTTGTTACAAATGTGGATAAAATTATAGTCTATGGCTGATGAGGCCACTATATGTTTTATTAAATAAAATATACAAAAGTTTCCTATTTGGCCTTTCACATGGACAGTAATGGTAATGATCTCCCACTAAAGGCCAATATGGCCAAAGTGACTGTTTGGGTTCAAGAACACATAGCTACTTACACAATCTGCAAACTTCTAAAAATTCAACCTCAACACTGATCTTCACACACAGAGAAAAATACTTGCAAGCATACTTCAGATTCAGCACTTTTATGCTGCGACAGAATACTATGTCATGCTAAATTTTCTCATATAACCACTTGCATTGAATAGAGAATACAAAATATATTCATTGAAGTTCTTAAAAAACACAGAATTACAAGATAATCGAAACACTTCTCTCAATTGATGATAATCGAAACACTTCTTAAAAAACACAGAATTACAAGATAATCGAAACACTTCTCTCAAATGATGATATTGGACGGCTTGAACTATGTTAAGCCTGCTCAGTTACGTAAACAGATTCCTTTCCACTTTAACTCTAGGCTCTTCGTCTTCTCTCCTCTCTCGATTCCCTGAAAGATGCTTCTTTTTCCCCTTAGATACTCGCACAACCAAAACCAACGACAAAAATCACGCGACATAAACATCTAACTAATTTGTAGCTGTTTATTAAAATTTCGAGTGAGCAAAATACGGATTCAACAAACTCCGAGTCAACAACATTCCGAGTCAGCAACTTCAGCATCCGACTTAGCACTTGTTCTTGCATTTTCTCTCTTGTCAATAGTGACTATGGGAGCAAAATGAAGAATGATAAAGATTACCTAAGTGTAAATACACACTATACCTTCCACCTGATGGGCATGTTACACAATATACAAGTAATTATGTAAGATCATTAATCAAGTAATCCCCATCAAGTGACAATAATGTCGAAATTTATCATGTGATAGAGCTTTAGTCAAAGCATCTATAGTGTTAACTTGAGTATGAACTTCTCAAGAATAATGCATGCAATGGCTAAGCAGTCTCTAATGAACCTCAATGTGCTTGGTCTTTGCATGATAGATGAGATTCTTATCCAAAGCAATGGCATTTTGTCTATTATTGAGCAAATAAGATACATGTTGAGGTAGATCCATATCACAAATAAGATGAGGAAGCCACAATGCTTCCTTACATGCCTCACTTGGTGCAACATTCTCTACTTCTGTAGTGGAAACAATTGTGCATTTTTTAAGACGAGATCTCCAAGAGATAGCACCTCTAGCAAGATAAAAAATGTACCCTGATGTAGACTTTCGATTGTCTACACAACCTGCATAATCAAAGTTTGTGTAAACAATAATGGATGGCTTCCCTCTACTCAAGCATAGACACTTGTCCTTAGTGTCACTCAGATATCTCAAAGTCATCTTGATTGCTTCCCAATGATTCTTGCTATGATTAGACATATATCTTCTCACAACTCCCACTGCAAATGCAATGTCTGGGCAGGTAGCTACCATAACATACATGAGACTACCAGCAACATACTGATAAGGAATTTTGGTCATGAATTCCCTTTCCTTATCTAACTTGGGGCAATCATTCTTGCTCAATTTCACATATGTGGGTAACAGTGTACCCAATGACTTTCCACCCTTCACATTAAACCTATGAAGTACTTTGGATATGTATGCACTTTGAGAGAAGTATATGCATCTTTTACTCCTATCCCCCAAATCCTTCACATATGTGGGTAACGGTGTATCCAATGACTTTCCACCCTACGTATTAAACCTATGAAGTACTTTGGATATGTACGCTCTTTGAGACATGTATATGCATCTTTTACTCCTATGCCAAGAATATGTTTGGCATCCCCCAAATCTTTCATATCAAATGTCTCAATCAACTTCTTTTTTAGAATCAACAAGCCATAAGAGGACTTCCCAACAATCAACATATCATCAACGTATCATCAACATAAAGTATCAAGAATATCAAGCTACCATCTGAGCATCTCTTTGTGTAGAGACAATGATCCTCATTGCTTTGAGAATAGCATTGGGACTTCATAAAAGCATCAAAATTTTGGTAGCATTGTCTAGGGGACTATTTAAGCCCATATAAACTCTTCTTTAAAACCCTTTGCAACAAGTCATGCTTTATAGTTTGGAGAAGCACTATCTAATGTGAATTTCAGCTTATATACCCATTTACATGGTAAATCTTTCCTGCCTTTTGGCAAAGGTACTAAATCCCAAGTAGCATTCTTTTGAGTAGAATCCAACTCACTCTTCATGATATGCTCCCAATTGACATGATCCTCTCTCTACATAGACTATTTGTAGCAAGAAGGCTCACCAACGTTTATTAGCATAACAAAATCCAAACCTAGAACATATCTATCAGGTGGATGTGAGACACATGTAGAGCGTCTCAATGGTTGTTGGATAGGAACATTTGTGGACTAATCTAATTGAACATTCTCTTGAACATCCCTATGTGTGGCACTTTTATTCATGCTAGCTCGAGGACTCTTCTCACTTCAACCTCCTTATTGGATTGTTTATGCATCTTAGACTCATTGAAAATGACATCACTACTTCTATTCACTGACCGTGTTTCAGGATCCCATACGCAATATCCATACACCTCACACCCAAAACTCAAAGACAATCATAATATGGTGGCTTCTCTATCCATAACTCTTGAGCCACGTTCAGACCTTTGGCAGTACTAGGTGAAAGGTTAATCACATGAACTACAATCAATATTGCTTATGCCCAAAAGCCAAAGGTTAATCACATGAACTACAATCAATATTGCTTATGCCCAAAAGCCTTGTGAAAGGTTTGCATAATTCAACATAGAAACTACTCTATCCTGAATAGTTCTATTCATCCTTTCATCTATATCAGTCTATATTGGGGTATAAGGAATAGTAAAATCTCTATGAATTCCTCTCGACTGACAAAAAAGATTGAATTAAGATTGAATTCATGTGAGGTATACTCACCCCCATTATCTTAACATAAAGCCTTGAGCTTAGTTCCTATTTTAGTCTCAATTGAAGCAAGCCATGTTTTGAAAGTAGGGAATACGTCATGCTTTGATTTGGTAGGGTATACCCAGAGTTTTCTAGTAGCATCATCTATGAAAGTGAAAAATTAAAGAGAATCACCTAATGATCTTGTGGGCATAGGACGACACACATCTATATGAATGAGATCTAAAGTCTTAATTGAAGAGTCAATGTGCATCTTGTGTACATTCCTAGTTTGCTTTTTGTATTGACAATGCTCACAAAATGAAACATCAAAGAAAGATAACAGAGGTAAGTAGCCAGAGCAAGAAATATTTTCCATTTCACTACAAGATATGTGGTCCAAATGACCAGCCAAATGCACATCATAGGTTGTTCAATAATAGCTAGCAAGTGCTCTTTTTGTGATACAAATAAAGGATAAAGTGAGCAAACTTTGCTTCTTTTTGCAATAACCATATTGCCCTTTGATATGTGAAAGGATTGAGCATAGAAAACCATCTTGTAACCAAGCTCATCAAGTTGACCAACTGACATCAAACTGCATGATAATTGAGGTACATGAGTATTTTGATTCATCAGTGAACGGCACAACCACATCTCCAATCCTGAAAACATCACACTAGTAAAAAACACCAAGTCTCACGACACCAAGAGACTTTGTTGCATAAGTAGAGAACCATTCTCTACATGGTGTGAAATGGAAAGAAGCACTAAAATCCAACATCCATGTGTGGGAAAGAGAAGCCATCATAAGAGCCTCAACGGGCACAGTATTGTCAAGTGTCAACACATCATCATCAAAAATAGCATTAATTTTTTTAATCTTCACAATTGAAGAAGATGGTGTAGGTAACTATTTAACATTCCCATTAACATTCTATCCTTTACCTTTAGCATTCTTTAAAAGAATAGCAATCTTTCTTCATGTGTGCTTTATTATGAAAATAATGCCATTTGATATCCCTCTTCTTTGATTTACTTCTACTCTTATTCAATTGACCATTCTTTTGCTTGTTCTTGCTCTTACCACTTCTTTCCTTGGTAGGAATCACAAATATTATATGCATCTCCACTCTAAATGCCAACCATAGAATTACTACGAATCTCCTCACTCAAGAGTTCTCCACACATGTCATCATAGACTAGTTTACCACCGGGTGCACTATTGCTAATAGCTATGCAAAATGTATCCCATGATGATGGCAAAGCACATAACAACAAAAGTGCTTTCATTGTCCACGTCCCGTAGGACAGTTGGTTGAGCTTTGGCTTCTTGAGGCGGAGGTCCAAGGTTCAAGTCCCGGTCTGGACATGTTATGGCTTAGGCCAGTTAAACCCAGTTGTAACCATGTCTCCTTCAGTTGTAATCTTGTCTAACCCCTGCTTTGTGGGATACGAGGGGTCCCACGGGTGCTATGCCCATTCACTTGTACAGTTGCAATTTCAAAGTTAAAGTCCGAGGGAGTAGGCTTCGGCTGAACCTCCATTTAAAAAAAAAAAAAGTGCTTTCATTTCATTATCGATCTTGATTTTCTGAGCCGTACCTCTGAGAATATAGCATCGAACCCATTTAGATGAGCAGCAGTGTGTGCCTTTCATGCGAAGATCATATAACTTTCTCATCAAGTACATTCTAATCCTATTCTAATCCACTTTTGTATCTGTCTATGGACTACCATGCATCCCCATGGGTCTTTGAAGATCTGAGCCTGATGTGTGTTTTCTCTTTCTCGTTCATGAATCGCACAGGAAACGCGCGACATGCCGTTAAGCATGTTGTTTAATCTTGATACAAGCCCAGGGCGCACTCATTCACGCCATCACAACCTACTGAGTTCTTGAGACATCACCGGTGACGACTATTAAATCGTTATCGCCTGCGGAACTTTCCTTCTTATTTGGTTTCGTCCCACACATTTTTCATAAAAGGTGAAGCAACTTCAAAAATGGAGATAGCAACTTCAAAAATGGAGATACCACTGAGTAACCCGGTGCACAGTATTGCCGCACTACATGACAGCCAAGCTTCGTACGAACGCGACGCACGAGTGCGAACTAATCCTTCAACCTTTTTCAGGTGCGAACTAAGCCTTCAACCTAATCTTATTTGCAATTCGTCCTTCCAAATATCAAAAGAGTGTTTGTGACTTGCTCTAAAGATGTTTCTGTAGTCTCCACTGCTTCTGGAAAACTTCAATGCGCTAGTAGAACCCAAAATTCTTTACGATTTGGAAGAGATATGTGTTCATGTGCGCGGCCGTGACACACAAACACACACACACACACACACAGAGAGAGAGAGAGAGAGAGAGAGAGAGAGAGAGAGAGAGAGAGAGAGAGAGTCAAATGAACAGCCATGGAAGTGCGATCATGACTCATTAAGATAGACACCCATTTTTATCTCTTGAGTTGAGATATTAATTACAAATCTCGAAAAGTGTATATTATATCAACAGATGCATTCTCCACATGTTTCCTCAAAACTGCAAGTCGGAGAACCACCATAAACTTTTCCATACAGCTAGTATAGTTCTTGGTTTCAATCTTGAACTGAGTATGCGGTATGGTTCATGAATTTTGTACAACATATCTTACAAATCTGTGGTTTGTGCTTGAATAAAGCGAAGGGTGGCCAGGAGGCAATGTTGTCCGCAACGTGCAAGACTGTTCACACTTCCATTGTCCAGCCCCGTGTATCGGGTACCTTACCCATTTGCAAATTTGTTAGAAGCTTGTAGAGATTACTTGCAACTCGTTCATGTTGTTCCACTTTCTGCTTTGGAAACGAAACCCTGCATGTCATGTCAGATGTGAATTAGCCAATCTTCGATTTGCAAATATATTCATGAAAAACATTAAATTTGGAGTAGATACATGAATGATATCGCACAAATATGTCGGACACGCACCTAGTGTCCTTGTAAGTGATGCTTCCGACTGGAGCAAGGACAACAGCAGTACCAGTACAAAAAGCTTCATCTGCATCTATCACCTCGTTTATATGCACTTTCCTCTCCTCCACCTATCCACGATATAATTGAAGCACAATTAGAAAGATATTTCTGATGTAGGAGAGTTAAGCTTTAAATTTGTGCCGTGTAAGAAGGCCCATTATTGCTATTCCAACGGAAATAATGTTAACTTCGTGCTCTTTTTAGTTAGATGATCACTTCTGTCAAGTCTTTATTTTTTAATACACTTGAAATTTGAAAGAACTAGACACAAATGCCTATTGAGAGATGTTTGAAATTTCAGAGAACAACGCGCACACGTACGATTTTCGTAATCCCAATTTAGAGAGGTTCACATTGCATACGTTTGAAATTTGAAAGAACAATACCTTTAGCTTCTGGACTGAAGTTCAAGGGTTTGAGACCTGGAGTCAATTCCAGGTCTTAAACCCTAGATCTTCAGTCCAGAAGTTCAAGGTTTTATCATTACTCCATCGCTCTCGAGTCTCCACCAAGTCACACCTTTAAAACTGGCTGATTGCACAATGAATGAGAGATACCTTGTAGCCCAAGCCTTGTGCAATGTCCATTACAGACTTCCTTGTTACGCCAGGAAGTATGCAACCTCTTGCTTCAGGAGTGGAAATCACATTACCCTGCAATATAAATCTCTCTCTCTCTCTCTCTCTCTCTCTCTCTCTCTCTCACACACACACACACACACACACACACACACACACACACAGAGCCTGCCAGTTACCTTCATTCAAAGCCTTTAGGACCTGCCACAGTACTGAAAAGTGATGTGGAAAGCTTCCGCAAGTTCCCTACTCCAGAAGCCTATTACTTGATCATACAATGGAACTACAATGATTTAGGCACCCTCAACTATTCCAGTACCAGCAGACTCTGTCCGAAATTTGAATTTAGCTTGCCACACAGGACACCCAATCACGACACTTCTGTGGAGGATACCAAGAAAAGGGCAATGTAGGGAATCTTCTGGAGGATTACGACACCATCCTCCCCTTTTTTTTCCCCTTTTGTGGGACTTCCTATAAACTCTTCTTTTACCATTTCATTTATTTATGCTGATATCTGGTAACGAGTACATACCCACTCTTCAACGGATGGCAAATGGCTGTTCTAGGCCATCAAACCTTTTCATTACCTCCTTGGCACTTTCGGGGAATATTTTAATACCTTTTCTTATTCCTCTTTTGGTTCATCTGTCGTACCCAAATATCGTCTAAAATACAGATCATGTAACTTTTGGCCTCAAATGTCATTGTTGGACTTCTTTGAAGACGTTAATACTTCTTTTTATTCAGCAATTTGTACTCTATATTATAGACACTGTTTGTTATTATATTTTGATGCGATCACTAATTTTATCAGCAGACAGGTTGATAGTAGTGCAAAAGCTAGCGGGTACCCAGGTACACAATATGCTTTATGCAAACAACGTTGCTCTATTATTTAAATCAAACTTGGGCGTGCAATCTCTCTTTAATGCAATACATGAATTCTGTCTACAGAAAGGACTAGTGCTGAACTTGAGCAATACCAAGGCTTTTATCTTTCATACATCGGTTTAGGTCAGAAGCAGATGTATTCTTAACTTTATGGAGGACAGGTAGAGGTGGTTGAATCATATGTATACCTTGGGCTTACCTTTACGAATGGCCGATAGATTGATGAGAGGCTATGCATCACTCTCACTTTTCGAGGATCAGTGACATCAGGTTCGAGGAGCCCTGTCCTTAGGCCAGGCTCTTTCACACTAGTCACCCCTTCACTCATGCATGCAGCGATTGTTTGGGTCCCTTTGTTTCATTGGAGAGGCCGCCAATTGTGATATTGTCTGAGACGATCCAAGGCAAACAATCAATACAACACGATGAGGAAGTCTGCTATACCCCCTATGTTTGTTGGTACTCTTTAAAATGGTGGATTTTAGCATCAAGATACATGACCTACCACCTGATAGGTTATCTTGCCAAGAAAGGATTTTCTGATTATGACATGGCAGGGGATGTGGATACACGTAAATCCACAATTGGATATGTATACACTCTTGGAAGAGGTGCTATTTCATGCTTCTCTAGACTTCAAAGGATAGTTGCACTATCTACTACACATGTTGAATATATTTCAGCCACGGGAGCTTCTTATAAAGCCATTTGGTAAGCACGTCTATGCAATGAATTTGATTTGTTTGATAAAGGCACATGTTCTTAGCTATGATAGTCTTGAAAAGTGCCATTTGTCTTGATTATGAGAGTCAAAGTGCTATTTGCTTGACAAGGCACCTGTTCTTTGTTGTGATAGTCAGATTACCATTTGTCTTGCAAAAAATGCCATGTTTCATGCCCACATAAACCATATAGATGTGTGGCATTACTTCGTTCTAGTGGACTTGATCACATTGGTCAAGGTCAACACATCACAAAATCTTGGAGATGCTCTCACCAAGTGCCTAGCAAAGGCTTCTTATTCACCATTTATATAGACAACGGGAGTGATTTAGCTTAAAGAAGCCTCCTTTGTCCTTAAAGTGGGAGGTTGTTGGGCATAAAGGCCCTAAGAAACCTCTTTTTTGTACATTTTAACCATTCTAGATGATAGCTCTCTTCAAGAGCTCTCTTGCTATTTGTTATATTTTTAGCCCCCAAATTTGAGAGATATAGGCATTTTTATGATTTTTACTAACTTACGATCTTTTTGGCCTATTCAAGTGACTAAAGTCCTCATTTTCATCAAACAAAGATCCTAACTTACATTTTAAAATGGGACTTATACAAAAATTTGGAAGTATTTTTTCTTCTTCATTTTTTTGCTCAAAGAGCTTTCTCTCTCTACTTCCTCTCTGCTCATGCACGAGATCACCCCTTTGGTGTTTGGTACAAATCATCTCTTCATGGCCTCTTTGACACTATTCATTATTCAACAGGGTTTTCATCTGACTATATGAACAACTTTTGTCCCCATCTTCAGATGGTGCTCTAGATGCCAATGAAGCCTTTCAAGTTTCCATAACATAGGCATTTACCTTAGTCCCGACTCCCTTTCAAATACCTCAAGATAGATTTCATTGCACCCCAATGAGCTTTGCAGGGTTGATCATAAAATTGATCACAACTCTCAATGCATGGGCAATGTCAGGCCAGGATTAACCATAAAACTGCTCACAACTCCTAGTGCATGATTGCTTAATCATTTCTGGGATGATCCTCCTTGGAAAGCTTCACGTGTCACTACAATGGTTCTCCAAAAGGCTTGCATCAGCCATGTCAATGTGTCCAGCACTCTTTCAATGTACGTTTCCTGAGATAGATGCAATGTATGCCGCAGTCTACACCTTTTTGGCTTCATACCAAGTAAATCTTCAGCTTCTCCGAGGTCTTTCATTGAGAATGCAGAGTTCAGCTGCAATTTTAGAGCATTTGAAGTGTTCTTTTTCTTCTCAACAGGTAGCATATTACCAAATACAACACAAGGACGATTGGACTTCCATCCACATCCCCTTCGATGTACTAAAAGTGATCTGCATGGCTTGTTTTGAACCCAACCCATGTTTGAGCATGAATGCATCAAATATCTTATACCATTGCCTGAAGGTTTGTTTCAACCCATACAAACTCCTTTTCGGCTTTCATATCAGATGCTCTTTTCCAAGCATATCCTTTTGGCTGTTTCATGCAAATCTCTTCATCTAAATCACTAATTTTAACATCCATTTGAAATAACTCCTAATTCAAGGCAGTTGTGAGAGTAAACAACACATAATGTGGTCACATCTTAAGCACCAGAAACACCCTCTTTTTGGGCATATTCCTTAGGAAACAGCCTTGCCTTGTACTTGGGTTTACCATCCACAATCTTGATTTGTATATTCTAAGCATTAAATGGTGGCTGCATATTCCCTTCACAAGCGTGATTATGCTGCCCGTCATCATCATGATCTGGCTGAAAAATCAACGGCTCATCATCATTTTCAGCAAATCTTGGAGCTTCCTGAGCATCAATTTTAGACCTAATTGGGTGGCTTTTCATGCTGAAATTTGACTCTTTTATGGTCATCTCTCGAGGCACAATCCTTTTTAAGCAGCCTTGCCTCATTAAATACATCTTGACTACATATTATCTTCTTGAATTGAGTTGACCAAATTCTGTAGCTCATTTCACCCTCATCTCCATACCCAATGGAGATCCCTTTTATAGACTTTGCATCTAATTTGTTCTTCAACTTAGGCCTAATGTGCACAAAATCATCACAACCAAAGATGTGTAGGTGGTTATACGAAGCAAGTTCATTAAACCAAATCCTCTTCAGGAATGCCATCTTTTAAAGACACATTGAGGAGATTGATTGCAGATGTGTACTCCTGTTTTCAAAGCCTCTCCCCAAAGTCCATGAATGAGATTAACTTTGGACAGCATGCATTTCACCCTCTCACAAAGTGTCTTATTATATCTTTCAACCACATCATTAGAAGGGGGTTATATAAACCAATTAACTCTCTTTTATCTTTCCATATTCAATGCACCACTTGCCTCTCCATCTCTACCATATTGGTAGCATGTCATATCTCTTTTACCTTTGCTCTTAATTCTATTCTTTTGTGCATTACCACTTTTTTCTTTGCTCTTCATCTTGCCATATTCAATGTACCACGTCCCTCTCCACTTACTTTCCTCTTGGTCTCTTCATTAAAGTATAGAATCCCTAACATAGTCAAATACAAGATTGGGGTTACAAAAAAGTGAGACAATCAATGTCTCCCATGAATTAGTAGTGTCATCAACAAGAAGATAGCTTTGAGCTTATCATACAAAGCAAGTAATCTTGAATCTTGCAACTGATAGAGGCTACTTGTAAAAAGAGATATGTGCTTCGCACCACACGTTGATTCATCAAGATGCATACTCACTAACTTTTACATCAAATGCAATTAATTTATGGGCCGATACAACCATCTTTTCCTATCACTCCAACTTCCTACAAGCATTCTCAAAGAAGGTGGAAAATCCACTTCCATCCCCCCAAAGGCCTTTTCCACTCTTCAAGAGCATGCCAATCCGACCCCTTACCCATATGCACCATGGACCAAGGAAACTTGGCCAACCTCTTGCATATGAACATCAATTTCCCCACCTTCAAAGTGCATACATACATACATACCTAGTCGGTTCCTGACCATTTTACCTGCCTTTGCTAACTCATAGCTCACTTTGATGTCAGAAATGCATTCATGACCTTGCTGTTTTATTTTTTCAAGTTTTAATTTTTTCTGGACATTCTCTCTTGGAAGTTGTTGTACATTGTGCATTGGTGCAAGTTTATCCATGGAGTTGTCGCTTACTCCCAAGGTGAGATGTACTTCATATCATCCCATGATGCATTTGAGACAGGAAATCAACCAATGTGCTTGCTTCTGAGTGGGCAAGTGCCATAAAAATGGTGGGTCCAGCAAATGTTGTAGCCATAGTAGCATATTGGGAAGCCGCAAACAGAGCTACTGCCCAAATCATTGAAAGTTTGTATCCTCATATCAGTGTTTGTTTTTGCACGACTCATCGCCTAAATAATATTCTCAAAGACATTGGCACTTTGGATTGGATTTTGCCTTCAATCAATGAGGCAAATGCATTAGTGAGCTTCAACAATCACACAAATGTGAAGAATGAGTTTGGCAAAAGATCTACTCTTGTTTTGTTTAAATATGTTGAAACACGATTTGCATATAACTTCATCATGTTACACCGTGTTGTGAAGTGTAGTAGTGTTTTAAGTGGCCTACTATTGAGTGATGAATTTGTAGCGATGCCAGAGGCTTCCACTACAACATGAAAGGAATTCAAAAAACTAGCAGATAATGGAGCATGGTGGGAGAATATTAGCCGCATAGTGGATATCGAAAGAACACTTCTGCACTTGCTAAGAGTGGTGGATTCTATGGAACCATGCATTGGCAAACTATATGAAGCTATGGATTGAACCATAGAGTCACTTAAGAAGCTAGTGCAAGAGGATGAGAAGTATGAAGAAATTTCATCAATATGTGTTCGACAATGGAATGCCTATTACTCCCCACTCCATGCAGCGGCATTCATGGTGGACCCCGAATTCCAAGATAAGAAACAATATGCTGATCCAGAGGTAGCAAGCATCACCTCAAATGAAAGTGCAATTATAAGCTCATGGTAATCAACCACAATATTATATAGCATATCAGCTCCATTATGCACAGTAGTCATGAGACTAAGCATCCACAGCATGGGAGCAGACTAACTCGCTTAAAATTGAGTGTCTCTTCAACTTCAAGCCTCACAAACATATAGACAAATACCCTCAGCTACCCGCTCCCCTAAGTACAACAGGTCTAATGCAATGTAAAAAATAGAGATAGTAATCAGGAGTTGTGTAGGTCACGTATCCGGTGGAACAGTCTATGCTGCCATTGACAGTCTCTCTCTAGATAGAACAAGCAACCTACCCTCATAATTACATACATGCCCTCCCACTTGCATCTTCCCTCTAGTCTCCGTTGTCCAACATTTTTAACCCTCTCGAGTCTCAACTAGCTTTTCCCACCCACATCCCTTGTTTTCTGTCCAATTAAGGCCAATTACTACAGTGAGTAATCTGTCCAATGGTCAAGCAAAGCAAACCCCTCTATCCCATCTTAGTTCTTGGAAAGCACAGGAATCAAGGTGCTCAACACGTTGGCTAATGAATCCTCCTTAGAAACGAGCTATGATACTCCAATCTTAGGGACAAAATGAAGATAACACATGGGCGAAAGGGCTCAATATGACAGTACTGATCGGCAATGACCTGAGGTCTGAATGTATCCTGAAATCTTCTGGCAAGAGCAAACTTTGTCTGAACGATACTTGGAAGCTCTCTTGTGCTTGACTTCCTTCAGTGATCCCATGTATACCACCAACTCTTCCTAGAAGCAGGTAATCTCATTTGGCAAACTATTTCCTAATGGAAGGAGGCTTGGAAATGCAAAGCAAAGTCAGGTGATGGAGATACAGAGCATCCATCAGTCTCCTCCAGAAATAAGGGGTAGAGAAATGCAGAGAGAATCCAAAAGCTCCATGAGAACTGGCAGCAGAAAACTTAAACCTCAAGCTAATCATTTGTAAATGATGTCCTTTCTCCCAAATTTGGCCCAGAAAACAAACATGAGAAACTCAGTAAATCCATACTATTTAATTGAGCAGGCAAAGGTAAAAAGAAACTTTGGATAGTCAGCTTGAATGTTATCCTTGGTATAATATGCAGCTGCTACAAATGCAGAAGGCAGCAAGGGGAAAAAAGTTCAGAATTTGAGCATGAGCTACGAGTGATGGAGCCTGAGTATGGCCCTCTTCAGTGTCATAGAAGCAACAAAGTAACGAGTTCATCTCTTGATTTTGTAAGTAATGCTTTTGCAGGTAGCTACTTGCACGCTCATAACAATAATGCAGGAATTGTGATCTGTGCACATCATACAAATGCTACAACTTGGGGATTACCCTTTTTCTGAAGCCTTCTTACATACATAATTTTTAAAGGATTTCTGTGAAATTCTTATAGAACATAAGCAGGGGCTTTTGTACGGCAGAACATATTCTTCTTTTCTCATGTTTCTAGTGTTTCAAAACTATTTCCAAAATATTATACCATCTGATGTTCTTTTTAATTGCTTTTTGCAGATGCGGATCAAGGATCTTAAATTGTTCTATTTTTCTCTCATCTTCCCATAATAAATGGGCCTGCCCATATGTGAATTATACACTTTGATGCCAAACACTTCACAACAACAGAAATAAGGTATAGCTGATGAATAAGTCACGTGGATAACCTTAACAATGAATATATTGCAAGACGAAACCTCTTCAATGTACTTCCTCTCCACAGCATCTAGATAAAGAACATCGGTAAAACCTTCTTTTTTAGCAGCCAACTGAGCCTTCAGAACCTGTATATCACAGGAAATCTTTCAATAGAGAAGTTTGCAGAGAGAGAACAAATATCAACTTGAAGACGAGCAAGCATACACTGTCATACTGTATACACAAAGTATAAACCAAAAAATGCTCAAAGACATGCAAGCCACACCTGTTATAATTATATCCCACATGTTCCTATCGTTCTAGGATGCCATCAAGAGTAAGAAGTTCACTCACTGAGTTTGATGTCTACACTAACTGCCTCATCAAACACCATCATGACAATTCACCATGCTGAAGTGTTTGATTCACTAAACAATAAAGGTTTTCAATGCGAATTATGCCTTTTCTGCATGCATTGGTTGATCCATTTGTCATATGAAATATGGAATTTTATGATGTTCATTAGCTTTCTGGCCGTATATGTTTACTGCTGCTGAAAGGCACAAAAGACAAACATGTTGTACAAGATAAACACGTTTTACTTACTTTGGTCGCTACATTGGAACTTGATTTAACTTCTAACCAGATCAGATTTGAATTTCTAAGCATGCAGCTTATTCAGGACCAAAGACAAAGAAATCATACAAGAAAATTTTCAAAGGTATTGAGGCTCCAAAATTTTGAACACTCACAGGAGCATAGTTACATATAGTCTTTACTCCTCCTGTCCCCCCATGTACTGCCCGAGAATACATGTCTTCCACTTTCAGATGAATAGGATCCGGACCTTCCTAGCAAATGCTAACAGTAAGTCTTCAGTTTCATCAATCTTCCATGTGAGTTTGCTAATCTATGGTCCACCACTCTTGACCATATTATTTTTCATTTTATAGCTTGTCTGTGCAAATAGGCATTCCCATACATACCTTAAAGTAGTTTCCAACAGGTGCTGCATAGACGAGGAAAGTATATTCAGGTGATTGGGATAGGCCAAGAACTGGTCCGCTACCTATAAGTAAGGGGCGCAAATAAAGAGATCCTTTTCCAACAGGAGGCACCTGCAAGTACCAAACCCCTCTCTCTCTCTCTCTCTCTCTCTCTCTCTCTCTCTCTCACACACACACACACACACACACACACACACACACGGGAGGAGGATACACACTCCCTTCTCATGGAAAATGGAACAGGATGATCAGAAAGGACATATGGCAGATGTACAGTAGACAGATGGATTAGCACATCAGAGCTTCTCCATCTGCAATGCAGTACTACTGAGAGCATTTTGATATCAGAGATGAGGTTCATCGAGAGTACCAAATATTTGGATATATTTCTACCACATACTATAAGAGTTGCTGGTCAGACCAGAGTCTCAGCAGACCCAGTTAAAGATCAACAGAGGTAGACCTGAACAGGATTCCTCAAGAACAAAGTCTTTGACGATAATCTCTTATGGAGATCAAATGCGAGGAGCAATTTACTTGCAAACGCCCAGCGATTCTTAGAATGCCCGGCTCACTGGCACACTTGTTGACATAGTTGAAAACATAGTACGAGTTCTCAAAAATAAAAATAACTTAACTCATGATTTGAACCATTGAGAGTGACTTTTATTTATTAAGCAATTTTCACTTCTAAATTATTTGAAAAAAAAAAGAAAAAGAAATCTTATGTTTCTATTTGAATGTTTCTCACTATAATGACAAACAACTAAAAGCACTTGAAATTTTTTATTAAGGTTATACTCATTTATGTTATTCTAGTTTTTTTTTTTTTTTTTTTTTTTTTTTCAAATTTTCAGTTTATATTTCTCTTTGTTCCAAGAAGGTAGCCATTTAAGTAGGTACATTATTTGGTACGTAGGTAGATAGACAGGTTGATGGATGGATTGACCAATCAATTGATGGACTCACAATGAGATGGATGGATGGATGGATGAATGAAAAAATATATAAATAGATGGAATTATTAAGAAAACTAAAAAGAAAAAATCAAGTAAATAGAAATTGCAGTTTTCTTTTCAATGATTTAAATCTCTACGCTTTGAATTATTTATATCCTCATTTAAATCTAAGATAAACTCTACTTTACACTGCGTTATATGCTCATATTTGACCACACGAGGTCAGATAGATGTCTTGTTGGGGCTCAAAGACACATGGATATTACCCTATAAGACCCTTGTTAGTCATGCCAAGATCCTCCTTGCCAACAAGACAAAGCACAAGCCATATTGACAAGTAACGAAGGGTGGACAATAGAATCACCTCCCAACTATAAAGCCAAATGGGATCACCTCCCATTTGGCTTTATAGTTGACAGGTGACCATCATGTAAGGTCCAATGTCCCATATCACCACATCCATACCAAAATAGGTGTTCTGGTGACTCCAATAAGGGTGAAATGTCCAAGTGTCCCACATGAGGAACGGATGATAAATGAGCCAATGAGTCCTATTTATAGGCTCACTTAAGGTGGACCAAATCACATTGGTCAAACATTTCATGCTTGATCAGACATATATACCTACGTGCGCCCATTCAGATGTTCTTTGGGTTTAAGGAAATTACTTTCCTCTTATTTTCGATTGTGCCCTTAGCAATTTCCTCAATAGTGAAATCTAGGAAACAAATCGATTAACTGACTCCCTCCCAAATCATAAGAGACATGAGGAAGAGTTTCGACTTGACCAAAATGTCTAGTTTGGAACTAAGACATTTGGTTCGGAAAAAATCAAGCTCCAGTGGAACATAATGGGTGATATCCTCAAAGCTTGAGATCTCCTCTAGAGATATCGCAATATTGTCATGTGTGTAGCTCAAGCTCATAAGATGTACCAATTATCTTCTTTGTGATAAGAAATGGACCACAACAATGAGAATATAACTCCCTCCACATGTCTAGTCATCTCCGAATCCCTCAAGTACCGATGGTACTCCCACATACTCATTTGGGAATCACAAGGCCTATGATGAAAACAATGGTGAATAGCCTTTAATAAAGCCTTCCATGTAAACACTTTGTCAACAGGGAATTATACACATTGATGCACATGTATGTGATTCCATGTAAAGTCAAATGAAAACAAGATTCCATGCATATCATCATAGAGGTTGGGAAAAAGATTCCTCTTCTTAGAACAAAAAGGCAACCGGAATACCCATTCTTAACACCTATAGTACAACTGAAAATCTTTGCACATACTCCCATACTTGCATGATCATGCCTTTTATGCTCTTGTAAAGAAGTCTTACGAAGATGATCCGGAATGCACTCTTTCACGTCCAAATCCCAAAGAAAAGTAGCCAAGGGACTATGATTCAAAAGCAACATTGTTGCATCCACAAAAACTTTGGAGCATGCATGCAAGATTCATGCATGAGAGTAGTAACAGCTATCTCGCTTACTCATTGCCTTTTTATGGAATCTTGAGTGAAAGCTCTACCACAAAGTGTGCCCTCCAATTCAGTTCCACAAATTTTTGCAATTAAGAGCATCTAAAATTGAGAACCACAAAGATTTCTCTTAGGGAGCAAATAATGAAGAGTCAATTGTGCAATCAACATCCATTTCCATCATGTTGAAATCTCCAAACTTAAAATGTGAGCATCCCTCCATAATTAAGATTGGAACTCAAAACAATGGTGAACATGCTCTAATAAAGCCTTCCATGTAAACACTTTTATCAACAAGGGAACTGGGCGCATACACATTGATGCGGATGTATGTGATTCCATGTGAAGTCAAATGAAGAATACCGAACCTACCATGCATATCATTATTTGTATGTGATTCCTCTTCTTAGATTGAAAAGGCAACCACAATACCCATTCTCAACACCATTATAATACAATTGAAAATGTTTTGTATAGCCGAATGTCTCATTTCTATGCTATGTAAGAAAGTAGATAATGGCCTGGCCCTATTGAATGCAGAATATGCTCAGTTATATGATGCTAATAGAAGTTGCAGGTGCTTAGATATGTGGCGATCAAGTCGGCTAAAAGAAACGTGCCTCTGCACTGAACTGAAATTAATGATTTGCATGCCAATTCCCAAAGTTTCTTTGACCACTTACATATTAAATGTTTAAAGAATTGGATCACTGATACAAAAGTTTAGGGTAAATCTCTCATGGATGGAAATTCCATAGTTGATGCATGCATGCAGCATTTCAAGCATTTATTTGCCTCACCTCCCAAAGAGGAGGCCTGGTTCACAGATTAAAGGAGTTGATGGAGCAATAGCTTTGTGTCAAACAAAATATTTTGACACATTATTGAATGTTTTGGCCTCGAACGCTTCAAACCTATTGCCACTTTCATGGAAACAAGTTTATGGTTGAGTCTTCATGATGCTCGAGATGCATTTGATATTGTTCTCTATCAAAAAGCTGTTGGATGTTTGATTTACTTATGCATAGCTTGGCTGCATATTCAATTTGCTGTCTTTGAGACAAGCAAGTTTATGCATTTGCCTAGGACTCGAGCATTGGCTTACACTTAAGCGCATCTTTTGCTACTTGACTGGTACGAGGCTACTTGGATTGTTTATCCCAAGGGGGGATATTATTACCCCAGATTTACATGTTTTTCCTAACTCAGACTCGACTCATTGCTATAACACTCATGTGTCCACCTACGGTTTTCGCTTCATGCTTGGTAGCTCATGCATATCTTGGTTGAGCAAAAAGTAGTTTACTATGGGTACTTCTAGTTGTGAAGTCGAGTATAGGGAAGCTTTCACAGCAACTATTGTGTGTGGCTCATACGCCTTTTGGCTTATTTGAGTGTTGATCAATCTTCTACGACCACCATCATTACAGATGGTCAGAGAGCTTTGGCAATCGTGAGGAACTTTGTATTTCATGCTCGCACAAAGCACATTGAGGTACACTATCATTATGTCAGGGAGAGGTTCTCTCTTGGAGAGAACACTTTGGCTTATGTGCCCACATAGGATAATGTTGGAGACCTTTTCACAAAGGCTCTACTTAAGGAGAAATTTGAAGCTTTTTGCAAAGCTTTGGGCTTACTTCCTTTTGTTGATTGATTTCTTTCCACATCACTTGGCACTTATACGTGAGTGTCAGCTCCTTGTTCACCACATCACTATGCTTGTTCACCACATCAGTCTCAGGGGGATTTGTTCATATATTTCAATAGTGATGTGTGTGACTAGACTTAGGACCACCGAGGCACTTTTTAATCTCTTTAGGAGGTTTTTTCCCCCTAGTTAAATATGTGCCTATAACCCTCACGGATGACACTTATCTTTGTACATTCACTTGGTAATACATTCTGTATTGTGTTGTTCTTCAAGCATCTTCTTGTTCCTTGTCTTGTTCATGTGCTTCTGCAGACTTTGAACTCCAACAAAAAGCTGATTAATGCTTGTATCCTTTTCTAACTTCATACCCTGAGGCCATGGAAAAGCATTAGAAACAAGTTACTAAGTGATAAAAATTGAGTAAACTATGCCGAGGACCTATCCATTGTAACAAGTTCCATAAACAATATCTATCACATATTATTCTTTGGGTTAAAATATGCCTTCAAGAACTTCAGAAGGCATAGATGTCTATATATTCTGAATAAATAAAAACAGCTAACTTTCCCAAAAACATACATACAAAGATGCATGCAGACACACATACAGGTATGTATACACACACAATCAAGAAGAGAGCTTGGTGCTGAAGGCAACAGACATTTTGAGAAAATTATCCAATTTTCTTGAACATGGTGATAATGAGAGCCCCTTCAGAAGTCATAGCTCAATTCAGAGAGAGAGTTCCTGAAAAGACATCCATAGTATCCATTAAGATCAGAGGACAATAGAATTTCCCAGGAAAGACGCATGACGTCACCCTGTATCCCCCTCATGTAGGAGAGCTTGAAGTTAACGAAAAGTCTCGAAGATGAAAGGACTATCATTGTGAAGCTTTCGATTCGCTAAAAGCTGCATCACTATCCTGGTAGTGAGAATGTAGTTATGCTCTACCACTACGTTTCAGAGTAAACATTGTGATTGTTTCACTTCATTAAAAATTTCACCTTCTTTTCAAAATAAAAAAATAATCAAAATGTATTTGCGGTAAATGATAAGAGCTGCAGATTTAAATGAAGCTTTCGGAGAAAATCAATCACCCAACGTTTGTTGGCTATAACAGTCTGCTTCACAGCATCCACAAACATGTGCACTGAAGGTGCTGGCATGCACATACGTTGTGCGCCAAGAATCATTCGATTTGCATTTTCTTCAGGCCGAAATAGAAGCAAACGTCCATCCTCAGTTCTATATGTTTTCAACCCCTCGAAAAGACCCTATGTAAAATAAAATCTTGCTTGGTTTCGATTGTTAATTTGATGAAAATCTTTGACCATTCACCTTTCTGAGAGAAAAATAAAAAGAACTTACTTGTCCATAATTTAATACTCCAGCTGATGGGCTTAATTTCAACACACCATAAGGCTCAAGCTGTCCCCTATGCCATTCCCCATTGGCATTGCACTTCATGACAAACATCTGATCTGTTTCTCTTGCTTTGAAGCCAATATTATTCCAGTCCACATCAGAAACGCTATCACAGTCCCTTTCATGAAATAAACACATAAATAGACTTGCACAGACATGAGTGCACACATGGAAAAGTATTCAGGTTTACTCATTCAACCATTACAGCATACATATCATTGATCAGTTTCATGCCAGCATTGCTGGCCCAGATTATGGACATGATATTTATAAAGCAAATAAAAGAAAACTCCTTTCCCTAAATGCGAATAAATTTATGGATTTGAGAGTACGTTTTAGAGCTTCTTACAAATAGAACCAAATCAGATTAACATGCACTAATATGAATTGATATTCATATGTATACAAAGACCCTAAAAGCTAAAACACAAGAAGAGTAACAGCAATGATAATCAATTTCAACCGAACGAGTGAGCTTGCTTAGTAAATAGAGCATTTTATATCTTGTAGAGACATACAGCGAAGACCTCAAAGAAGCAGTTCCAGAACATGCTGAAGAAGTAGATGTTATATGCCTTGGCTGATAGCAAACCTGTTCCAAAATATAATATAGTTATAAGTGTTATAAAATCTGTGAAGGAAATTAACTGATAAAGCAAAAAGAACAAAGAAATAGAAAACTTTAATCTTCTTGTGACGGAGGAAAGGGAGGGAGAGGTTTTAATGCACACTAACTTCTCAGATAGTATAGTTCACTAGATATCTCCAGATGGTTTCAATCCTTTATTCAAAAATCGGTGTGCCCATTTTCAACCCATGTAGTTGTATAAAATTAATGTGCATACTTAGGTGAATCCAATAGAAGGCCCCAATTCACCCCCCCAAAAAAAACAAAGAAAGATAATGCGGTTAAAAACTTGGATAGCATTGACTGTCCACATATATTGAACTTGAATACTGTAATCACAAACACAACAATATAAACACAGGCTTCAAAAAAATCACATTCAAGCTCACAGCTTGTCACACATCAAATCAATTTGCAAAAATTATCTTCAGAATCAAAGAGCACAATGTAGAAAAGTCATCAAATTGACTTCAAGACCTTGTTGCAGCTTGGGGCTGGCCTCCATACAGATGATAGTATTAAAGCATTTAAATCCTCATGGTGTTTGAGGAAACTAGATAGTAGACAGCAAAAAATACCGAGAGGGACATGGAACAAAATTGGTACCAAAACAAATGAGCACAAATCCTAACATGCGATTCCCTGTGATTCATGGATAGCATGTTCCTAAGCTGATACACATACTTAAAAATGTTATAGCTACTAAAATATACACATTTTTCACACTTTTCTCACAATTTAGCCATTAAGCACTAGACTTTTTAACTTCAGGACGTCTCCCTACATATTTCTATTTTACACCTTAATCTTTCCAAATATCACTCTACAAAGACATCCACGAACCCCAGCCATCTATACATACTATTAATGAAATTAAAGCATGGTCATTACAATAAGACTCAAGGAGAGGGAGAAGTACGAAGAAGGTTAATGAAACTCTCATCCCCCACATGAGATCCTCACTAGTTTTATCTCATTTTCTTGAAAATAGAAGATCTGATGGCATTCTGCAAGGACATAAAACATCCCGTTGCTTACAAAAGAGGGCTTGTTGTCACAAGAAATTTTTATCCAACTGTAGATACTCCAAAGATTGTTTCAAATTTTGTGCTATTTGGACAAAAATTTGAAAAACAAAAAGAAAAAAGAAAGGAAGTTCCTTTTTTGTGAATGGAACCTGATTAAGTTCTTAACGTTTTTGGCAGCATTTCACGTTTTCGTGATTCACAAACTGGTAATCAGTATAATACGTCTAAGTTTAACCACAATCTGTGAGTTTGTGTTGTTATATGACATTGTGAAGTAAGCGCAAGCTCATCATGAGAGAACCGGTTCAATGGCCTATTTTGTAACCATGCATCAGCATATAGGGCTAAGTGTCGCCGAAGTTTTACAAATTTGTAACCTTCAGGCTTCTCCAGTAACACAATCCATTCAATCTCACTTGAATTTTATCATCATCCACGTGAATACCGATTAGGTTCTAGTGCATTCTCGTATACTTGGAACTTATATTATATGTATTACCATCAACATCGATCAAACAACACCAATACATAAAATTACGATTATGTCGCAATTATGTCATGTATAAACACTCATGAGTTCAGATTTATCTGAACTTACGATTATGTCATGTATTTAGAGAGTTTATCATCGTTCCCACCCTGTATTATTCATGCATTAGCTTCAAATATTAATCATAATATCTCCTTGTATGCATTAGCTTCAGAATCAAGCAACTAGATCAAACAACAGGTATGCCATGTATGCATGCTAAGAAGTTTCTTATGGTATTTCACGTATTGTAAAATTTAGTATTCAAGTTACTGCATTTAATCCATTAAATTCACCCTCAAGCATTCAAAAAGTTATACGCACTCGTATGTGTGCATTCTAAGAGGCTTGACATGGTGCTACAGGCATTGAAGTTTACCTGTATCCTGTTTGGTTCTTCAGGTATGAGTACTGGCTTCCTCATGTGTGTTGCATAGGATGTCACCCTGTTACAATAAAGTACTGTTAGATATTCTTATGTAGGCATCACTTGCCCATGAACTTGCGGAACAAACAATAACATGAAAGATATTCCAAATATAGGGATAACATATCCATACACTTGTGAAACAGATAATAATGATACACATGTTATTACAAAAGTTTCCTCTGCAAATTTTCAGATATTGAAATAAGTGATATTCGGCTGCACAGGTGAATCGGCGTTTCTAGCTTGTGCGACAAAAGTTATGGATCTGGGCTGATACCAAAATTTTATTTAAAATTTATCCATCGATCCGCTCGTATTTATCTCGTAGCATCATGTTTGAAAGCCACCTACAAGCTTGCTTTGCGCTGTTCTTTTACTCCAGAAGGCGTGTTGATAGAAATTCACACTAAAGATCAATTATAGGAGAAAATTTGTGGAATTAACAAGATCCTATTCTTCAGCAACTTCAACGTGTTAGAGACGAGCACCGAAGCTAGACCTGTCTCATAAGTGAAATCAGCTAAAGAACGCATCAAGTTACGCTCTTGAGTGACTTCGCCCGCAATAGTAAACAAACAACTTTACGGTTTGACATTTACTATATGACTCCGATACAAAGACGTGCTATGGAGCGAGTTTGTGCGGGAGAGACGCATTCTTAGCGCCAGATATATCCCATCAATCAGAGCCGATTCTGTCATGCATTGTTTGCGCATGAGTGCATGTTTGTATGCGCGCGCGTGCGTGTTCTCTTGTGTGTGTGTGTGTGTGTGGGGGGGGGTGTGTGTGTGTGTGAACTAAGTGTATTTCCTTGCCGGTGATAATCGTTCCAGAAGCGAGAGTTGTAAATGAACTAAATAGCACGTTAACGAAAGGAGCTATTTACGCGATATATGAATACGTGACAATACCTGCTGCCTGAAGACAAGCTTCGCAGCAACAATGAATACGAGGATCTCAAGGTTGGTGCCATGGTCGAGGAAGTGGCCAACGAGTATCAAAGCGTGGAGATGAAATGTATTGCTATCACAGTTAAGAAATGAACATCAATATCAATCAAGAGGTCGAATGAGCCTACAGCAGCAGCTTCGACCAAGAAACTTAAGAGACGAGGGGAAGGTAGAGGACGAAGGAGGCCTTGATCGAGAAAGAAGAATGGCATCGACCTCCTGGCTGGCCTGAGCGTGGAAAGGGAAGATGAGAAGTTAGAACGTCCGCGTCAGCAAGCAGACCGCCCAGACCTGCGTATTAGCGTATCTAACCAAAACTGTGCTTCGCGCATTGTAAATGCTGCGGCAGCTCTCTTTTCGCCCCTAACTGCTGGAGCATGCAAATTGCAACGACACGCCTGGAGACAGACAAGACAAATCGTTTATCTCGTCCACGTGGTACAATCTATCCCGCTCCGTGATACATCGTCAAAAGTTTCCTCCAACGTTGGTTTGCTTTTTTATTGGTTTCCTGTCGAGTCGACTCGTCAAGGACCCTCAAAAGCGCAATGATCAAATAATCATACAATATATATTCCTTCAAACCGTTTTTGGCCTACTCGGAACTATATCACTTTACACTTTTGTTTTTTCTACAGGAAGTTCGATTTGCTACTTAGTATCTACTCTTCCCGACAGCTTCAATTCATTTAGAGTACAAACAAGAGCATAGTACCCCATGGAACCCCTAGAATCATAGAATCAGCGCCTAAAATTGAGCATACCTTAAATTTGCACTTATCAAACGACAGGCAATTTTTGAAAATGACAGGCAACTCGAATGAGCTTAAATTCATATCCCCATTTCCATCTAGCACTTGTATCAATATCCTAACACCTAAGCCTATGCAAATTTTTTATCCTCTAACAATTATATTAGACATATCAATATTTTTTTTTTGGACTAACAGAACATACCCAAAAAACATGAAGTTATCAAAGCCATAATAGATACCAATGCAAATCAGCTTTGTTATAATAAAAAATCAGAAAAAAGTTTCTAACCTTTTAGAGAAGCAATGAGCAAAGTCGAAGCACTTGTAGGAGTCTCATAAGTTTGCAAGAGTCATCAATGTCATGTCCATCATCTCCAAGATGTAGCAAACATATACATATATTGCATTGTTCAATAGCATTCGATTTAAGATGTGTGATGAGAACAAGAATTGTAAATTGCAATGTGCATGGAAAAATTCACGGTCGTTCAATCATGATTCATGATTGATTGCAATGCACAAAATATCGTTATTCATTTATATATGACTCTAGCATCATTCATATGTACAGTTGAGAGAGTATCATTTATATATGACTCTAGAATCATTCGTATGTACAATACATTTATCACATACTCGATGCATGAAATAAAGAAAGCATCATTTGTATATGGTTGTAGTCTGTAGCATCATTTCTATATAAGTCTTCATCATTTGTATCCTTTGAAAAGAGCATGATTCCTATGTTATTGTAGCATGATGTTGCCTCCATCATTTAATTTATGTGTATGACAGTAAGAGCATCACTCGTGTATGTGATTGTATATGACTGTAGCATGCTGCATCATTCAATTTACATACATATGATATGACTGTATTTACGTACTTGAAAATAGGATGGAGCCATGGCCGCAATGTGTAAGAAGGTCCACGACTTTGAGTACATTGTGATCACGTGAGTACCAAGCTCAAATCTACAATCCCCTCTTCTTGCACAGTGCAGAGTAGGTCTTCTGATTTTAATGCATTTCTGGTTGAGAATGGGATAAATCATCAGTGTAGAACTTTGTATACAACTCAACAAAATGGATTTGCTAAAAAAAAAGAACACGTCTCTCATGGAGATGGTGAGGTTTATGGTCAAAAGTCAGGCTTTACCACATAGCTTTTGGCTTGAGGTTGTTATGTGTACAACATATGTACTTAACAATTGTCCCACCAAAGCACTCCGATCTATCACTTCATATGAGGCTTGGCATGGTTACAAGCCATATGTTACTCATCTATGTCTTTGGTTGTTTGGCGTATGCATTAGCACCTCAACAACAATGCAAGAAATTGGATGAGAAAGTAGTGAAATGTATTTTTGTGGGGTACAATTTTGAAAGAAAAGGATATCGTCTCTATCATCCATAGACTAAACATAGTTCGGTTAGTCATGGTGTTGTTTTTGTGGGAGATGAAATTCAGCCTTTACTTTCATGTACCAAGGATACTTTAGGTAGCTCTGGAGATGTACATGACAATTTACTACCTCTTTTTAGAGGTGGAAAGTCGTGCTAATCTTAATGAGGCAATTTATTAGCCTTTATAGGTTCCACATGATGATGAAAATCATTCCATTTTTTATGCAGATTTACATAATGCATTTGTTGATGAGACGACTGATAAAGAGGAGGCAAAAACTATGCGTAAATGACTAGTGTGGACTTTGAGAGATAGCAAATTAGATGCACATCCATCATATCATACTCGTTCAAGATCTCATAGTGCTTCCTTTGCATTGGATTGCTATGCAATGGCTACCTCTAGTCTTTGTGATGAGAATGAGTTTGATTCTTTTGATGAAGCACAAAATTCAAGAAATTGATTGGCTACTATGAAATTAGAATATGATGCTATTATGAAGATTAGTACTTGGTCTTTATGTGATTTGCATCCAAGAAAAAACCCCATTGGCACTAAATGGGTTTACAAAGTGAAACATAAGATTGATGGAACAGTTGACATGTATAAGGCTAGGCTTGTTGCAAAAGGTTATGCTCAAGAGAGAGGCATTGATTTTGATGAAACCCTTGCATCCACATGCCAAATGACCACCATTCATATCATTTGTGCATTTGCAGCTCATCATGGTTGGAATGTTCATCATTTGGACATTAGAACTGCATTTCAGAATGGTAACTTACATGAAGAAGTGCACGTATTTAAGCCCCTTGGTTTTCTGTAGAAAGGGCATGAAAACAAAGTGTGAAGGTTGAAAAAGACATTATAGGATGTGAAACAAGCACCACGTGCTTGGTATGAAAAGATACATGCCTACTTGATTGCATGTGGTTTTGAGAACAATCCAAGTGAGAGTAGATTATATATTAAGTGTGCAAATGATGTACTTCTGATAATTTTTGTGTATGTCGATGACATGATGCTCAATGGTCCTAATGAGAAGCATATTATTGAATTCATTGCCCAAGTCTCAAGCATTGGTAGGAGGTTAAGCACATCTTTCACCACTTGAGTGGTACCCAACTACTTGAATTGTTTTATCCCACGGGAGGATCATTACCGCCATACTTAGATGTGTTTTCTACCTCTAATTGGGTTAAATCTTGTTGAGGTGCACTATCATATTAAGCATGTAATGTTTGTTGGAGATAATGTTAGAGATATGTTCAGAAAGTTAATGCCTTATGATAAATTTTAAGATTTTTGTAAATGTTTGGGCTTATCCCTTTTTTGGATAGTCCAAAAACCATAGAGTGCACATAATAACTAAGCCACGAATTTGTGGAGATGGTCATGGGATCAAAACCATATGGCATGTGCATGAGTTGCTACCTAAGTAATTCAGGATCATAAATCTGTTGGCACATGCAAGAAAGATGAGTCTACTCCCAACCTTATGCCTCTATATATAGTCCTCTCCAGGGGACTTCCCTTCTAGTAGGTCGATACTAAACATCCAAGTGTCAGCAATGTAACTAGTGTGAGGAGATGGTGAGATAAGTTCCAGAGATGAGTTGGTCTTGCACAAAATTTGCTCGACACCTACCAATCTAACTTCAGGGATGCTTGATAGACCTCTTTATCTTATTAAAGATGCATTTAGATCAACCAAGTCCTTTGGAACATCATGCCCAAATGCTTTCATCAAAATAGATCATTTGCATATGCAAGAAATGTGAAAAACCTTTTATTTTGGGACTAGAAGATCTCAATATTATGCTGAGAGTTCACAACCTGGTATGAATTGACTAGAGAGGTTTTTCACACATCTAATTGAAATGTATAGATAACTAAATCAAGTTATCTCATGAATTCACTTGCACCATGCAAAGAGAAATGAATCTAGCAAGTGAGAGGGGTCATCCCAACTTTTCAGGATCTAGACGGTATACAAATATAGTCACGTTCCTTACTTCATATCTCGTGATTTTCTAAACCAAAATTGATGAAACTTGATGTGTGAATACTAGACACTCAAATTCTAGCTATTCCAAGTTAACGCATAGCAAATGATTAAGTACTGTTGGAGTTAGACGTCTGCGGAAGCACGCGAACAGCACAAGGAAGAAGAAGAAGCTTGGAGCACAACACACAATACTGAATGTATTACTAGAGAATGTACAAAGACAAGTAGCCCATTAGGGCAATAGGCATATATACAAGCCGGGGGGAAAAAACCTCCTAAAGAGGGAAAAAAGTGCCACGGCAATCCTAGTGTGTTCACACACATCACTACCTAAATATATCAACAAATCCCCCTTGGGAGTGATGCGGTCAACAAGGAGCTGGCACTTATGTATAAGGAAGTTCCAAGCTATGTGGAATCAATCCACAAAAGGAACTAAGCCCAAAGCTTTGCAAAAAGCTTCAAAACTTCTCCCTAGGCAGAGCCTTCGTAAAAAGGTCTGCAATGTTCTCCTACGTGGGCACATATGCCAAGATGATCTCTCGAGCAGAGAACCTTTCCTTGACATAATGATAATGCACCTCAATGTGCTTAGTGCGAGCATGGAACACAGGGTCCCTCGCAATTGCCAATGCGCTCTGACTGTCAATGAAGATGGTGGTGGCAGAAAACTGACCAACACCCAAATCAGCCATAAGGCATCTGAGCCACACACACTTAACAGTCGCTGTAAAAGCTACCCTATACTCAGCCTCACAACTGGAAGTGGCCACAATAAGTTGGTTCTTGCTCAGCCAAGATATGCATGAGCTACCAATCATGAAGCAAAAACCACTAGTGGACACATGAGTGTCATAGCAACCAGCCCAATCAAAGTCAGAAAAAGCATGCAAATCTGGCGGTAGTGATCCCCCCTTGGGATAAAACAAACCAAGTAGCCGGGTACCACTCAAGTAGCGAAATATGCGCTTAACCGCCTGCCAATGCTTGACTCCTCGGCAATGCATAAACCTGCTCATTTGTGAGACAACAAACTGAATATATGGCCGAGTAATGCATAAGTAAATCAAGCATCCAACAACCTGCTGATAGAGAACATCATCAAATGCATCTCTCTCATCATGAAGACGCAGTCATAAACCTATTTCCATAGGAGTGGCAATAGGTTTACAGTCTTCAAGGCCAAAATGTTGCAATAATGTGGCAATATATTTCGTTTGACACAAAGCCATTCCACCATCAACGTGCATAAACTGAATGCCCAAATAGTGATGCAAATGCCCCAAATCAGACATCTCAAATGAGGCATGCAAATCAACCTTAAAATCAGCAAGCGCTTAACATAAAACCAACATACATAATACATAATTGCTTTCAGGCATGGACAATGACTAAAGATGCTCTTTAGAAATGGGAATAAGGATTTTTGGTTTTCTATCATGTCTTGTCTAAAGAAAATTGGTTCTCAAAGCCTACACTCAATTGAAGATGCTCTCCCCATGATGTTCACAATTGACTCAGAATAAACCCAACAATTGGAGGGGAGTTATGTTTTTTATGTGTTCCATAAAAACATTTACTATGGTTTTCTCCTCGAGTTGCTTAGCCATGATTTACTCTGTATACTATTGTATTTTGTTCATTGATTATGCCCCATTGGTTGTAATGTTCTCTTATCATAGGCATTTTCGTTAGAGGGTTTGTTTCCCTTGGATGTCATGAGGTGTTTTGTATTTTGGGGTCCTACCCTCTCTACATTTTGTATCACTCCATCATTTTTCTTATATAAGTACTTGGTCTCCAAAAAAAGAAAGAAAACAACTTGAAAGATGTTGAATTTTAGACGCCTTTAATATGGAGAGAGAAGACAATTCAAACTCTAAAATTCAGAAAAAAGTTTCTAACCTTTTAGAGAAGCAATGAGCAAAGTCGAAGCACTTGTAGGAGTCTCATAAGTTTGCAAGAGTCATCAATGTCATGTCCATCATCTCCAAGATGTAGCAAACATATACATATATTGCATTGTTCAATAGCATTCGATTTAAGATGTGCGATGAGAACAAGAATTGTAAATTGCAATGTGCATGGAAACATTCACGGTCGTTCAATCATGATTCATGATTGATTGCAATGCACAAAATATCGTTATTCATTTATATATGACTCTAGCATCATTCATATGTACAGTTGAGAGAGTATCATTTATATATGACTCTAGAATCATTCGTATGTACAATACATTTATCACATACTCGATGCATGAAATAAAGAAAGCATCATTTGTATATGGTTGTAGTCTGTAGCATGACGCATCATTTCTATATAAGTCTTCATCATTTGTATCCTTTGAAAAGAGCATGATTCCTATGTTATTGTAGCATGATGTTGCCTCCATCATTTAATTTATGTGTATGACAGTAAGAGCATCACTCGTGTATGTGATTGTATATGACTGTAGCATGCTGCATCATTCAATTTACATACATATGATATGACTGTATTTACGTACTTGAAAATAGGATGGAGCCATGGCCGCAATGTGTAAGAAGGTCCACGACTTTGAGTACATTGTGATCACGTGAGTACCAAGCTCAAATCTACAATCCCCTCTTCTTGCACAATGTTGTGCTCTATGTCGGCTACTTCCTTTGGAAACTCATAAATTTTTGCCTTGCATGTCTTGACACACATAGAAAGAGAATCTCATTAAACTCTGTGCAATAAGCAATGTCCTATACAAGCTATTAGTGTTCACACTCATGCTTTTATCCCAATACAAAATTCAAACATAGATGAATTACACAAGTTCTCTGTGAAGAACAAGGAATCAAATACTTGCTCAAAGACATGAGCATCTATATTGATGAAAAGTGTTCATTTACTGTGACAATATGAGTGGTATTATGTTAGCAATAGTTCTAGTGTATCATGCAAGATCAAAGCTATCAAAGCTCATCATCAATTTCTACCTTGCATGTCTTGACACACACAGAAAGAGAGTCTTATTGAGTTCTATGCAATTTTTGCATGCTTGTGATGATAACAGATTACTTGAAAGGCGGGGGCGAGATGCACCATTTCCAAAATCATGTCATCATGTTACCTGCCAAATCGAGGAAAGGTGGCCGATCATTCTTGCACGCAAACCTGCACAATTCTCGCCAGCATTATGCTAAGATTGCAAAATGAAGCAATATCAGAGTGTACGTACCATAAAACATCTGAAGGCATACACTATGCGTACAAATCTCTGTGCAAAAGGCTTCATTGTGCACCTCCATAGCTGCAATATAATTATATGGTAGCCCAAAGCTTGCACGCCCAATCTATAATGAAAGAAGATACTTCCCACACACAGTATGGCAACCTAATCTAGAGTGAATAGATCATTTTCGTGAATCTGTAGTGATACGCAAATGTAAGCTTTATATGATTTCAGTGGAGGAATCCATCTGCAGCTTCTCTTGCTTCATCTTTCGCATGTTGTCCCAATTATGAAATGCATGTAGTCCTACGTTCCATGTGCGGCCGTAATGTCCCACCTCACGACACAAAGAGCGACAACACGAATGGGGCAAAGCTTGGAGGCTAGTCGTACGATTGCCACATCTATCGGCGACTGATTATAGGCACGCGAATTGCGATGGTACTAGGCAGAGTTTGCACAGTGCAGAGTTGGGCGGTAGGTGTGCTCTACTCAGTGCTCAGTGATAACTAGGTTATGGACCAAGAAAAAGACTGGTTCAATTTTAGAAGGAAAAGGACAACCAGAGAATAGAGCAGTGTTTTACTAGTTCGATTTTTAGAACAAGGTATTCAGGAAAGCACTTTGCTAGTTCGATTCTTAGAACTAGAGAATATACTAGTGTTTGTGCTCTCAAGTGTGAACTCTGGAATGAGTATCTACAGTTTAGCTTTTAAAAACCAGAGAATTGAACCAGAGTTTTTCATGCTGTAGGTTTTTCACTTGTCCTCTGGGCATTCGCTCACGCCATATAATTATGATCAATTTTCATGATTTGTGATTGTGCAAGTCATGACATTGGGTGACCATAGTGAAATTATTCACGTAACATATATTAGCAATGGCCACGTATGATCTTATTATTTATATCTCTTTTATATATTTATATAATATTGTAAAAAAATGACATGGAAATTAAACTTCCTTGCCTGTCAAATGACAAAGGATTTTCGTCTTCTCCTTTCGCATGATAGTAAAATGCTCAAGATGAACCTTTCTCTTGACAGGAAAAAAAAAAATTCTACCTATTTTGATAGGTAAAATGGCTAATGACAGGCAAAACACTTGTCAATTTTAGGCCTAGCCTAGAATCCCACACAACGAGAGGTAGATCCCCACACAACGAGGGGTAGACCCTAGAATGCTTAACACCTATTGCAAATGAACACAACCCAAATAGAATCCCACACAATGAGGGGTAGACCCTAGAATGCTTAGCACCTACTATGAATGAACACAACTACTATGAATGAACACAGCCCAAAGGTCTGTTAGGGGTAGAAATTGGGGTAAGGGTCAACCCTAAGGCTAGACCAAGAGACTCACTCAAGATGAAGTCAACCTTTGCCACAATAAGCATGGCCCTTTCCATTATCGACATAGTCCAACAAGAGCACTCAAAGGCCAACGATTTTTGCTTCAAGTGAGTTGATTTAACATCTCATCCCAACAAGTGAATGAGGAGTGTCATGCCAACACAGCCCACAAGTGCTAAACCCATGCCCCCCCAGGAATTTATATCAGTTCCTACATACACGTCAACATATGCATCACTATACGAAATGATATGCACGTTGGTTCTCCATATAAATGTGCATCAATAAAATCTTTAGAATGAAGAATGGCCTATACTGCACAATATAGTGATGATCCATAATTTGATGATCATTGTATGTCTATTGTGGACCCAGATGTTTGGTATTTTGAGAAAATGGTGCATATAAACATATTACCTCTCAACACAATTTTGTTACTTCATTTGAGTTTGTCATTATTGGAATATTGTCATATCTTGGCCATATGCTAATGGATGTACCTCATAGTTTCTAGCTTGAGGTTTTTATGCATAGTTTCTAGCTTTATGTTGTTATGCATAGTTTCTAGCTTTATGTATCATTCCTTATGAGGGTTGACATGGATGTAAGTTAGTGGTTTCTCACTTGCGTGTATTTATTTGATTTGCATGTGGACTAATTCTTAAAGAAAGATACTGAAATTGTGAAATTTATTTTTTTGGGGTAAAAATTCCAAAAACAAAGTTAATCACGTATATCATCCATAAATTAAATGGATTGTAGGCAATGGAGGTGTACATTTGGCTTATCATACTCATTTTAGTTCTTACAATTCCTCTTGTACATTATATTTTCATGCAATGGCTACTTGAAGTCTTTGTAATGAGAATGATCATATCTCTTTTGATGAAGAAAAAGTAGTCTCATGCAATTAGAATGTGTGATATTATGAAAGAAGGTTCTTATTTGATTAACATCATCAAAACAAGGTTCTTGGCACTATATGGGTCTACAAGTTGGAAAATAAGCCAGATGGCATGGTTGATTGCTAAAAGACAAGACTTCTTTCAAAATGGTATGCTAAAGAGAAGGGCATTGATGTTGATCAGCCCTTTGCTTCTATATGGCATATGAACATTTTTTGTAATGTCTATGAACTTATCGCTCACAATAAATTTGTAATGTCTATGAACTTATATCTCACATTAAAAACTGATTCTAGAATGATGTATGCATTTCAAAACCATTTTTTGTGCAAAAAGGACTAAAAGAAGTATTTAAAACAAGCAACCATATGTTTGGAATGAAAAGATACATGCTTATCTCTTGGCACATGGCTTTCAAAACAATTCCATGGACATCATCTTGTATTTGGAGCATGAAAAAGATGTTTTATTATGATTGTATTTATGTTGATGATATATTGTTCATTAGCTTCAATGAGACACATGTTTCTTAGTTGAAGGTTATTTTGCATGCCTCTTTTGAAGTGTCAAACTGAGGTCTTCGGATCATTATTTGGGAATTTGGTTTATGTAATTCTATGAGGGAATTTGATCTTTGTGTCAAATAAAGTGTGCCAACACCTTATTATAACATTTTGTCTCATATGACCATAAATCCAATGCTAATCCCATATATTCAAGTTTGATAGAGATGCATTTGATGTTTTCATATATCAACAAGCTATGGGAATCCTTATTTATGCAAGCATTACATCACCTAGCAAAAATTTTGTTGTTTCTCACATAAATATGTTTCTACATAGCCCAAAGTTCAATTTTTTGGAATGTGGTTAAGTGAATATTTCATTGTTTACATGGTACCCAATATCTTGGTTTCTTTCATCCCAAAGGGGAACACATACCATTTGTTAGTTTTATATGATTTCTGAGATTTAGATTAGGATATTTGTTATTGCACTTGTGCTTCTATAAGTGGATTTTGCTTCATATCTTCTCATGCATCTCTTGGTTGAGGAAGAAGGAAACTACTTTGGCCAATCCTTACTATGAGTTTGAGCATAAGATAACGTCCAAAGGTACTCTTGAGATTATGTTGCTAAAATAGCTTCTTGCCAGTTTGGTTGTTTATCATGTTTGTTAGAGATGCCAACTTGCGTTATAGGCTAGAGAAGATAATCTTAGAGATAGTTTTCAGAAATTTTATGTCTTATGAGAAAAAATGTTCAGGCCTATTCCCTTTTGAGGATTGTCCAAAATCCACATAGTGTAGCACTTCATTGATTGCTAACTCTTTATTCATAATATCCTTCATAGAGGCATTTGACAATATACTTCTACTGATCATGTGACTTGGGGAACTTTTAATGAATGTAATCCTCTGATGGACTTTGTGGGGTTTCAAATCTCAATTGTGTCCATATCCTTTTGGCCATCAAATGATTAGGTAGAGAACAAATCATAAATAAATTTCACTCTTAAGGCACCAAAGTGCTTCTCTACTAGGTATTATGTGTTGTGTGCTTTAGGATTTGATTTGATAAAAATCTACATGATTTTTAATATAAAACCTATAGCTCATGCTTTGGTTAGCTCAATTCCTCTAAGCTAGAGAGTCATGGATATGGTTGTGTGTTCAAAACCATATGCATGTGCATGAGTTGCTAAGGAGAAGATCTCTCATTTTGCTACCTAGGTCAATTCGAGAGAAACGGAGAAACATACATCGATATGAAATCATACAAACAATAATGGAATTCCATAAAAGAAATGAAATATGTATTCTAATTCATGAGGAGTGTGAAGACGATGAAGAATCCCATGAAGGTGTCTATGTAGTCTCAACATGATCTAATATAAATGCTAAGAACGAGATCATTAGGACTACCACATGCTAGAAAGATGCCTCTCCTCCCAACCTTATGCCTTTATATGTAGCTCTCTCCAAGGGACCACCCTCTCTAGTAGGTTGATACTAACCATCCAGTGCCGACCATGTAACTAGATGTGTACCATGTGTCCTAATTGATTGGAGTTAACTCGAGTATATGATTCTAGAAGCGTCTAGAGCTCTTTGGGAAAAACACTCTCCCATAACTCTCATAGGACTTGAACCCAAGATCTCCTCCTTCTCATCCATATAAGTTGACCACTAGGCCAAATACCTTTGCTCGCTTTAGTGAGCACATGCACTCATGCTTAACTTTACTCTCGAGACTTTGGTCCTACATGAGAATGAAGATATGATGTCTGACTTTATATTTTTTTAAAGCATATGGATGCCAATGTCATAAATGTTGAGAGTTCCATGCTCCACCCTTTTGTCCAAACAACACGTAGAACCACTGAGGCACTTTTTCCTTCTTTATGAGGTTTTTCTCCCCACCCTTAATGTATATATGCCTATAACCTTAACGGGTTAATTATCTTTGTACAATCACTTAGTAATTCATTATTGTGTTGTGTTGTGCACCAAGCTTCTTCTTTTTCCTTATGTTGCTCATATGGAACTCAAACTCCAATAGATGGTATCAGAACAGATCATAGCTTCATCTAGGGCATCGTAAACACCCCTCCGTTCATAGTATTAGAATTGAATGAAAATTGGTGAGCATACTCAAGGAGATTAGGAGTTCAAAATAACTTCATTTTGTTGCATAAAAGTTTTGATTTGATCTCGTTTCAGCTTCCGAATGCACTAGTGTAGTGCATATACAAGCAATTTTGTCCTTTTGTGGCAGACATATATACAGGTTTCACTTTGCTAGTACAAATGCCTTGAAGTTTATTACAAGCTTACAGATCTCAATATAGTGGTTCTATTTAATTTTTTGAGATACAATCATTCTTTTGCATGAAGGTATTCACTCAATGGCCATGGTTGAAAGCAATGATGTATTATGTATGTTTGTTGTTGAGGATAGGTTGGATGGTGCCAATTACCCATTGTGGGCATATATGATGCATCATGTATTGGTGGCAAAAGGACCATGGAATATTGTGCATGGTATTGAACATCGTATTACACCTGCAAATATAGTTATTGAATGTGATGCAGATGGTGTTAAAGATGATGATCTTCAAATTCATGTTCGTGTTGCAATTCCTACTTTATCTATAGTAGAGTAACTTTGTTGAGATGGCAAAGATGCTCAAGCACGTGCATTGATAGATTTATCTAGCAAATGCGCCATTATCCCTCACATTCACTCTTGCAAAATAGCAAAGGATGCTTGGGATACACTTATTACTTTATACTAGGCAAGAAATGAGGTTCGTGTTGCTTACCTCCAAAAATAGTTGGAGAGTGAGCATATGAATGAAGGAGATTCTATGGACAATTTCTTGACAAAGATCAAAGATTTGAAGGAGCAATTGATTTTTGCTGATGAAGTCTTGCCAGATAGTTCATTTGTGTAGAATTTTCTTAATAGTCTTCTAGATTCATATCAGAATTTTGCTTCTACTCTTTGATTCATGATGAAAGGCAATCCAAATGCTTTAATGTTTGAGGAGTTAGTCTTTGGTTTGTTGCAGGAAGAACACTCTAGGCAGAACAGGTTCATTAAGCATGTTGCAGATCAAGATTTCTGAGCTACTTAGAAGGGCAAAGGTAAATGGAGCTCATCTACTAGCAAGTAGAAATCTGGTAATACTACACAGTTGGAGAAGGAAGAAAAATATGAGAAGAAAATAGAAAAGTAAAAAAAACAATTTTGCAAATACTACAAGGGGAATGATCATTTCATAAGAATTGTCCAAAACTGGCTACAAAAAGAGGAAAAGAAGAAAGAGGTTGAATTCTTTGTTGCAGAGGCCTCTACACCTAAAACAAAGTATACTAATCTTGTTCATAATGAATAATGGGCATTTACCACTATATACACCTATGACCCATCTTTTCATGAGTAGTGTATGTCTGCACTAGACTCAGATGTTTGGTACTTTGTAGTGTAGTTTTTTTAGTTCACTTGAGCTTGTGCCTATTGGGAATACTATCACATGTGTTAACAACTCCTCTTATCCTATAATGGGAGTTTGCTATTGATGGTACTTCTTTCACATTGTCAGATGTTTTGTATGTACCAGGGATCAAGAAAAGTATGTTATCATTTACAACATTACCCAAGATTGACTTGGTTGTCAAATTTGTTGATTATAGATGCATAGTTCATGATCTCTCAAATGGTGATGTTATTATTGCTTGTAGCATTTTATGTCGTCGGTTGTTTAAGCTCATAGGCTATGTGAAATCTGTGAATGATTTAACATGAGAAGTTCAAGATTCTTAGGCTATCTCAGATGCAAATCTTCGTTATCTAAATTTTGCTAGTTTGCTATGCATACCAAAAATTTGAAATGATGTCCTCTCTTCCCAAACTTGAGGCACCTTGTAAAAATGTCTGTGAAGGCTATATTTTGGGCAAAATGAAGCATTCGTCCTTCCCAAAAGTTGGTCCAATTCAAGATTCTCATAAATTGGAGCTCGTTCATAGTGATGTCTATGGTCCTATGCAGACACTTTCTTTTGGGAAATACCTATGCTTTGTGAATTTTATTGATGATTTTTTAATGCATTCATGGGTCTATCCATTGAAAGAAAAGGCTGAACTGTTTATGTGCTTCAAATAGTTTTTGATTATGGTGGAAAATTTGTTAGCATATAAGTTGAGCACCCTCTATTCTGATTGAGGAGGGGAATATGTGTCTTCTGATTTTAATGCATTTCTGGTTGAGAATGGGATAAATCATCAGTGTAGAACTTTGTATACAACTCAACAAAATGGATTTGCTAAAAAAAAAGAACACGTCTCTCATGGAGATGGTGAGGTTTATGGTCAAAAGTCAGGCTTTACCACATAGCTTTTGGCTTGAGGTTGTTATGTGTACAACATATGTACTTAACAATTGTCCCACCAAAGCACTCCGATCTATCACTCCATATGAGGCTTGGCATGGTTACAAGCCATATGTTACTCATCTATGTCTTTGGTTGTTTGGCGTATGCATTAGCACCTCAACAACAATGCAAGAAATTGGATGAGAAAGTAGTGAAATGTATTTTTGTGGGGTACAATTTTGAAAGAAAAGGATATCGTCTCTATCATCCATAGACTAAACATAGTTCGGTTAGTCATGGTGTTGTTTTTGTGGGAGATGAAATTCAGCCATTACTTTCATGTACCAAGGATACTTTAGGTAGCTCTGGAGATGTACATGACAATTTACTACCTCTTTTTAGAGGTGGAAAGTCGTGCTAATCTTAATGAGGCAATTTATTAGCCTTTATAGGTTCCACATGATGATGAAAATCATTCCATTTTTTATGCAGATTTACATAATGCATTTGTTGATGAGACGACTGATAAAGAGGAGGTAAAAACTATGCGTAAATGACTAGTGTGGACTTTGAGAGATAGCAAATTAGATGCACATCCATCATATCATACTCGTTCAAGATCTCATAGTGCTTCCTTTGCATTGGATTGCTATGCAATGGCTACCTCTAGTCTTTGTGATGAGAATGAGTTTGATTCTTTTGATGAAGCACAAAATTCAAGAAATTGATTGGCTACTATGAAATTAGAATATGATGCTATTATGAAGATTAGTACTTGGTCTTTATGTGATTTGCATCCAAGAAAAAACCCCATTGGCACTAAATGGGTTTACAAAGTGAAACATAAGATTGATGGAACAGTTGACATGTATAAGGCTAGGCTTGTTGCAAAAGGTTATGTTCAAGAGAGAGGCATTGATTTTGATGAAACCCTTGCATCCACATGCCAAATGACCACCATTCATATCATTTGTGCATTTGCAGCTCATCATGGTTGGAATGTTCATCATTTGGACATTAAAACTGCATTTCAGAATGGTAACTTACATGAAGAAGTGCACGTATTTAAGCCCCTTGGTTTTATGTAGAAAGGGCATGAAAACAAAGTGTGAAGGTTGAAAAAGACTTTATAGGATGTGAAACAAGCACCACGTGCTTGGTATGAAAAGATACATGCCTACTTGATTGCATGTGGTTTTGAGAACAATCCAAGTGAGAGTAGATTATATATTAAGTGTGCAAATGATGTACTTCTGATAATTTTTGTGTATGTCGATGACATGATGCTCAATGGTCCTAATGAGAAGCATATTATTGAATTCATTGCCCAAGTCTCAAGCATTGGTAGGAGGTTAAGCACATCTTTCACCACTTGAGTGGTACCCAACTACTTGAATTGTTTTATCCCACCGGAGGATCATTACCGCCATATTTAGATGTGTTTTCTACCTCTAATTGGGTTAAATCTTGTTGAGGTGCACTATCATATTAAGCATGTAATGTTTGTTGGAGATAATGTTAGAGATATGTTCAGAAAGTTAATGCCTTATGATAAATTTTAAGATTTTTGTAAATGTTTGGGCTTATCCCTTTTTTGGATAGTCCAAAAACCATAGAGTGCACATAATAACTAAGCCACGAATTTGTGGAGATGGTCATGGGATCAAAACCATATGGCATGTGCATGAGTTGCTACCTAAGTAATTCAGGATCATAAATCTGTTGGCACATGCAAGAAAGGTGAGTCTACTCCCAACCTTATGCCTCTATATATAGTCCTCTCCAGGGGACTTCCCTTCTAGTAGGTCGATACTAAACATCCAAGTGTCAGCAATGTAACTAGTGTGAGGAGATGGTGAGATAAGTTCCAGAGATGAGTTGGTCTTGCACAAAATTTGCTCGACACCTACCAATCTAACTTCAGGGATGCTTGATAGACCTCTTTATCTTATTAAAGATGCATTTAGATCAACCAAGTCCTTTGGAACATCATGCCCAAATGCTTTCATCAAAATAGATCATCTGCATATGCAAGAAATGTGAAAAACCTTTTATTTTGGGACTAGAAGATCTCAATATTATGCTGAGAGTTCACAACCTGGTATGAATTGACTAGAGAGGTTTTTCACACATCTAATTGAAATGTATAGATAACTAAATCAAGTTATCTCATGAATTCACTTGCACCATGCAAAGAGAAATGAATCTAGCAAGTGAGAGGGGTCATCCCAACTTTTCAGGATCTAGACGGTATACAAATATAGTCACGTTCCTTACTTCATATCTCGTGATTTTCTAAACCAAAATTGATGAAACTTGATGTGTGAATACTAGACACTCAAATTCTAGCTATTCCAAGTTAACGCATAGCAAATGATTAAGTACTGTTGGAGTTAGACGTCTGCGGAAGCACGCGAACAGCACAAGGAAGAAGAAGAAGCTTGGAGCACAACACACAATACTGAATGTATTACTAGAGAATGTACAAAGACAAGTAGCCCATTAGGGCAATAGGCATATATACAAGCCGGGGGGAAAAAACCTCCTAAAGAGGGAAAAAAGTGCCACGGCAATCCTAGTGTGTTCACACACATCACTACCTAAATATATCAACAAATCCCCCTTGGGAGTGATGCGGTCAACAAGGAGCTGGCACTTATGTATAAGGAAGTTCCAAGCTATGTGGAATCAATCCACAAAAGGAACTAAGCCCAAAGCTTTGCAAAAAGCTTCAAAACTTCTCCCTAGGCAGAGCCTTCGTAAAAAGGTCTGCAATGTTCTCCTACGTGGGCACATATGCCAAGATGATCTCTCGAGCAGAGAACCTTTCCTTGACATAATGATAATGCACCTCAATGTGCTTAGTGCGAGCATGGAACACAGGGTCCCTCGCAATTGCCAATGCGCTCTGACTGTCAATGAAGATGGTGGTGGCAGAAAACTGACCAACACCCAAATCAGCCATAAGGCATCTGAGCCACACACACTTAACAGTCGCTGTAAAAGCTACCCTATACTCAGCCTCACAACTGGAAGTGGCCACAATAAGTTGGTTCTTGCTCAGCCAAGATATGCATGAGCTACCAATCATGAAGCAAAAACCACTAGTGGACACATGAGTGTCATAGCAACCAGCCCAATCAAAGTCAGAAAAAGCATGCAAATCTGGCGGTAGTGATCCCCCCTTGGGATAAAACAAACCAAGTAGCCGGGTACCACTCAAGTAGCGAAATATGCGCTTAACCGCCTGCCAATGCTTGACTCCTCGGCAATGCATAAACCTGCTCATTTGTGAGACAACAAACTGAATATATGGCCGAGTAATGCATAAGTAAATCAAGCATCCAACAACCTGCTGATAGAGAACATCATCAAATGCATCTCTCTCATCATGAAGACGCAGTCATAAACCTATTTCCATAGGAGTGGCAATAGGTTTACAGTCTTCAAGGCCAAAATGTTGCAATAATGTGGCAATATATTTCGTTTGACACAAAGCCATTCCACCATCAACGTGCATAAACTGAATGCCCAAATAGTGATGCAAATGCCCCAAATCAGACATCTCAAATGAGGCATGCAAATCAACCTTAAAATCAGCAAGCGCTTAACATAAAACCAACATACATAATACATAATTGCTTTCAGGCATGGACAATGACTAAAGATGCTCTTTAGAAATGGGAATAAGGATTTTTGGTTTTCTATCATGTCTTGTCTAAAGAAAATTGGTTCTCAAAGCCTACACTCAATTGAAGATGCTCTCCCCATGATGTTCACAATTGACTCAGAATAAACCCAACAATTGGAGGGGAGTTATGTTTTTTATGTGTTCCATAAAAACATTTACTATGGTTTTCTCCTCGAGTTGCTTAGCCATGATTTACTCTGTATACTATTGTATTTTGTTCATTGATTATGCCCCATTGGTTGTAATGTTCTCTTATCATAGGCATTTTCGTTAGAGGGTTTGTTTCCCTTGGATGTCATGAGGTGTTTTGTATTTTGGGGTCCTACCCTCTCTACATTTTGTATCACTCCATCATTTTTCTTATATAAGTACTTGGTCTCCAAAAAAAGAAAGAAAACAACTTGAAAGATGTTGAATTTTAGACGCCTTTAATATGGAGAGAGAAGACAATTCAAACTCTAAAATTCAGAAAAAAGTTTCTAACCTTTTAGAGAAGCAATGAGCAAAGTCGAAGCACTTGTAGGAGTCTCATAAGTTTGCAAGAGTCATCAATGTCATGTCCATCATCTCCAAGATGTAGCAAACATATACATATATTGCATTGTTCAATAGCATTCGATTTAAGATGTGCGATGAGAACAAGAATTGTAAATTGCAATGTGCATGGAAACATTCACGGTCGTTCAATCATGATTCATGATTGATTGCAATGCACAAAATATCGTTATTCATTTATATATGACTCTAGCATCATTCATATGTACAGTTGAGAGAGTATCATTTATATATGACTCTAGAATCATTCGTATGTACAATACATTTATCACATACTCGATGCATGAAATAAAGAAAGCATCATTTGTATATGGTTGTAGTCTGTAGCATGACGCATCATTTCTATATAAGTCTTCATCATTTGTATCCTTTGAAAAGAGCATGATTCCTATGTTATTGTAGCATGATGTTGCCTCCATCATTTAATTTATGTGTATGACAGTAAGAGCATCACTCGTGTATGTGATTGTATATGACTGTAGCATGCTGCATCATTCAATTTACATACATATGATATGACTGTATTTACGTACTTGAAAATAGGATGGAGCCATGGCCGCAATGTGTAAGAAGGTCCACGACTTTGAGTACATTGTGATCACGTGAGTACCAAGCTCAAATCTACAATCCCCTCTTCTTGCACAATGTTGTGCTCTATGTCGGCTACTTCCTTTGGAAACTCATAAATTTTTGCCTTGCATGTCTTGACACACATAGAAAGAGAATCTCATTAAACTCTGTGCAATAAGCAATGTCCTATACAAGCTATTAGTGTTCACACTCATGCTTTTATCCCAATACAAAATTCAAACATAGATGAATTACACAAGTTCTCTGTGAAGAACAAGGAATCAAATACTTGCTCAAAGACATGAGCATCTATATTGATGAAAAGTGTTCATTTACTGTGACAATATGAGTGGTATTATGTTAGCAATAGTTCTAGTGTATCATGCAAGATCAAAGCTATCAAAGCTCATCATCAATTTCTACCTTGCATGTCTTGACACACACAGAAAGAGAGTCTTATTGAGTTCTATGCAATTTTTGCATGCTTGTGATGATAACAGATTACTTGAAAGGCGGGGGCGAGATGCACCATTTCCAAAATCATGTCATCATGTTACCTGCCAAATCGAGGAAAGGTGGCCGATCATTCTTGCACGCAAACCTGCACAATTCTCGCCAGCATTATGCTAAGATTGCAAAATGAAGCAATATCAGAGTGTACGTACCATAAAACATCTGAAGGCATACACTATGCGTACAAATCTCTGTGCAAAAGGCTTCATTGTGCACCTCCATAGCTGCAATATAATTATATGGTAGCCCAAAGCTTGCACGCCCAATCTATAATGAAAGAAGATACTTCCCACACACAGTATGGCAACCTAATCTAGAGTGAATAGATCATTTTCGTGAATCTGTAGTGATACGCAAATGTAAGCTTTATATGATTTCAGTGGAGGAATCCATCTGCAGCTTCTCTTGCTTCATCTTTCGCATGTTGTCCCAATTATGAAATGCATGTAGTCCTACGTTCCATGTGCGGCCGTAATGTCCCACCTCACGACACAAAGAGCGACAACACGAATGGGGCAAAGCTTGGAGGCTAGTCGTACGATTGCCACATCTATCGGCGACTGATTATAGGCACGCGAATTGCGATGGTACTAGGCAGAGTTTGCACAGTGCAGAGTTGGGCGGTAGGTGTGCTCTACTCAGTGCTCAGTGATAACTAGGTTATGGACCAAGAAAAAGACTGGTTCAATTTTAGAAGGAAAAGGACAACCAGAGAATAGAGCAGTGTTTTACTAGTTCGATTTTTAGAACAAGGTATTCAGGAAAGCACTTTGCTAGTTCGATTCTTAGAACTAGAGAATATACTAGTGTTTGTGCTCTCAAGTGTGAACTCTGGAATGAGTATCTACAGTTTAGCTTTTAAAAACCAGAGAATTGAACCAGAGTTTTTCATGCTGTAGGTTTTTCACTTGTCCTCTGGGCATTCGCTCACGCCATATAATTATGATCAATTTTCATGATTTGTGATTGTGCAAGTCATGACATTGGGTGACCATAGTGAAATTATTCACGTAACATATATTAGCAATGGCCACGTATGATCTTATTATTTATATCTCTTTTATATATTTATATAATATTGTAAAAAAATGACATGGAAATTAAACTTCCTTGCCTGTCAAATGACAAAGGATTTTCGTCTTCTCCTTTCGCATGATAGTAAAATGCTCAAGATGAACCTTTCTCTTGACAGGAAAAAAAAAAATTCTACCTATTTTGATAGGTAAAATGGCTAATGACAGGCAAAACACTTGTCAATTTTAGGCCTAGCCTAGAATCCCACACAACGAGAGGTAGATCCCCACACAACGAGGGGTAGACCCTAGAATGCTTAACACCTATTGCAAATGAACACAACCCAAATAGAATCCCACACAATGAGGGGTAGACCCTAGAATGCTTAGCACCTACTATGAATGAACACAACTACTATGAATGAACACAGCCCAAAGGTCTGTTAGGGGTAGAAATTGGGGTAAGGGTCAACCCTAAGGCTAGACCAAGAGACTCACTCAAGATGAAGTCAACCTTTGCCACAATAAGCATGGCCCTTTCCATTATCGACATAGTCCAACAAGAGCACTCAAAGGCCAACGATTTTTGCTTCAAGTGAGTTGATTTAACATCTCATCCCAACAAGTGAATGAGGAGTGTCATGCCAACACAGCCCACAAGTGCTAAACCCATGCCCCCCCAGGAATTTATATCAGTTCCTACATACACGTCAACATATGCATCACTATACGAAATGATATGCACGTTGGTTCTCCATATAAATGTGCATCAATAAAATCTTTAGAATGAAGAATGGCCTATACTGCACAATATAGTGATGATCCATAATTTGATGATCATTGTATGTCTATTGTGGACCCAGATGTTTGGTATTTTGAGAAAATGGTGCATATAAACATATTACCTCTCAACACAATTTTGTTACTTCATTTGAGTTTGTCATTATTGGAATATTGTCATATCTTGGCCATATGCTAATGGATGTACCTCATAGTTTCTAGCTTGAGGTTTTTATGCATAGTTTCTAGCTTTATGTTGTTATGCATAGTTTCTAGCTTTATGTATCATTCCTTATGAGGGTTGACATGGATGTAAGTTAGTGGTTTCTCACTTGCGTGTATTTATTTGATTTGCATGTGGACTAATTCTTAAAGAAAGATACTGAAATTGTGAAATTTATTTTTTTGGGGTAAAAATTCCAAAAACAAAGTTAATCACGTATATCATCCATAAATTAAATGGATTGTAGGCAATGGAGGTGTACATTTGGCTTATCATACTCATTTTAGTTCTTACAATTCCTCTTGTACATTATATTTTCATGCAATGGCTACTTGAAGTCTTTGTAATGAGAATGATCATATCTCTTTTGATGAAGAAAAAGTAGTCTCATGCAATTAGAATGTGTGATATTATGAAAGAAGGTTCTTATTTGATTAACATCATCAAAACAAGGTTCTTGGCACTATATGGGTCTACAAGTTGGAAAATAAGCCAGATGGCATGGTTGATTGCTAAAAGACAAGACTTCTTTCAAAATGGTATGCTAAAGAGAAGGGCATTGATGTTGATCAGCCCTTTGCTTCTATATGGCATATGAACATTTTTTGTAATGTCTATGAACTTATCGCTCACAATAAATTTGTAATGTCTATGAACTTATATCTCACATTAAAAACTGATTCTAGAATGATGTATGCATTTCAAAACCATTTTTTGTGCAAAAAGGACTAAAAGAAGTATTTAAAACAAGCAACCATATGTTTGGAATGAAAAGATACATGCTTATCTCTTGGCACATGGCTTTCAAAACAATTCCATGGACATCATCTTGTATTTGGAGCATGAAAAAGATGTTTTATTATGATTGTATTTATGTTGATGATATATTGTTCATTAGCTTCAATGAGACACATGTTTCTTAGTTGAAGGTTATTTTGCATGCCTCTTTTGAAGTGTCAAACTGAGGTCTTCGGATCATTATTTGGGAATTTGGTTTATGTAATTCTATGAGGGAATTTGATCTTTGTGTCAAATAAAGTGTGCCAACACCTTATTATAACATTTTGTCTCATATGACCATAAATCCAATGCTAATCCCATATATTCAAGTTTGATAGAGATGCATTTGATGTTTTCATATATCAACAAGCTATGGGAATCCTTATTTATGCAAGCATTACATCACCTAGCAAAAATTTTGTTGTTTCTCACATAAATATGTTTCTACATAGCCCAAAGTTCAATTTTTTGGAATGTGGTTAAGTGAATATTTCATTGTTTACATGGTACCCAATATCTTGGTTTCTTTCATCCCAAAGGGGAACACATACCATTTGTTAGTTTTATATGATTTCTGAGATTTAGATTAGGATATTTGTTATTGCACTTGTGCTTCTATAAGTGGATTTTGCTTCATATCTTCTCATGCATCTCTTGGTTGAGGAAGAAGGAAACTACTTTGGCCAATCCTTACTATGAGTTTGAGCATAAGATAACGTCCAAAGGTACTCTTGAGATTATGTTGCTAAAATAGCTTCTTGCCAGTTTGGTTGTTTATCATGTTTGTTAGAGATGCCAACTTGCGTTATAGGCTAGAGAAGATAATCTTAGAGATAGTTTTCAGAAATTTTATGTCTTATGAGAAAAAATGTTCAGGCCTATTCCCTTTTGAGGATTGTCCAAAATCCACATAGTGTAGCACTTCATTGATTGCTAACTCTTTATTCATAATATCCTTCATAGAGGCATTTGACAATATACTTCTACTGATCATGTGACTTGGGGAACTTTTAATGAATGTAATCCTCTGATGGACTTTGTGGGGTTTCAAATCTCAATTGTGTCCATATCCTTTTGGCCATCAAATGATTAGGTAGAGAACAAATCATAAATAAATTTCACTCTTAAGGCACCAAAGTGCTTCTCTACTAGGTATTATGTGTTGTGTGCTTTAGGATTTGATTTGATAAAAATCTACATGATTTTTAATATAAAACCTATAGCTCATGCTTTGGTTAGCTCAATTCCTCTAAGCTAGAGAGTCATGGATATGGTTGTGTGTTCAAAACCATATGCATGTGCATGAGTTGCTAAGGAGAAGATCTCTCATTTTGCTACCTAGGTCAATTCGAGAGAAACGGAGAAACATACATCGATATGAAATCATACAAACAATAATGGAATTCCATAAAAGAAATGAAATATGTATTCTAATTCATGAGGAGTGTGAAGACGATGAAGAATCCCATGAAGGTGTCTATGTAGTCTCAACATGATCTAATATAAATGCTAAGAACGAGATCATTAGGACTACCACATGCTAGAAAGATGCCTCTCCTCCCAACCTTATGCCTTTATATGTAGCTCTCTCCAAGGGACCACCCTCTCTAGTAGGTTGATACTAACCATCCAGTGCCGACCATGTAACTAGATGTGTACCATGTGTCCTAATTGATTGGAGTTAACTCGAGTATATGATTCTAGAAGCGTCTAGAGCTCTTTGGGAAAAACACTCTCCCATAACTCTCATAGGACTTGAACCCAAGATCTCCTCCTTCTCATCCATATAAGTTGACCACTAGGCCAAATACCTTTGCTCGCTTTAGTGAGCACATGCACTCATGCTTAACTTTACTCTCGAGACTTTGGTCCTACATGAGAATGAAGATATGATGTCTGACTTTATATTTTTTTAAAGCATATGGATGCCAATGTCATAAATGTTGAGAGTTCCATGCTCCACCCTTTTGTCCAAACAACACGTAGAACCACTGAGGCACTTTTTCCTTCTTTATGAGGTTTTTCTCCCCACCCTTAATGTATATATGCCTATAACCTTAACGGGTTAATTATCTTTGTACAATCACTTAGTAATTCATTATTGTGTTGTGTTGTGCACCAAGCTTCTTCTTTTTCCTTATGTTGCTCATATGGAACTCAAACTCCAATAGATGGTATCAGAACAGATCATAGCTTCATCTAGGGCATCGTAAACACCCCTCCGTTCATAGTATTAGAATTGAATGAAAATTGGTGAGCATACTCAAGGAGATTAGGAGTTCAAAATAACTTCATTTTGTTGCATAAAAGTTTTGATTTGATCTCGTTTCAGCTTCCGAATGCACTAGTGTAGTGCATATACAAGCAATTTTGTCCTTTTGTGGCAGACATATATACAGGTTTCACTTTGCTAGTACAAATGCCTTGAAGTTTATTACAAGCTTACAGATCTCAATATAGTGGTTCTATTTAATTTTTTGAGATACAATCATTCTTTTGCATGAAGGTATTCACTCAATGGCCATGGTTGAAAGCAATGATGTATTATGTATGTTTGTTGTTGAGGATAGGTTGGATGGTGCCAATTACCCATTGTGGGCATATATGATGCATCATGTATTGGTGGCAAAAGGACCATGGAATATTGTGCATGGTATTGAACATCGTATTACACCTGCAAATATAGTTATTGAATGTGATGCAGATGGTGTTAAAGATGATGATCTTCAAATTCATGTTCGTGTTGCAATTCCTACTTTATCTATAGTAGAGTAACTTTGTTGAGATGGCAAAGATGCTCAAGCACGTGCATTGATAGATTTATCTAGCAAATGCGCCATTATCCCTCACATTCACTCTTGCAAAATAGCAAAGGATGCTTGGGATACACTTATTACTTTATACTAGGCAAGAAATGAGGTTCGTGTTGCTTACCTCCAAAAATAGTTGGAGAGTGAGCATATGAATGAAGGAGATTCTATGGACAATTTCTTGACAAAGATCAAAGATTTGAAGGAGCAATTGATTTTTGCTGATGAAGTCTTGCCAGATAGTTCATTTGTGTAGAATTTTCTTAATAGTCTTCTAGATTCATATCAGAATTTTGCTTCTACTCTTTGATTCATGATGAAAGGCAATCCAAATGCTTTAATGTTTGAGGAGTTAGTCTTTGGTTTGTTGCAGGAAGAACACTCTAGGCAGAACAGGTTCATTAAGCATGTTGCAGATCAAGATTTCTGAGCTACTTAGAAGGGCAAAGGTAAATGGAGCTCATCTACTAGCAAGTAGAAATCTGGTAATACTACACAGTTGGAGAAGGAAGAAAAATATGAGAAGAAAATAGAAAAGTAAAAAAAACAATTTTGCAAATACTACAAGGGGAATGATCATTTCATAAGAATTGTCCAAAACTGGCTACAAAAAGAGGAAAAGAAGAAAGAGGTTGAATTCTTTGTTGCAGAGGCCTCTACACCTAAAACAAAGTATACTAATCTTGTTCATAATGAATAATGGGCATTTACCACTATATACACCTATGACCCATCTTTTCATGAGTAGTGTATGTCTGCACTAGACTCAGATGTTTGGTACTTTGTAGTGTAGTTTTTTTAGTTCACTTGAGCTTGTGCCTATTGGGAATACTATCACATGTGTTAACAACTCCTCTTATCCTATAATGGGAGTTTGCTATTGATGGTACTTCTTTCACATTGTCAGATGTTTTGTATGTACCAGGGATCAAGAAAAGTATGTTATCATTTACAACATTACCCAAGATTGACTTGGTTGTCAAATTTGTTGATTATAGATGCATAGTTCATGATCTCTCAAATGGTGATGTTATTATTGCTTGTAGCATTTTATGTCGTCGGTTGTTTAAGCTCATAGGCTATGTGAAATCTGTGAATGATTTAACATGAGAAGTTCAAGATTCTTAGGCTATCTCAGATGCAAATCTTCGTTATCTAAATTTTGCTAGTTTGCTATGCATACCAAAAATTTGAAATGATGTCCTCTCTTCCCAAACTTGAGGCACCTTGTAAAAATGTCTGTGAAGGCTATATTTTGGGCAAAATGAAGCATTCGTCCTTCCCAAAAGTTGGTCCAATTCAAGATTCTCATAAATTGGAGCTCGTTCATAGTGATGTCTATGGTCCTATGCAGACACTTTCTTTTGGGAAATACCTATGCTTTGTGAATTTTATTGATGATTTTTTAATGCATTCATGGGTCTATCCATTGAAAGAAAAGGCTGAACTGTTTATGTGCTTCAAATAGTTTTTGATTATGGTGGAAAATTTGTTAGCATATAAGTTGAGCACCCTCTATTCTGATTGAGGAGGGGAATATGTGTCTTCTGATTTTAATGCATTTCTGGTTGAGAATGGGATAAATCATCAGTGTAGAACTTTGTATACAACTCAACAAAATGGATTTGCTAAAAAAAAAGAACACGTCTCTCATGGAGATGGTGAGGTTTATGGTCAAAAGTCAGGCTTTACCACATAGCTTTTGGCTTGAGGTTGTTATGTGTACAACATATGTACTTAACAATTGTCCCACCAAAGCACTCCGATCTATCACTCCATATGAGGCTTGGCATGGTTACAAGCCATATGTTACTCATCTATGTCTTTGGTTGTTTGGCGTATGCATTAGCACCTCAACAACAATGCAAGAAATTGGATGAGAAAGTAGTGAAATGTATTTTTGTGGGGTACAATTTTGAAAGAAAAGGATATCGTCTCTATCATCCATAGACTAAACATAGTTCGGTTAGTCATGGTGTTGTTTTTGTGGGAGATGAAATTCAGCCATTACTTTCATGTACCAAGGATACTTTAGGTAGCTCTGGAGATGTACATGACAATTTACTACCTCTTTTTAGAGGTGGAAAGTCGTGCTAATCTTAATGAGGCAATTTATTAGCCTTTATAGGTTCCACATGATGATGAAAATCATTCCATTTTTTATGCAGATTTACATAATGCATTTGTTGATGAGACGACTGATAAAGAGGAGGTAAAAACTATGCGTAAATGACTAGTGTGGACTTTGAGAGATAGCAAATTAGATGCACATCCATCATATCATACTCGTTCAAGATCTCATAGTGCTTCCTTTGCATTGGATTGCTATGCAATGGCTACCTCTAGTCTTTGTGATGAGAATGAGTTTGATTCTTTTGATGAAGCACAAAATTCAAGAAATTGATTGGCTACTATGAAATTAGAATATGATGCTATTATGAAGATTAGTACTTGGTCTTTATGTGATTTGCATCCAAGAAAAAACCCCATTGGCACTAAATGGGTTTACAAAGTGAAACATAAGATTGATGGAACAGTTGACATGTATAAGGCTAGGCTTGTTGCAAAAGGTTATGTTCAAGAGAGAGGCATTGATTTTGATGAAACCCTTGCATCCACATGCCAAATGACCACCATTCATATCATTTGTGCATTTGCAGCTCATCATGGTTGGAATGTTCATCATTTGGACATTAAAACTGCATTTCAGAATGGTAACTTACATGAAGAAGTGCACGTATTTAAGCCCCTTGGTTTTATGTAGAAAGGGCATGAAAACAAAGTGTGAAGGTTGAAAAAGACTTTATAGGATGTGAAACAAGCACCACGTGCTTGGTATGAAAAGATACATGCCTACTTGATTGCATGTGGTTTTGAGAACAATCCAAGTGAGAGTAGATTATATATTAAGTGTGCAAATGATGTACTTCTGATAATTTTTGTGTATGTCGATGACATGATGCTCAATGGTCCTAATGAGAAGCATATTATTGAATTCATTGCCCAAGTCTCAAGCATTGGTAGGAGGTTAAGCACATCTTTCACCACTTGAGTGGTACCCAACTACTTGAATTGTTTTATCCCACCGGAGGATCATTACCGCCATATTTAGATGTGTTTTCTACCTCTAATTGGGTTAAATCTTGTTGAGGTGCACTATCATATTAAGCATGTAATGTTTGTTGGAGATAATGTTAGAGATATGTTCAGAAAGTTAATGCCTTATGATAAATTTTAAGATTTTTGTAAATGTTTGGGCTTATCCCTTTTTTGGATAGTCCAAAAACCATAGAGTGCACATAATAACTAAGCCACGAATTTGTGGAGATGGTCATGGGATCAAAACCATATGGCATGTGCATGAGTTGCTACCTAAGTAATTCAGGATCATAAATCTGTTGGCACATGCAAGAAAGGTGAGTCTACTCCCAACCTTATGCCTCTATATATAGTCCTCTCCAGGGGACTTCCCTTCTAGTAGGTCGATACTAAACATCCAAGTGTCAGCAATGTAACTAGTGTGAGGAGATGGTGAGATAAGTTCCAGAGATGAGTTGGTCTTGCACAAAATTTGCTCGACACCTACCAATCTAACTTCAGGGATGCTTGATAGACCTCTTTATCTTATTAAAGATGCATTTAGATCAACCAAGTCCTTTGGAACATCATGCCCAAATGCTTTCATCAAAATAGATCATCTGCATATGCAAGAAATGTGAAAAACCTTTTATTTTGGGACTAGAAGATCTCAATATTATGCTGAGAGTTCACAACCTGGTATGAATTGACTAGAGAGGTTTTTCACACATCTAATTGAAATGTATAGATAACTAAATCAAGTTATCTCATGAATTCACTTGCACCATGCAAAGAGAAATGAATCTAGCAAGTGAGAGGGGTCATCCCAACTTTTCAGGATCTAGACGGTATACAAATATAGTCACGTTCCTTACTTCATATCTCGTGATTTTCTAAACCAAAATTGATGAAACTTGATGTGTGAATACTAGACACTCAAATTCTAGCTATTCCAAGTTAACGCATAGCAAATGATTAAGTACTGTTGGAGTTAGACGTCTGCGGAAGCACGCGAACAGCACAAGGAAGAAGAAGAAGCTTGGAGCACAACACACAATACTGAATGTATTACTAGAGAATGTACAAAGACAAGTAGCCCATTAGGGCAATAGGCATATATACAAGCCGGGGGGAAAAAACCTCCTAAAGAGGGAAAAAAGTGCCACGGCAATCCTAGTGTGTTCACACACATCACTACCTAAATATATCAACAAATCCCCCTTGGGAGTGATGCGGTCAACAAGGAGCTGGCACTTATGTATAAGGAAGTTCCAAGCTATGTGGAATCAATCCACAAAAGGAACTAAGCCCAAAGCTTTGCAAAAAGCTTCAAAACTTCTCCCTAGGCAGAGCCTTCGTAAAAAGGTCTGCAATGTTCTCCTACGTGGGCACATATGCCAAGATGATCTCTCGAGCAGAGAACCTTTCCTTGACATAATGATAATGCACCTCAATGTGCTTAGTGCGAGCATGGAACACAGGGTCCCTCGCAATTGCCAATGCGCTCTGACTGTCAATGAAGATGGTGGTGGCAGAAAACTGACCAACACCCAAATCAGCCATAAGGCATCTGAGCCACACACACTTAACAGTCGCTGTAAAAGCTACCCTATACTCAGCCTCACAACTGGAAGTGGCCACAATAAGTTGGTTCTTGCTCAGCCAAGATATGCATGAGCTACCAATCATGAAGCAAAAACCACTAGTGGACACATGAGTGTCATAGCAACCAGCCCAATCAAAGTCAGAAAAAGCATGCAAATCTGGCGGTAGTGATCCCCCCTTGGGATAAAACAAACCAAGTAGCCGGGTACCACTCAAGTAGCGAAATATGCGCTTAACCGCCTGCCAATGCTTGACTCCTCGGCAATGCATAAACCTGCTCATTTGTGAGACAACAAACTGAATATATGGCCGAGTAATGCATAAGTAAATCAAGCATCCAACAACCTGCTGATAGAGAACATCATCAAATGCATCTCTCTCATCATGAAGACGCAGTCATAAACCTATTTCCATAGGAGTGGCAATAGGTTTACAGTCTTCAAGGCCAAAATGTTGCAATAATGTGGCAATATATTTCGTTTGACACAAAGCCATTCCACCATCAACGTGCATAAACTGAATGCCCAAATAGTGATGCAAATGCCCCAAATCAGACATCTCAAATGAGGCATGCAAATCAACCTTAAAATCAGCAAGCGCTTAACATAAAACCAACATACATAATACATAATTGCTTTCAGGCATGGACAATGACTAAAGATGCTCTTTAGAAATGGGAATAAGGATTTTTGGTTTTCTATCATGTCTTGTCTAAAGAAAATTGGTTCTCAAAGCCTACACTCAATTGAAGATGCTCTCCCCATGATGTTCACAATTGACTCAGAATAAACCCAACAATTGGAGGGGAGTTATGTTTTTTATGTGTTCCATAAAAACATTTACTATGGTTTTCTCCTCGAGTTGCTTAGCCATGATTTACTCTGTATACTATTGTATTTTGTTCATTGATTATGCCCCATTGGTTGTAATGTTCTCTTATCATAGGCATTTTCGTTAGAGGGTTTGTTTCCCTTGGATGTCATGAGGTGTTTTGTATTTTGGGGTCCTACCCTCTCTACATTTTGTATCACTCCATCATTTTTCTTATATAAGTACTTGGTCTCCAAAAAAAGAAAGAAAACAACTTGAAAGATGTTGAATTTTAGACGCCTTTAATATGGAGAGAGAAGACAATTCAAACTCTAAAATTCAGAAAAAAGTTTCTAACCTTTTAGAGAAGCAATGAGCAAAGTCGAAGCACTTGTAGGAGTCTCATAAGTTTGCAAGAGTCATCAATGTCATGTCCATCATCTCCAAGATGTAGCAAACATATACATATATTGCATTGTTCAATAGCATTCGATTTAAGATGTGCGATGAGAACAAGAATTGTAAATTGCAATGTGCATGGAAACATTCACGGTCGTTCAATCATGATTCATGATTGATTGCAATGCACAAAATATCGTTATTCATTTATATATGACTCTAGCATCATTCATATGTACAGTTGAGAGAGTATCATTTATATATGACTCTAGAATCATTCGTATGTACAATACATTTATCACATACTCGATGCATGAAATAAAGAAAGCATCATTTGTATATGGTTGTAGTCTGTAGCATGACGCATCATTTCTATATAAGTCTTCATCATTTGTATCCTTTGAAAAGAGCATGATTCCTATGTTATTGTAGCATGATGTTGCCTCCATCATTTAATTTATGTGTATGACAGTAAGAGCATCACTCGTGTATGTGATTGTATATGACTGTAGCATGCTGCATCATTCAATTTACATACATATGATATGACTGTATTTACGTACTTGAAAATAGGATGGAGCCATGGCCGCAATGTGTAAGAAGGTCCACGACTTTGAGTACATTGTGATCACGTGAGTACCAAGCTCAAATCTACAATCCCCTCTTCTTGCACAATGTTGTGCTCTATGTCGGCTACTTCCTTTGGAAACTCATAAATTTTTGCCTTGCATGTCTTGACACACATAGAAAGAGAATCTCATTAAACTCTGTGCAATAAGCAATGTCCTATACAAGCTATTAGTGTTCACACTCATGCTTTTATCCCAATACAAAATTCAAACATAGATGAATTACACAAGTTCTCTGTGAAGAACAAGGAATCAAATACTTGCTCAAAGACATGAGCATCTATATTGATGAAAAGTGTTCATTTACTGTGACAATATGAGTGGTATTATGTTAGCAATAGTTCTAGTGTATCATGCAAGATCAAAGCTATCAAAGCTCATCATCAATTTCTACCTTGCATGTCTTGACACACACAGAAAGAGAGTCTTATTGAGTTCTATGCAATTTTTGCATGCTTGTGATGATAACAGATTACTTGAAAGGCGGGGGCGAGATGCACCATTTCCAAAATCATGTCATCATGTTACCTGCCAAATCGAGGAAAGGTGGCCGATCATTCTTGCACGCAAACCTGCACAATTCTCGCCAGCATTATGCTAAGATTGCAAAATGAAGCAATATCAGAGTGTACGTACCATAAAACATCTGAAGGCATACACTATGCGTACAAATCTCTGTGCAAAAGGCTTCATTGTGCACCTCCATAGCTGCAATATAATTATATGGTAGCCCAAAGCTTGCACGCCCAATCTATAATGAAAGAAGATACTTCCCACACACAGTATGGCAACCTAATCTAGAGTGAATAGATCATTTTCGTGAATCTGTAGTGATACGCAAATGTAAGCTTTATATGATTTCAGTGGAGGAATCCATCTGCAGCTTCTCTTGCTTCATCTTTCGCATGTTGTCCCAATTATGAAATGCATGTAGTCCTACGTTCCATGTGCGGCCGTAATGTCCCACCTCACGACACAAAGAGCGACAACACGAATGGGGCAAAGCTTGGAGGCTAGTCGTACGATTGCCACATCTATCGGCGACTGATTATAGGCACGCGAATTGCGATGGTACTAGGCAGAGTTTGCACAGTGCAGAGTTGGGCGGTAGGTGTGCTCTACTCAGTGCTCAGTGATAACTAGGTTATGGACCAAGAAAAAGACTGGTTCAATTTTAGAAGGAAAAGGACAACCAGAGAATAGAGCAGTGTTTTACTAGTTCGATTTTTAGAACAAGGTATTCAGGAAAGCACTTTGCTAGTTCGATTCTTAGAACTAGAGAATATACTAGTGTTTGTGCTCTCAAGTGTGAACTCTGGAATGAGTATCTACAGTTTAGCTTTTAAAAACCAGAGAATTGAACCAGAGTTTTTCATGCTGTAGGTTTTTCACTTGTCCTCTGGGCATTCGCTCACGCCATATAATTATGATCAATTTTCATGATTTGTGATTGTGCAAGTCATGACATTGGGTGACCATAGTGAAATTATTCACGTAACATATATTAGCAATGGCCACGTATGATCTTATTATTTATATCTCTTTTATATATTTATATAATATTGTAAAAAAATGACATGGAAATTAAACTTCCTTGCCTGTCAAATGACAAAGGATTTTCGTCTTCTCCTTTCGCATGATAGTAAAATGCTCAAGATGAACCTTTCTCTTGACAGGAAAAAAAAAAATTCTACCTATTTTGATAGGTAAAATGGCTAATGACAGGCAAAACACTTGTCAATTTTAGGCCTAGCCTAGAATCCCACACAACGAGAGGTAGATCCCCACACAACGAGGGGTAGACCCTAGAATGCTTAACACCTATTGCAAATGAACACAACCCAAATAGAATCCCACACAATGAGGGGTAGACCCTAGAATGCTTAGCACCTACTATGAATGAACACAACTACTATGAATGAACACAGCCCAAAGGTCTGTTAGGGGTAGAAATTGGGGTAAGGGTCAACCCTAAGGCTAGACCAAGAGACTCACTCAAGATGAAGTCAACCTTTGCCACAATAAGCATGGCCCTTTCCATTATCGACATAGTCCAACAAGAGCACTCAAAGGCCAACGATTTTTGCTTCAAGTGAGTTGATTTAACATCTCATCCCAACAAGTGAATGAGGAGTGTCATGCCAACACAGCCCACAAGTGCTAAACCCATGCCCCCCCAGGAATTTATATCAGTTCCTACATACACGTCAACATATGCATCACTATACGAAATGATATGCACGTTGGTTCTCCATATAAATGTGCATCAATAAAATCTTTAGAATGAAGAATGGCCTATACTGCACAATATAGTGATGATCCATAATTTGATGATCATTGTATGTCTATTGTGGACCCAGATGTTTGGTATTTTGAGAAAATGGTGCATATAAACATATTACCTCTCAACACAATTTTGTTACTTCATTTGAGTTTGTCATTATTGGAATATTGTCATATCTTGGCCATATGCTAATGGATGTACCTCATAGTTTCTAGCTTGAGGTTTTTATGCATAGTTTCTAGCTTTATGTTGTTATGCATAGTTTCTAGCTTTATGTATCATTCCTTATGAGGGTTGACATGGATGTAAGTTAGTGGTTTCTCACTTGCGTGTATTTATTTGATTTGCATGTGGACTAATTCTTAAAGAAAGATACTGAAATTGTGAAATTTATTTTTTTGGGGTAAAAATTCCAAAAACAAAGTTAATCACGTATATCATCCATAAATTAAATGGATTGTAGGCAATGGAGGTGTACATTTGGCTTATCATACTCATTTTAGTTCTTACAATTCCTCTTGTACATTATATTTTCATGCAATGGCTACTTGAAGTCTTTGTAATGAGAATGATCATATCTCTTTTGATGAAGAAAAAGTAGTCTCATGCAATTAGAATGTGTGATATTATGAAAGAAGGTTCTTATTTGATTAACATCATCAAAACAAGGTTCTTGGCACTATATGGGTCTACAAGTTGGAAAATAAGCCAGATGGCATGGTTGATTGCTAAAAGACAAGACTTCTTTCAAAATGGTATGCTAAAGAGAAGGGCATTGATGTTGATCAGCCCTTTGCTTCTATATGGCATATGAACATTTTTTGTAATGTCTATGAACTTATCGCTCACAATAAATTTGTAATGTCTATGAACTTATATCTCACATTAAAAACTGATTCTAGAATGATGTATGCATTTCAAAACCATTTTTTGTGCAAAAAGGACTAAAAGAAGTATTTAAAACAAGCAACCATATGTTTGGAATGAAAAGATACATGCTTATCTCTTGGCACATGGCTTTCAAAACAATTCCATGGACATCATCTTGTATTTGGAGCATGAAAAAGATGTTTTATTATGATTGTATTTATGTTGATGATATATTGTTCATTAGCTTCAATGAGACACATGTTTCTTAGTTGAAGGTTATTTTGCATGCCTCTTTTGAAGTGTCAAACTGAGGTCTTCGGATCATTATTTGGGAATTTGGTTTATGTAATTCTATGAGGGAATTTGATCTTTGTGTCAAATAAAGTGTGCCAACACCTTATTATAACATTTTGTCTCATATGACCATAAATCCAATGCTAATCCCATATATTCAAGTTTGATAGAGATGCATTTGATGTTTTCATATATCAACAAGCTATGGGAATCCTTATTTATGCAAGCATTACATCACCTAGCAAAAATTTTGTTGTTTCTCACATAAATATGTTTCTACATAGCCCAAAGTTCAATTTTTTGGAATGTGGTTAAGTGAATATTTCATTGTTTACATGGTACCCAATATCTTGGTTTCTTTCATCCCAAAGGGGAACACATACCATTTGTTAGTTTTATATGATTTCTGAGATTTAGATTAGGATATTTGTTATTGCACTTGTGCTTCTATAAGTGGATTTTGCTTCATATCTTCTCATGCATCTCTTGGTTGAGGAAGAAGGAAACTACTTTGGCCAATCCTTACTATGAGTTTGAGCATAAGATAACGTCCAAAGGTACTCTTGAGATTATGTTGCTAAAATAGCTTCTTGCCAGTTTGGTTGTTTATCATGTTTGTTAGAGATGCCAACTTGCGTTATAGGCTAGAGAAGATAATCTTAGAGATAGTTTTCAGAAATTTTATGTCTTATGAGAAAAAATGTTCAGGCCTATTCCCTTTTGAGGATTGTCCAAAATCCACATAGTGTAGCACTTCATTGATTGCTAACTCTTTATTCATAATATCCTTCATAGAGGCATTTGACAATATACTTCTACTGATCATGTGACTTGGGGAACTTTTAATGAATGTAATCCTCTGATGGACTTTGTGGGGTTTCAAATCTCAATTGTGTCCATATCCTTTTGGCCATCAAATGATTAGGTAGAGAACAAATCATAAATAAATTTCACTCTTAAGGCACCAAAGTGCTTCTCTACTAGGTATTATGTGTTGTGTGCTTTAGGATTTGATTTGATAAAAATCTACATGATTTTTAATATAAAACCTATAGCTCATGCTTTGGTTAGCTCAATTCCTCTAAGCTAGAGAGTCATGGATATGGTTGTGTGTTCGAAACCATATGCATGTGCATGAGTTGCTAAGGAGAAGATCTCTCATTTTGCTACCTAGGTCAATTCGAGAGAAACGGAGAAACATACATCGATATGAAATCATACAAACAATAATGGAATTCCATAAAAGAAATGAAATATGTATTCTAATTCATGAGGAGTGTGAAGACGATGAAGAATCCCATGAAGGTGTCTATGTAGTCTCAACATGATCTAATATAAATGCTAAGAACGAGATCATTAGGACTACCACATGCTAGAAAGATGCCTCTCCTCCCAACCTTATGCCTTTATATGTAGCTCTCTCCAAGGGACCACCCTCTCTAGTAGGTTGATACTAACCATCCAGTGCCGACCATGTAACTAGATGTGTACCAAGTGTCCTAATTGATTGGAGTTAACTCGAGTATATGATTCTAGAAGCGTCTAGAGCTCTTTGGGAAAAACACTCTCCCATAACTCTCTTAGGACTTGAACCCAAGATCTCCTCCTTCTCATCCATATAAGTTGACCACTAGGCCAAATACCTTTGCTCGCTTTAGTGAGCACATGCACTCATGCTTAACTTTACTCTCGAGACTTTGGTCCTACATGAGAATGAAGATATGATGTCTGACTTTATATTTTTTTAAAGCATATGGATGCCAATGTCATAAATGTTGAGAGTTCCATGCTCCACCCTTTTGTCCAAACAACACGTAGAACCACTGAGGCACTTTTTCCTTCTTTATGAGGTTTTTCTCCCCACCCTTAATGTATATATGCCTATAACCTTAACGGGTTAATTATCTTTGTACAATCACTTAGTAATTCATTATTGTGTTGTGTTGTGCACCAAGCTTCTTCTTTTTCCTTACGTTGCTCATATGGAACTCAAACTCCAATAGATGGTATCAGAACAGATCATAGCTTCATCTAGGGCATCGTAAACACCCCTCCGGTCATAGTATTAGAATTGAATGAAAATTGGTGAGCATACTCAAGGAGATTAGGAGTTCAAAATAACTTCATTTTGTTGCATAAAAGTTTTGATTTGATCTCGTTTCAGCTTCCGAATGCACTAGTGTAGTGCATATGCAAGCAATTTTGTCCTTTTGTGGCAGACATATATACAGGTTTCACTTTGCTAGTACAAATGCCTTGAAGTTTATTACAAGCTTACAGATCTCAATATAGTGGTTCTATTTAATTTTTTGAGATACAATCATTCTTTTGCATGAAGGTATTCACTCAATGGCCATGGTTGAAAGCAATGATGTATTATGTATGTTTGTTGTTGAGGATAGGTTGGATGGTGCCAATTACCCATTGTGGGCATATATGATGCATCATGTATTGGTGGCAAAAGGACCATGGAATATTGTGCATGGTATTGAACATCATATTACACCTGCAAATATAGTTATTGAATGTGATGCAGATGGTGTTAAAGATGATGATCTTCAAATTCATGTTCGTGTTGCAATTCCTACTTTATCTATAGTAGAGTAACTTTGTTGAGATGGCAAAGATGCTCAAGCACGTGCATTGATAGATTTATCTAGCAAATGCGCCATTATCCCTCACATTCACTCTTGCAAAATAGCAAAGGATGCTTGGGATACACTTATTACTTTATACCAGGCAAGAAATGAGGTTCGTGTTGCTTACCTCCAAAAATAGTTGGAGAGTGAGCATATGAATGAATGAAGGAGATTCTATGGACAATTTCTTGACAAGGATCAAAGATTTGAAGGAGCAATTGATTTTTGCTGATGAAGTCTTGCCAGATAGTTCATTTGTGTAGAATTTTCTTAATAGTCTTCCAGATTCATATCAGAATTTTGCTTCTACTCTTTGATTCATGATGAAAGGCAATCCAAATGCTTTAATGTTTGAGGAGTTAGTCTTTGGTTTGTTGCAGGAAGAACACTCTAGGCAGAACAGGTTCATTAAGCATGTTGCAGATCAAGATTTCTGAGCTACTTAGAAGGGCAAAGGTAAATGGAGCTCATCTACTAGCAAGTAGAAATCTGGTAATACTGCACAGTTGGAGAAGGAAGAAAAATATGAGAAGAAAATAGAAAAGTAAAAAAAACAATTTTGCAAATACTACAAGGGAAATGATCATTTCATAAGAATTGTCCAAAACTGGCTACAAAAAGAGGAAAAGAAGAAAGAGGTTGAATTCTTTGTTGCAGAGGCCTCTACACGTAAAACAAAGTATACTAATCTTGTTCAGAATGAATAATGGGCATTTACCACTATATACACCTATGACCCATCTTTTCATGAGTAGTGTATGTCTGCGCTAGACTCAGATGTTTGGTACTTTGTAGTGTAGTTTTTTTAGTTCACTTGAGCTTGTGCCTATTGGGAATACTATCACATGTGTTAACAACTCCTCTTATCCTATAATGGGAGTTTGCTATTGATGGTACTTCTTTCACATTGTCAGATGTTTTGTATGTACCAGGGATCAAGAAAAGTCTGTTATCATTTACAACATTACCCAAGATTGACTTGGTTGTCAAATTTGTTGATTATAGATGCATAGTTCATGATCTCTCAAATGGTGATGTTATTATTGCTTATAGCATTTTATGTCGTCGGTTGTTTAAACTCATAGGCTATGTGAAATCTGTGAATGATTTAACATGAGCAGTTCAAGATTCTTAGGCTATCTCATATGCAAATCTTTGTTATCTAAATTTTTCTAGTTTGCTATGCATACCAAAAATTTGAAATGATGTCCTCTCTTCCCAAACTTGAGGCACCTTGTAAAAATGTCTGTGAAGGCTATATTTTGGGCAAAATGAAGCATTCGTCCTTCCCAAAAGTTGGTCCAATTCAAGATACTCATAAATTGGAGCTCGTTCATAGTGATGTCTATGGTCCTATGTAGACACTTTCTTTTGGGAAATACCTATGCTTTGTGAATTTTATTGATGATTTTTTAATGCATGCATGGGTCTATCCATTGAAAGAAAAGGCTGAACTGTTTATGTGCTTCAAATAGTTTTTTATTATGGTGGAAAATTTGTTAGCATATAAGTTGAGCACCCTCTATTCTGATTGAGGAGGGGAATATGTGTCTTCTGATTTTAATGCATTTCTGGTTGAGAATGGGATAAATCATCAGTGTAGAACTTTGTATACAACTCAACAAAATGGATTTGCTAAAAAAAAAGAACACGTCTCTCATGGAGATGGTGAGGTTTATGGTCAAAAGTCAGGCTTTACCACATAGCTTTTGGCTTGAGGTTGTTATGTGTACAACATATGTACTTAACAATTGTCCCACCAAAGCACTCCGATCTATCACTCCATATGAGGCTTGGCATGGTTACAAGCCATATGTTACTCATCCATGTCTTTGGTTGTTTGGCGTATGCATTAGCACCTCAACAACAATGCAAGAAATTGGATGATAAAGTAGTGAAATGTATTTTTGTGGGGTAAAATTTTGAAAGAAAAGGATATCGTCTCTATCATCCATAGACTAAACATAGTTCGGTTAGTCATGGTGTTGTTTTTGTGGGAGATGAAATTCAGCCATTACTTTCATGTACCAAGGATACTTTAGGTAGCTCTGGAGATGTACATGACAATTTACTACCTCTTTTTACAGGTGGAAAGTCGTGCTAATCTTAATGAGGCAATTTATTAGCCTTTATAGGTTCCACATGATGATGAAAATCATTCCATTTTTTATGCAGATTTACATAATGCATTTGTTGATGAGACGACTGATAAAGAGGAGGCAAAAACTATGCGTAAATGACTATTGTGGACTTTGAGAGATAGCAAATTAGATGCACATCCATCATATCATACTCGTTCAAGATCTCATAGTGCTTCCTTTGCATTGGATTGCTATGCAATGGCTACCTCTAGTGTTTGTGATGAGAATGAGTTTGATTCTTTTGATGAAGCACAAAATTCAAGAAATTGATTGGCTACTATGAAATTAGAATATGATGCTATTATGAAGATTAGTACTTGGTCTTTATGTGATTTGCATCCAAGAAAAAACCCCATTGGCACTAAATGGGTTTACAAAGTGAAACATAAGATTGATGGAACAATTGGCATGTATAAGGCTAGGCTTGTTGCAAAAGGTTATGCTCAAGAGATAGGCATTGACTTTGATGAAACCCTTGCATCCACATGCCAAATGACCACCATTCATATCATTTGTGCATTTGCAGCTCATCATGGTTGGAATGTTCATCATTTGAACATTAAAACTGCATTTCAGAATGGTAACTTACATGAAGAAGTGCACGTATTTAAGCCCCTTGGCTTTCTGTAGAAAGGGCATGAAAACAAAGTGTGAAGGTTGAAAAAGACATTATAGGATGTGAAACAAGCACCACGTGCTTGGTATGAAAAGATACATGCCTACTTGATTGCATGTGGTTTTGAGAACAATCCAAGTGAGAGTAGATTATATATTAAGTGTGCAAATGATGTACTTCTGATCATTGTTGTGTATGTCGATGACATGATGCTCAATGGTCCTAATGAGAAGCATATTATTGAATTCATTGCCCAAGTCTCAAGCATTGGTAGGAGGTTAAGCACATCTTTCACCACTTGAGTGGTACCCAACTACTTGAATTGTTTTATCCCACGGGAGGATCATTACCGCCATATTTAGATGTGTTTTCTACCTCTAATTGGGTTGGTTGTTATGACACTTGTGTGTCCACTAGTGGTTTTTGCTTCATGATTGGTAGCTCATGCATACCTTGTGAGGAACATAGTATTCCATGTTCAAACAAATCTTGTTGAGGTGCACTATCATATTAAGCATGTAATGTTTGTTGGAGATAATGTTAGAGATATGTTTAGAAAGTTAATGCCTTATGATAAATTTTAAGATTTTTGTAAATGTTTGGGCTTATCCCTTTTTTGGATAGTCCAAAAACCATAGAGTGCACATAATTACTAAGCCATGAATTTGTGGAGATGGTCATGGGATCAAAACCATATGGCATGTGCATGAGTTGCTACCTAAGTAATTCAGGATCATAAATCTGTTGGCACACGCAAGAAAGATGAGTCTACTCCCAACCTTATGCCTCTATATATAGTCCTCTACAGGGGACTTCCCCTCTAGTAGGTCGATACTAAACATCCAGGTGTCAGCAATGTAACTAGTGTGAGGAGATGGTGCGATAGGTTCCAGAGATGAGTTGGTCTTGCACAAAATTTGCTCGACACCTACCAATCTAACTTCAGGGATGCTTGATAGACCTCTTTATCTTATTAAAGATGCATTTAGATCAACCATGTCCTTTGGAACATCATGCCCAAATGCTTTCATCAAAATAGATCATCTGCATATGCAAGAAATGTGAAAAACCTTTTATTTTTGGACTAGAAGATCTCAATATTATGCTCAGAGTTCACAACCTGGTATGAATTGACTAGAGAGGTTTTGCACACATCTAATTGAAATGTATAGATAACTAAATCAAGTTATCTCATGAATTCACTTGCACCATGCAAAGTGAAATGAATCTAGCAAGTGAGAGGGGTCATCCCAACTTTTCAGGATCTAGACGGTATACAAATATAGTCACGTTCCTTACTTCATATCTCGTGATTTTCTAAACAAAAATTGATGAAACGTGATGTGTGAATACTAGACACTCAAATTCTAGCTATTCCAAGTTAACGCATAGCAAATGATTAAGTACTGTTGGAGTTAGACGTCTGCGGAAGCATGCGAACAGCACAAGGAAGAAGAAGAAGCTTGGAGCACAACACAAAATACTGAATGTATTACTAGAGAATGTACAAAGATAAGTAGCCCATTAGGGCAATAGGCATATATACAAGCCGGGGGGAAAAAACCTCCTAAAGAGGGAAAAAAGTGCCACGGCAATCCTAGTGTGTTCATACACATCACTACCTAAATATATCAACAAATCCCCCTTGGGAGTGATACGGTCAACAAGGAGCTGGCACTTACGTATAAGGAAGTTCCAAGCTATGTGGAATCAATCCACAAAAGGAACTAAGCCCAAAGCTTTGCAAAAAGCTTCAAAACTTCTCCCTAGGCAGAGCCTTCGTAAAAAGGTCTGCAATGTTCTCCTACGTGGGCACATATGCCAAGATGATCTCTCGAGCAGAGAACCTTTCCTTGACATAATGATAATGCACCTCAATGTGCTTAGTGCGAGCATGGAACACAGGGTCCCTCACAATTGCCAATGCGCTCTGACTGTCAATGAAGATGGTGGTGGCAGAAAACTGACCAACACCCAAATCAGCCATAAGGCGTCTGAGCCACACACACTTAACAGTCGCTGTGAAAGCTACCCTATACTCAGCCTCGCAACTGGAAGTGGCCACAATAAGTTGGTTCTTGCTCAGCCAAGATATGCATGAGCTACCAATCATGAAGCAAAAACCACTAGTGGACACATGAGTGTCATAGCAACCAGCCCAATCAAAGTCAGAAAAAGCATGCAAATCTGGTGGTAGTGATCCCCCCTTGGGATAAAACAAACCAAGTAGCCGGGTACCACTCAAGTAGCGAAATATGCGCTTAACCGCCTGCCAATGCTTGACTCCTCGGCAATGCATAAACCTGCTCATTTGTGAGACAACAAACTGAATATATGGCCGAGTAATGCATAAGTAAATCAAGCATCCAACAACCTGCTGATAGAGAACATCATCAAATGCATCTCTCGCATCATGAAGACGCAGTCATAAACCTATTTCCATAGGAGTGGCAATAGGTTTACAGTCTTCAAGGCCAAAATGTTGCAATAATGTGTCAATATATTTCGTTTGACACAAAGCCATTCCACCATCAACGTGCATAAACTGAATGCCCAAATAGTGATGCAAATGCCCCAAATCAGACATCTCAAATGAGGCATGCAAATCAGCCTTAAAATCAGCAAGCGCTTAACATAAAACCAACATACATAATACATAATTGCTTTCAGGCATGGACAATGACTAAAGATGCTCTTCAGAAATGTGAATAAGGATTTTTGGTTTTCTATCATGTCTCGTCTAAAGAAAATTGGTTCTCAAAGCCTACACTCAATTGAAGATGCTCTCCCCATGATGTTCACAATTGACTCAGAGTAAACCCAACAATTGGAGGGGAGTTATGTTTTTTATGTGTTCCATAAAAACATTTACTATGGTTTTCTCCTCGAGTTGCTTAGCCATGATTTACTCTATATACTATCGTATTTTGTTCATTGATTATACCCCATTGGTTGTAATGTTCCCTTATCGTAGGCATTTTCGTTAGAGGGTTTGTTTCCCTTGGATGTCATGAGGTGTTTTGTATTTTGGGTCCTACCCTCTCTACATTTTGTATCACTCCATCATTTTTCTTATATAAGTACTTGGTCTCCAAAAAAAAAAAAAACAACTTGAAAGATGTTGAATTTTAGACGCCTTTAATATGGAGAGAGAAGACAATTCAAACTCTAAAATGGACAGCTAGATTTCCCGTGCAAGCATTCACCGTCAGCAAGTTGAAGATGGATATACATGCACACACACACATTAGAAGTCAAGCGCCAACAGAATTAAAGAAAACAAAAAGGTGTTGAAATGGCTGTTATGCGGAGTCTATAATGTCCCACTGTGTGTGTGTGAGAGAGAGAGAGAGAGAGGACTTTTGTTCGGCCACAGCTTCTGTGCGCAGTCTTCTTTGCGTGTCATTTGGGATTACATGTGTTATACATGTCACATGTGCAAAGAGCACATTTCTGTTCGGTGTGCAAATCCGGATCTAACACACACACACACACACACATAAATAAAAAAAAATATATATATATATATATATATATATATATATATATATATATATATATATATATATATATATATATATATATATATATATTGGAAAATTACAAGGGATCACAAATATATTTTATTTTCCGTTTTATCTTGAATAAGAAATAAAGGTGTTTGAATCCTAAGTGATTAGAACATATGAAACTTCAAAGAAAAATTATATACCTTAAACATCACTATGTTGACAAGTTTCAATAATGTTGGGTATGTTAAACATAAAATATAAAGAACTAAACCTTTAAAAAGAAAAGAAATTCAACCATAATTTAGCCATGAGCACCTAAACTTTCAGGAATTACAAATATACATAGAAGAAGGTATTTTACTGACATAAACAGATTTAAGTTACCACTTTGAAATCAAATGGTGATTAAAAAATCATCCATTAAAAATCTAAATGATAATCCAATCTGCTTTGAAAAAAATAATATAATATAAATTCCAAATGGGCAAAAAGATTCAAGGAATTTTCACTCACGAATTCATACCTAGATTTGTATGACAAAGATTTGAAAGTTCATTTCTTGGAAAGGTTTGTTCACTACTAAGTGGGGTTCTTAATGGAACAAAAGAGACTACTGTTCATATAAAGGAACTCAAAACTTTTTGGGACTTGGTTCATCCATATAAAGAAGCATCAAACCTAAATCTTTGTAAGATACATCTCGTTTACATCAAAGACACTTTAAATAGTGCATCCGAAGAATCTTGTACATAAAGTGGAAGCTGTTCAACTAATAAAGGAGAAAAGCCAAAGAAGGATCAACCAAGTACATGGTTCCTAGTTGAGAACTTGGTTAAAAGGTAAAACTAAAAGGGAATAATTTATCTAAACTCTACGACATACATGTTGGAGTTTGAGGAGTATGAGAACATGCAAAAAAATGAACAAGAAGAAGCTTGGAGCACAACATTGAGTGTATTAGTAAGTGAATGTAAAAAATATAAGTAGCCCATTAGGGTTACATGGATATATACAAACTAGAGGAAAAAACCTCCTAAAGAGGGGGAAAAATACTCCAGTAGTTCTAAGTGTGATCTCACACATCACTCCTATATAACAACAAAAATTCACCTAACAGTGATGTGGTGGACAAGGAGGTAGCACTCATGTATAATGAAGTGCCAAGCACGAGGATTTAAATCAATCCACAAACAGAAGTAAGCCCAAATCTTTGTGAAAAGCTTCTAATTTCTCCCTAGGTAGAGCCTTTGTGAAAAGATTTGGAATATTATATTGTGTGAGCACATGTTCCAAACTCATATCTTCAACAAAGAGTATCTCCTTCACATGATGATAATGCACCTCAATGTTCCTTGTGCAAGCATGAAACACATGCTTCCTTGCATCTATCAATGCGCTCTCTTTATCAGTAAAAATGGTGGTGGCAAAAGGTTGAGCAACACCCAAATTAGCCAAAAGGCGTCCGAGCCACATAGACTCAACAATAGATGTGAAAGCTTCCCTATACTCACCCTCACAACTAGAAGTAGCCATAGTAGGTTGCTTCTCACTCAACCAAGATATGAATGAGCTACCACACATGAATCAAAAAACAATGGTGAACATATGAGTGTCATTGCAACCAACCCAATTTGCATAAAAGAAAAGCATTTAAATCTTAGGGTAATGATCCCCCTTGGGATAAAACAATCCAAGTAGCCACGTACCACTCAAATAGCGAAAGATGTGTTTAACTACCTATTAGCACTAAATACTTGGTCTATGCATAAACTTTCTCGTCTTAGAGATAGAAAACTGAATATCAAACTAGGTTATGCATAAGAAAATCAAGTATTCAACAACTTATTGATAGAGAAAACATCAAATGCATCTCCAACACCATGAATAATCAACCATTAGCCTATCTAAATGGGACTCACAATATGTTTGCAATATTCAAGTAAAAAATCATGGAATAGTTGTGTCAATGTATTTTGTTTGACAGAATGTTATTCCTCCATCAACTTGCACAAACGAAATGCCCAAATAATGATGTAAAAGTCCCAAATCTCACATCTCAAAAGAGGCATGAAAATCAGCCTAAAACCCATCAACATGCTTCTTATTAGGACCAGTGATCAACATAACATCAACATATACAACAATGATTAGAAGTACATTATCCACATGCTTAACATATATGTTTCTCTCTGTTGGACTGTTCTCAAATCCATGTGCTAGAAAGTAGGCATGTATCTCAATGCCATTTTTAACCACCATACTTTGTACACAAAACCATGGGGCTGAAATACGTACACTTTTTCATGCAATTCCCCTTAAAAAAATGTAATTTTAATGCCCAATTGATGTAGGTTCCAACCATGATGAGCTCCAAGTGCACAAATGCTATGAACGATTATCATTAGGTACATGGAAAAAAACGTCTGATCAAAATCAATGCCCATGTCTTGAGCATAAACTTTGGCAACAAGCCTAGTCTTATATCTATCAATCATCCTATCAAGCTTATGTTTTAGCTCGTATACACACTTAGTGCCAATGGCCTTTTTTTTAGAAGAAAAGTCACATTAAGACCAAGGACAATATTTCATAATAGCATCAAATTCTTATTGCATAACAACCATCCAAACTTTTTATTTCTATGCTTCATCAAAAGAAACATGCTCACTCTCATCACAAAGACTAGAAGCAACCATTGCACAATAATCTAATACAAAAGGAGCA
>CM035433.1:36106903-36126903 GCA_020310875.1 Ceratopteris richardii
CATCACGATTCTCTTGAAGTTCACAAAATCACAACTCTCTTGATTTCACAAAATCGCGATTCTCTTGAAGTTCACAAAATTGCGATTCCCTTGATTTCACAAAATCACGATTCTCTTGATTTCACAAAATCCCGATTTTTTCCAAAAAAGGCATCTGCTCAAAGAATTCTATCTTGAGGATTATAGCCAACATAATTGGGATGGATTCTTACGATAGGTCAATTCCCCAAAGCCTAATAGCTCTATTACTCACTTAAAAAATGAGTATATTAGACGCTATGAACAACTTCCTGATGAGGATAAGATAACTTTGGAACCTGATCTTGTGATCAATTTTCTTAAGCTTCTTCATCCTGAAACTCGTAGGGAAGTTGAACGGTGATTAGAAGAGCCGGATACGCGCTATGGTCTTATTGACAATTGGCAAAAAGTGTGTAAAGTAGTAGAGGTTGTAACTCATAGACATCAAAGACAATCCATGCTTTATGAGAAAATTAGTCTTCCTCAAGCTAGCCTTCCACAAACTAAGGAGCAAGTTAGAGAACAATCCCATCCTATGCTTTTTGACTCTACTCCTATTCCTCAAATGATGGAGCCTACTCAAGGTTTTAAAGTAGAGCCAAATAAAAGTGTAGTTGAACAATCTCAAGTGGAAATTCTCCCTAAGCAAATGGAAAGTCTTATTGCTACACAATCCAATTTGGCCAAGACTATAGGTGCTTTACAATCTAATTACACCAAAACTTTCCAAAATCAAATGAACCCAATGTCTTTTCAAGAGCCTAATCAACATGTTATAGCTACCAATCAAAATCCACAAGTAGCTCCTACTCAAGCATATCGAGTTCCTCCAATGCATAATCCTTGCAAAATCCTCATCCTCATGTGCAAAATCCTCAAAGGTATCAAAACATATATCCTCAAGCTTCTCAAACAACTTTTCAAAATCCTCAAAATCAAAATTTTCAAAATCATCAACCATATACTATGGAAGCTCCTCTTGCACCTCAAGCACCACATGCTGCTCCCCAAGCTCCTCAAATACATCAATTGCCCTATCAAAATCCTAATTATCCTGTTTAAGAAATTCCTTATCAACAAAATACTCAATTTCAAAATTTCCCACCACAAGTTAATTAAAATCCTCAAAATCAAAATGGTTTTGTGCATGGCCCTCATAGGTGTCCTTGGTGTGATTCATTAGAGCACTTTTTGCGAGATTGTGAACTATTGAAGGCTGCTAAGGAGCAATGACTAGTAATAGACATAGACAAGAAAATTTGTGACTATCGATCTAGGCTACCTTTGCAAGGAAATTATGGTAAGGGAGGAATGAAAAAACACTATGAAAATATAACCATAACGGACGTAGGAACTCGAGGAGTGAAACTAGAAGCTCTTGATGAACAAAAAGTAGAATCAAGTAAACCCACAAAGGAAGGTGACTTTTCCATAGAGGCTTTAGTAAGAGAACGAGATGAGATTAGGAGAATAACGGCTTGGGAATCATCGGTAGAAGATCAATCTCTTATTTCTCACATATCCAATGTAGAAGAAAAACGAAAAAGAGATGAAGCTGAGCCTAGTGAAAGAAGAGTGACTCAAAAAAAAAGCTCAAAGGAAATAGAAACAATCATAGAGTAGGGAGAAACATCACAATCCAAAGATAAAAAAACAAGAATCACAACCCAATGAACAAAAACAAGAGGAGACACAAAAAGGGAAGAAGACAAAGCAAAGAAAAACAGAACCAAAGCCTTTAGATAAACAAGAACAATCAAAACAGACTGAAGACCAAACATGAGAACATGAACAAAAACAAGATCCTGAGCAAAAACAAAAGAAACCAAAGAGAAAACCTAAAGCCATCTTGATTTCAGAAATTGATAGAAAATTAGATCCTATGGAGATTTTAGATGACATTTTGCTTAAGAGTCAATTGAATATGTCTTTAGAACAAGTTTTCTCTATTGCAAAGCATGTTTTTAAAGATAAATTTATTGGCCTAATTAAAAGGAAGAGGTTTCCCCTTAATCTAGATACTGAGATGCAAGATTCTCGAGATCAAGATCAAGCTATGGATGAAGCCTTAAACTTTGATGAATCTGATGAAGAGGGCTTTGATGATGATGAAGTAAATGTTAATAAAAATTTATTAGGACCTATTCAACTTGACCATGAAAATCATGAAAACAATCCTGAAAGTCACTTTAAAAGAAAATTTTGGTCTAGAGGTACATCAGAGATGCATGTTAAAACAGAAAATGATAAGAACGCTATCATTATAAATGCATTAGTAGATTCCGGCTCCGAAATCAATGTGATTTCAAGAGAAGTCTATGATAAGTTTCGATGGCCCATAGATAAAGATTGTGGATGGCATATGAGAACTACAGATAATGGTGTACGTACCCTGTATGGAGCTTGTGCTAGTGTGCTTATATCCATAGGAGGAATCACAGAAGAGATTCACTTTTTTATTCAAGATAATTGCTCCTATGAAGTTCTCTTACGTCAACCCTTTATTTGTGAGAGTCTTATGGAAACTAAAGCCATGGGTCTACCTATGCTAGAATTAAGTCTAAGGATAAAATGCAGTCACTTCAAGTCATGATGGTAGGAGTGAATCATCCTAGGAATCGATTGTCAATTAGAAAGAAACCTATTGTTACTCATGGTCATGAGCATGCTTGTAGTGATTGTGCACCTCGATTCATGTTTGGAGCTACATATGATCAAAATTTTGGATAGAATCCATTGTTGAGCACGAAAACAGTGGATATTGGTTTGACATCTCGCATCCAACCAATATGTACAATAGTTTGTCACTTTGTTTTCCGCATTCTAGATTAGATTTTCTTCATAAGAGTCAATTGTCCAAGTCTTTTATGCAAGAAAACCAAAAAAATTATAAAAACAACAAAATCATGGAACATGATGAGAACATTGAGCATGTGATTGAGACATCTCATTGTTTCTCTACTCTTGAGGAGTTAGAGTTATGTCTTCAACAAAATTCTAATTCCCATATTATTCTTCTTTCTTCCCTTGATGAGTATGCTCTTATTCAATGTTGACAAGTGCTCAAAATTTAACCAAACACATGATGCCTTAGTTGAAGCAAAGTACAAAACTATAGACAAAAAAATCAAACCCATAGCTCAACCATTCCCTCAAGGAAGTAATGAAAAAATCATTGATGTGAAAAATGATCCAATTCTTCGGGATAAGAAAAACATAGGACATACATTCATCGATGAGACAATCAAACAGGTCAAAATCGGTAGAGATGATGACTTTCTTTTGCCACCGGAGAGAGATAAATTTGAGAGAGTCATACGTAGCCATGGAAAAGACTTTACTATGTATCCTCATGAGATTGGTTGTGTAGATCCTAAGCTAGTTGCACCCATGATAATCTTTACTATTCCACATATTCCATGGAATCTTTGCCCTATACCGGTTCCAAAGGCTCACTTACCTGAGCTAATGAAACTACTTAAGGAGAAGATAAATATGAGAATTTTAGAGCCATCTTTTTCACCTTACTCAAACAGATGGTTCACTGTGCCTAAAAAGAATGGGAAACTACATTTTATTTAAGATCTCCAACCCGTCAATAAAATCACCATAAGGAATGTAAGAATAGGACCCATTGTAGATGAGTTTGCTGAATCATTTTCAGGACATTCTATCTATTCAATGGGTGATTTATATTTGGGATATGACCAATTCCAATTAGCAATTGATAGTCGTGACATAACCACAATGAAAAACTCTGTTAGGCTTAGTGCGAATGTGTAGTTTACCTCAAGGAGCGACTAATTCTGTGCCTCATATGATGAGTGCTATGAATATGGTCTTACATGATTTTATCCCTCATATAACCATGCCATTCATTGATGATATTCCAATTAAAGGGAGTGAGGAACATGTAAAGGACATTACTTTAGATTCATCTGGATGTCGTAAATTTGTTCTTGACCATATCTCTGATTGTGAAAGAATATTTCAATGATTTGAAGAGGTAGGTCTCACATTTTCCATAGAAAAGTCTGTTTTTGGTATCAATGAGGTTCTTATTGTTGGACATTTATATGGCCATTATGGTCGAAAGCCATATCCACAAAAAGTTATGCCATTAGCAAGATTTCTGAAACATGTAACAACATGAGTGAGGTACGCAAATTTCTTGGTGCTTGCATCTTTTATGTTATTTGGATCCCACACTTTGCTCATGTTGTTGATTGTCTCTATGACTTGTTGAGGAAGAAACGAAAATTTATTTGGACTGACAAACACACTCAAGCTATGCGTAAATTGAAGAAATTATTGCTTGAAGCTCCCATCCTTAAGCATGTAGAATATTCTGCTAACAAACCTATTATATTGACTGTTGATACTAGTCCTATTGATATAGGTTGGGTCATACATCAAGATGATAGTGAAGGGAATAGATATGCAATTAGGTTTGGTGCCAAAATTTTACATGAAACACAACGAAAACATCCACAGATCAAACGAGAACTATGGGGTATGGTAACAACTTTGAAAACAGACAAAGAATATTTCATTGGTGCAAATGTCAAAGTTGAAACTGATTGTTTGCCTCTCATTGGAATGATAGCCAATTGTTCATCTCCTGATATAGCCATGCTTAGATGGATCTCATATATTAAGTTCATAAATCCTGAGTTATTTCATATTTCAGGTAAGTCAAACTTAGTTGCTGATATGTTATCAAGAGCTAGATTTGATGATGATCTTAAAAGTGATCTAATAAAGAATGTGAACTTAGTTGACTATGTTCCATATATATACGAGTATGAGAAATTTCATGAGTCTGAGTACGAAAATGAATGGAGAGACATAGGAAAGTCTTTGAGTACACTACAACCATTACCTAGTTGGATAATGAATAGATTCCATAACATTAGGAAACGAGCTTATAACTTTTTCCTATGTAACGGTTATCTTTGGAGACATGCTAAGGGTAAGGTTAAGAATCCACAACGAGTCCTAGGAAAACGAGGTCTTCAATTGCAAGTAATGAAGGAAATGCATGAGACATTATGGGCAGGTCATAAAGGATTTTTTTGGAACATATGAAAAAATTAGAAGTACCTATTATTGGCCTAGGATGTATGTTGACATTAGTAGCTATGTTTCTACATGTTCTACTTGTCAACTTCATTCATCAGTCAAACATAGAGATCCATTGCATCCTACTTATCCACCCTGTATTCACTACAAGTGGGTAGTAGATCTTGTAACTATGCCTAAAGGTATTGCCAAAATGCATTACATTGTACTTGCAAGAGAAGACTTAACTAATCATGTAGAGGGATGTGCACTATGATCTAAGACCACTTACAATGTTTGCGAATTCTTGCTTGAAGATGTCATAAGTCCCTTTGGGTAAATAGAGAAAGTAGTTGCTGATCATGGAGAGTTAAATGCGAGAGAAGCTAAAGAGTTCTTTGAACATCATAGTATTCGTTTGTCTCTCACTATTGCATATAATCCATAGGCCAATGGTAAAATAGAGAGAGGGCATCCACCTATTGTGAAAGCCATATCTAAAGCATGTAACGGTGACATCAAACAATGGCCTAAATTCTTACCTTTTGCACTTTGGGCAGATAGAATGATGTGCACATGTACTACTAGGTATATGCGTGTTGAACTCATGTACTGTCAAAAAGCATTGTTTCAACCTCAATCTCATATTTCTACATGGTCAAATTTGCCTTGGTCTAAAAACATGTCTATTGATGATTTTTTGAGTTTGCGAATTAAACAGTTAGAACAAGATAAATTCAGACTGGATGATGCTGTTGAAAAATTAAGGGAATCTAGAATGAAGAACAAGCAATATTTTGATAAAACTCATGGATTGCATCCTAAGCCAATTGAAGTAGGAGATTGGGTGCTCATTTATGATAGTACATTTGACTCTCAATATGATGCACGCAAAAAGCTCACTCAACGGTGGTTTGGGCCATACATGGTATCAAAAGTCAACAACAATGGTACGTATGATCTTTGTGAATTAAATGGTGTTGCACTAAAAACTTTGATTGTAGGTAAAAGGATACAGTTATTCAAGAAACATGATAATGATGAGTACATTTTGGATGAGGACATTGATGAAGATTACAACAATGAGGCCGATTCATAAACAGGAGTATCCATGTTATAAAAATAAAAAAATAAAAAAAATAAATAAATTTATATCTTAAGTAGCAATTTATCTACTAAGAAATTGATTATAATCTAGGACTAGGGAAAGATAGGGCATGTAGATTTGGATGTTTATTTTGATGACATGACTTTCATATATAAACATGCATATGTATCCTGTATCGAAAGCATAATTGTTGAAATCCTAGCTCTTGCTACTGCATGTTTCTACATCCTTAGTCCATCTCATAGCACTTGTATTGGAGTTTAAGCGACTGTTCTCCATCATCAAAAATGGTTGTACCTTGTATCGGGGTTTAATTTTTCCCCGTCATTAAAAAAACAAAAGCTACATGATGCTAGGAAGTTTACACTTTCTTCTACCCCAAAAAAGTGATTATAACCATAAAGTTGCCAAATCATCATCATCATCATCATCATCAAAAAAAAAAACTGCAAGCCAAAGGAAGATAAAGAGGCATAGTAGAATAAATCACGGGCTATATAGGTAGATCTATGCATTAGTAGAGTTTAGTTAGATTTCCTTGCATGTTATTAGAGAAAGAGCATATTCATATTTATGTAGGAAAGAAGTTGATCTAAAATAAGCTAAAGATGAAAGATGTCTCTTGAAAATCCTAAATCTTTGTTTATAATCGTATTTAAGGTAGATTACTTTATGAAAAAGGTAAAATATTTTCTTCAAGATGAGAGGAACTGATGCTTAAAATGACTCAATACATCCACTTCTACTTCATATTGATGCTTGTTTGTTTTCTTTCTTGTTGCCAATGTTGCTTGTTCATTTGCATATATGTTGCCTATTTGTTCATGCATATTCATGTTGAGTGTTTCAATTCTTTCTTTCATGCAAATTTGGCTTCATGTCACGTTGGCTACTCATTCATGCATATGATCAATTTTTCCTTCCATGTTTCTAATGTTGCCTTAAAAGAATTTGATGCTTGGAACATTTTGTTTTTCACAAATACTAGAGTGGCACTTCCGGAGGAATCACAGGTTTAGTGGGGGCAAATGTCGTCGAGATTTTCTCTCCTCTCTCACTCATGAAGGCCTATAGGAAACACATTCGGTGACGGTAGCCAGAATTCCCTGAGAAGTCCAAGATGCATCAAGGATGTCAAAGGGAGTTCACATGCAAGCTTTGGAAGAAATCGAGCAAATCCAGGGTAGCCATCAAAGCTGGTCAAACTTTGGAAATTAGGGCAAAAATTTCAATGTCTCCAAATCACATGAAAATTCATATACTTGTAAAGCCTATCAAAGGCAGTCTATAGCCCGAATTTCACATGGAAATGGATTTTCTAGCACATTGATATGCCATGTGCATTTTGTAAAAAATGTAATTTCTCCACTTAGACCCTACAAAATCTTGTATAGGAATTTTTGTTAGCCATATGGTTTGGTGTGTATAAAGACCATATGAGCCTACATATTTGTACAAATTTTCAAGGCTATCAGAGCTTCTTAGACACCTTAATGCCACCTTGCAAGCTTCCAAATGTAGTCAAACGTGTACAAGGGAGATTCAGATGGGAGTTTTTTCTGCATATTCCTAAAGGAGGCCTTTCAAAACATAGCCCTAAAAATGTTTATCCTCATCAAAGGATATTGGTCAAAGAGCACAAAATCCAGTTTTCAAGGTCACCGTAGTTTCCTAGAATAAGAAAATTGAAGGCTTGAAGGGTTGCCACATGGCAAACAATGATTGAACCATGTTGTACGATCAAGATGAGCTCATATTCAAGGGTGGAGATGCACTAAAGCATAAAGCAAGAGTTTTTTTCACCAGATAAGCCTTTTTTGATGATCAAAGATCAATATTGCAAAGTTTCTCTAAAAATAGTGGCTTATCTTATCCAAATTGATGTCAGCACTGATCCGACGGTCCAGATCAGCCCCAGATCCAATGGTGGAGAATGAAGGCACCTATTTTCCTCCCCTTTTTCCTAGATATCATATAAAGAACCAATCCTAACCATCCATTTGATAAATCCAATGGTTGTAATCAAAAGAAGTTGATCAAGGGTTGAGAGTTGATTTCTCTAGATCCAAGGGCCCAAATTCATTCAAAGAACTATATAAACCCCCCTCCAAATTCTTAGATCATCATTGTTAGGCATCCATAGGGCCCTTGCTAGCACATGGTTTCCTTCGGACGATCACCCTCAGTTGAGCGTGTGAGGATCCAAGGTGGGCTAGTAAGAGCATAGCTCCTAGATTCAATTTCTCGACTTCCTCTCTAGGATAGGCTCATAAACCCTGTATCTCTTTCTTTGCTCATTTTTAGCGGAGCGTGTGAGTGAATTAGAGCTGGTTTTATGTGTCTTGGAATTCTTTAGAAACACATTATGATCCTAGAAAGACATAGGGTCAATGAAGTGGGACCTATCCTCTTATGTGCGACATTTGGTTGAACTGTCATGGTGAGAGGGTCGTGCCGACCACCTTTGACCAGTAGGATGCTTAGCTTGACGTTTCACAACATTCATGTATATGTTTATCATAACAAGATCTTCTAATTCATGTCATGTCTTTTATCTCTTTGTCTCTTCTATATTTTTACATGTCACCTTCTATCTCTTTCTATGTGTGAGAAGGCTCCGCAGTATTGCGTTGAACCAGTGAGGATGATCCATTAAGGTTGAGAGAATAATTTTCTTTTCATTCATAAATCATGACCCACATGCATTCATACCACCCACAAACACCCATGCATATGTTTTAGTTTCCAAAGTGTATAAGAAGCTCCATTCGTGGACCATTCTTCCTTTCGAGACTGATTCATGTCTGTGGTTTTAGTTTTTTTCTCATCATGCATTCATTTCATTCAAAAGAACCTATAAATGTGAATTAAATTTGGACAGTGTTTAAGAAGCTCCATATTTTTGGACCATTCTTCCTTTCCGAATTGATTCATGTGAATGGTTTCTTTTGTCCTCATCATTCATGTTCAAGCGATTATCCTGTGTTCATATGTTCCCCTTTCTCTAATCAAATCATGACATCTCTTCCCCCCATACCCAACTTCATCTTCACCTTCACATTTTCTATTACATAAACCTTCCAACACTCACTAGCTTCATACACTCTGTGTGTGCCATGACCGGACTTGATCCACCCGGATTGCGATCACCTCCACACCGCGATACCACTTATGGCAGTAAGCACAAATTCAAACTTTTCTCCCAGCTCAAACTCTTAATTTGGCCAATACTAGGTTTGTTTCAAAGCTCTCGACGAGACGCATCTACTTTGGTATCTTCACTCGACTCTGACAAACACTCTTCAAGTTATGTGCAAAATAGTGAATGGCGGGAAACACCAACACTCGCTCCACAACTTGTGGTGGCTCACACACACACTAGAGTAGTTGGAAAATGGCGGGAAGGGATAGCTAACAGTCCTACACACACATTCCAAGCATCACACACACACACCAAAGATCATGGAGAAGGTGGAAATCAACAGGAAGGAAGCAAATTCAAATTTCTACTCTCCTTCTTCACAATGGCAAAAAGTCTTTACAAAGGGTCACGAAGTGACTTATATACAGGTGCCTTAAAAATGTTCCTTTCATACAAGAGACCGGAACTTTATTGAATAATCTCTACTTTCCTAATATTTTACAAGAGTTATGTTACAAGGATTTTTGCTTATGCATCTAGACGACTCCTCTAGTGCATTTACATAGTTTCGAGGGAATTTCCTAGGATTTTAAAGAAGAAAATTTGTGCCCATTAATTTGAAAATTTTGGGGCTCCTCTTTTGTGCCTCTTTTCTCTGCAACACTCTCCCCCTCTTTGTCTCTGTCGTCCCTTGACAGGCTTTGCTTCTTGTTTGCAGCTTGTCTATACCTCCTGAATACACGCACCCAGTGGTCAAAGAAGTGATAAGGATTGTGAGAAAATTTTTTACTTTATCCGAATTAAATCCTTTGCTTCTGTAATCCCCTTGGTATTTCGTACATTCATAAATCTGGGTTCATGTGTTAAATCGAGCTGCCACGCACACAACCAGTGAAGATGACTACAATAACTTTATAGTCTAATTTTCCAATCGCCTCTTTGTATCTGCACTGCAAGCACCATACGGAAGGTATGAAGATCTGGATTTATAGCCTTCGATCTGGACCTTCCAAAGATCAAGAAGTTGAAGCACCTTCTTGGGCTCAGGATCTGCTAGATGTCTTCTTGCACTTCTTCATGGATAATTGCTAGCCTTGATTCGTCCTTGCTAGTGGTGTGCTTCCCATTGTTGTGTTTTCAGGGGCCTGTTTACTTATTTCCCACCGCATGCATCACTTAGTCGGCCTTACCTCTCGTCTAAGCTAGCGTTACGTTTTAAAGGCCCTGTTCTCAAATATTCTTTGACATCCTTTGGGACTTAATGCATTTCTTTAGCCTGTTCATTTTTTTCCATCGCATGCACCTGGTGGATGAGGAAGCTATATGCAACCTTCCATGAAAAGTCCTAGTTGTTATCTTTCTTTATTTCCATTCCTCAGGATCTGGTTCTTTGGTGTTGTCCCCTGCTGCACTACCCTGCAGGGCTTTGGGCAGAGCGTTGTTTTTCCTTATTGAGCTTTTTTCTTTATTCAGCCGTTTTGGTCTTTGATCTTCTTCTTCTTCTCTTTTTGCTTGATTCTCCCTCCACACGTCCCTCCTCCTGAACTCTATCATCTCTGATAGGCTTTTTGTGGTGATGTGCATATTTTTGTATGACTTTATGCTCTCTATGGTTAAGCCAATTTGCTTGACATATCATCAGTTCCTTCCATTGGCTTGACTTTACTCCGTCATCTGGTGCCTGTCTATGGTCTACAAAAAATCTTAATTCCTAGGCCACCAGTCGTGCATTTAAGTTAGAAGATATTTTTGCAAAGATTTTCGAGTCCATTTCAAAAAATCCTATAAAGAATGCTTCTTTGAATGTTTGCATATATGGACTCGGCATAAGTCTAGAGTATATGGCCATGAGCATTAAGCGACTAGGGATAGTAGATAAATCAAAAACTAGTGCATCTGATCCTTGGTTAATTTTGATAAAATTCAAAAAGGTCCTTGTTCTTCACGAGTTCTCCTATGGCAGCCACTTGATAAGCATCTTCATTGCATTGTTCAAGAAATTTATTCTCTGCCATCTTCCATTTTTTCCTAAGTTCATTAGTGTCGTCCATATATCTTTTCTCCCATTCTGCTATGATAGCTTGCTCTTGTTTCAGCTTATCTTCATACTTTGTGATTTGATCCTCCAATGCTTTTGTGCTGCATGCAAGTATTTTGGTGGGTTTGATGGTTGCTTACATAGTATGGCAGTCATAAGCTCTTTATTCCTATTCCTTGAAGTGTCTGCTTCTTCCATGTATACTTTGATTTGATTTCTGAGAAACTTACTTGGGGTATTCATTCTTGCCTTCTCTACTTCACGAGCTTCATATTTGCTTTGTAGCTCTCTTATTTCATCTTGCAGCTTCTTGTTTTTAGTTTCGAGCATGGTGCATTTTTCCATGGCATCTTTGGCTTTAAATTCCTTGGCTGAGAGTGTCTTTTGAGCTTGAATTAATTGCACAGATAAGTTTTCACTTATTACCGGGAATTGGCTTTTCTCTTTCATGGCCTTGTCATAGTCTGCATCTACTTCAAGCATCAAGTTTTGAGTGTCCATAGCCATTTGTATCATTTGCTTGGCGAAAATATTTAATTGAGCCACATCCACATTTAGCCATGTTTTGGGGATGCTTGGTTCTTCCCTTGTTCCTACGTCTCTTCCTTGTTCCACGTGTATGGTTTCATTGTATGGTTGTCTTATTTGAAGGTGCACTTCTCTCTCTCTTCTTGTATCTTCATTTGTGGTCGATTTTGTAGCACTGCTTTGAAAAGTGACATCCATAGGAGAGGGCTCCGCTACCACCCTGATTGGTGTGAATGGCTCGGGTTCCTCCACTATTTCCTCTACTTTTTCTTCCTTTCAATTATTTACGAGGGCATGTCCATCTAAGTGAGTCTCTATGATTTGAATGTTCCTTGCTTCATTCATTTTGAATACATGAATGCCCTATTTAGGTGATTCCTACCTTGTTCTGCCTTTGTTAGTTTCATCTGTAATTTGATCTACCTTTGTGCTTTCCACTCCAAAGTCATTGGGTACTTGATTCAATTCCTCCCATTGATCATCATCTTTTGAGTCACTTTTAATGTCCACATGCAGCATAGATGGATCCTGATCTTCTAGTGTATTGAACCATGAACTAGAGTTGGACAATCCCAACTCTCTATATCGGTGTACTTTAGTCAACCTCTTTCTATGTTCAATGTCTTCATGGGACTGGTGGTAATGGTGCCCTTGTATCGGCAGGTTTACTTGACCTTCCAGGTATTGATGAGTTGCTTCCATTGCTTCGATTATTTCCTCTTCTATAATTGGCGTACTAACTTCTAGCCTTGTCCTTGGAAGTACATGTATCCTTTTTGACGCTGGAAGGGCTTCTTTTGCCTTCATCATTTCTTATAGTCTTTTGCTACCTCTCATGCTCGGTTGAGAGCTGGTTTCAACTTCTTCCATTATTTTTACTCCCTTCTTTTTCCTTGGAACCATGGCTAACTTCGCATACTTAGCCATCTTCAAACATGAGGGAATCTCTTTCAAATGTTCCCGAATACCTAGTGCATGGTAGATAACTATTGTTAGAGCGAAGCTTCCGTTCAAGAACTTTTTATGGTTCCACTGCTTCTTCGCTTAAACAAAACATTCTTGGATGTATGGCATCATGTTCACTGTTGGAGATGTAAGGGTCATGTGACCTTACCCCCATATTCATGTATATACATCATATATAGCTTAGGTCAGAAGGGGTAAAAGTGCAGGTCGGCATCTCTTGACACCAATTCCGTATGTCGTTCATAACTCGAGCTACAAAGCTTGAATTGATGCGTTTTAAAGTTCCACGCGTAGCTAACACAAAGGGCTACAAGTTCATAGAAGGGCGCAGAACTTGGTTCGGAGTTTTAGACTGTCGAAAAATGCAAAGAGCGCAGACTCCTGTAGAAGGCAAATCTACATTCACTATGATAGCAGGTCAGTTTTTAGATCATAACTTGCGTTCTATAGCTTGGAATTCGATGATTCAACTTGCTGCACATAGTTTAAAAAGATAGCTATAACTTTGTAGAAGAACTCATATCCAAATTCTGAGTTTTAGGTTGCCGAAATTGCAGAATACAGAGCAGTACTGTTGCAAGTGAAAGTGAAATTGACAGCAGGTGCTTGTTTTGAGCATATCTTGAGCTACGCACCTCCGATTGAAGTGTTCTTTATCTCGTTACGTAGCCAAGAATTAGATCTTGAAGTTTGCTAAAGACCAAAAGTTCAGATTCAGAGGTTATTACCTCTGAACTAGCAAAACACAGAGCAGCACATCTTTGTCATAACAACCCTAGTTGCATTTGGAGTTTCATTTTGGTTTGGAACTTCTTCGAGAGAGAATTTTTGGTGTGCAAGCTCTTATTCTTAGAGCTTGAAGGCATTGTACATGTGTGATCATTGCGCTAGCTCCTCCATATGAGAGTAGAGCATGATCTTGTCACGTGTTTGGCATGTAAGATGACATTGTGATATACTCTTTTTTGAGGTTTATGTCATCATGAGTTCAATCATGGATGTATAGTGGCATTGTGGTCTATATCTTGCTTATGCCACTTGGTTATGGATTTAGTTACCGATTGCACACAATTTTGTGAGAGTTGATTGTGGATCTTGGTTGGTACTTGTATCTTTGTTTTCTTTGCAGGTACATGATCTAGATTGGAGCCTCAGTTACACATTTGTTTGTCACCTTGATTTGCTATTCTATTAGCAAATGTTTATTAATTTGATGTTGTGGATGGTGATTCCCACATGGTTATTTTTGTTCTAGAGTTCATTTTACAAAGGAGATGCTACCGAAATTTCATCGTCTTTTGTGCTAGAAAGGAGCTCTAGTGGATCTTGAAGCTTGTGCGATAGCTTTGGATCATAGTTTATCTTCGTTCATTTGGACTTGGTCACAGGTTGTTTGTGACAGGTTGGACCATCTTGCAAGATTTATTCTTGAGTGGGAGGTGTATCGCCATTGAATTGGCATATATTGCCATCAGTTTGTGGGCATATGTATTTGCCATTATCCTTGATTGGATCAGTGACAGGTGGTGACAGATTACTCATTGTTCTTTGGTTATTGGTTATCTTGTTTGATTGCTCAGTTTATAGGGGATACTCTGTCGAATTTTTTCCAGGATTCTTTCACATCTACTTAGTCAATTTGGAGACTTGGTGAGCAGGCTTATGCTCATGGGTTTATGTGCATGCTAGATGCATGGTTATGTGACAGGTGGTTCACATGGTTCCTTCTCCATCGAGACATTTGTGATGTGAGTTATGCATATGGATATGCAGGTGTGATCCTATTGAGGATAGAGTATCGTTTCTAGTTTCATGTTACATTGCTAGTCTTTTAGATTGCCAGCATGGTGTCTTCTCGATTTGATGGCACTGACTTTTCGAGATGGAAAGCTCAGATGTGGCATACATTGGTTCGTGTAGGGTTACACATGTATGTGCATAGAGATGCACAGAGGCCTCGTGACATGCCTGACCATGTATGGATGGATATGGATGCATTGGCCAGCTCCACTATCTGATTATAGCTTATGGATTCTATATATGAGTCTGTTATGTATGAGGAGATGAGTAGTGCATTATGGCAGAGACTACATGATATGTATGAGAGTCCATTGACTCATGTGAGACATAGATCACATCGACGACTTCGATGTTGGCACTATGGTCATGAGGACCATATTCGACGATGTTGCTTCAGGCGAATGCGATGACGACGTCATAGATATGCACGTGATGTAGGTCAAGTAGTGATTTTAGGAGAGTCTATGGCAGTTGATTATGCTAGTGATGGTGATATCACTTTCTCCTATGGTTCACCTCATGATTCCTCTTGTTCATTGGATAGCATGCATATGGCTTGGTTGCTTGATGCATTAGCCACTTTTCATGTTACTCCACATCGTGAGTGGTTTTATCGATTCTCAGGTGAGAGTCGTGGATGTGTGCACTTGCTTGATGGTATGGCATATGACATTGAGGGTGCAGGAGATGTATGCCTCATGCTACCTAGTAGAGCATCACTTATGCTCAGACATGTACGCTATGCCTTCATTCCCTATAAGCTTGATTTCAGTTAGCCAGTTACAGGAGAGCAGATGTTATGCATTCCTTGGTGAGCATCATTTTCAGTTGCAGTTGGGACAGCTTATGCTTGTCAAAGGTGCTAGGATTGGGCACAGGTTTCCACTACAAGTACTTCATGTGAGAGAGAGTCTCCTCTCAGTGGGAGTTCAGCCTTATGTGCGATATGAGACTCGTCATGTCTCATTTTATCTACCTACAGATAGGTCTATTGACATTCATGATGCACATGTATGGTAGGATTCAAATGCTCAGATGAATGCACATGTAGAGCACGTTTTGGATGCTCATGATGCTTATATAGAGCATGGTTTTGTTGATCATGTGGATGCTCATTTGGAGCACACTTTGGATGATCAGTTGGATGCTTTAGAGCATGATGTGGATGTTCATGTAGAGCATTGTGATTATACTCAGTTAGAGTTTGATCATCAGTTTGATCTTGGTGTTGATGTTGTGCAGTTAGCTCATATGGAGCATGATGATACACTTGGTGTGGTAGAGCAGGATTGCTCTCATGGTACACAGTGTATGATAGAGCATATTAGCTCTGAGGATGCACAACTAGACACATCCTTGGTTGATAGGATGATTGATTTAGATGTTGATAAGTTAGTAGTTATGTAGTCATTCTTGGATTCGCTCATCCGAGATGTTGACACAGATATGTCAGGACATGTTGCTCTTGATGATGGTGCTTTGGATGCCTTGGATACAAGCATGGCTGACGTACTTAGGTTAGCCAGGATAGCACAGGTTTCGTTAGCATTCGGGAGTCTGATGTACGAGTTGTTATGCTCGAGACCAGATATTGCACTTGCTATTGGAGCATTCGCACTTGGAGTTGTTAGTCGTTCGATGATTGACACAGGCATAGAGCGAGTGGGAGCTTTACAAGAACTTCATGAGTTCTTGCAGGTCCAATAGCTCCCCCTCAAGTCAAATAAGCTTGAGTTCTTCAATCTTCCAAGATTACTTGCAAACCAATCATACCTTTGAATTTCTTGAGTTTTATGCCATCTTATGCTTTGGTTAAAATGTTTGCACATTGTTGATGAGTTGAAACATATGGTAGTTGAATTTCCTTGCTCACAATCTTCTCTCTTACATAGTGGTAATGTACTTCAATGTGTCTAGTCCTTGCATGAAAATTGGATTGGTAGCCAAGTGAATGGAACTCATGTTGTTACCAAAAATACTTTGAGTTCCAATCTCCAATCCAAGATATGTGAATAGTGTCTTCATCAAAACTTTTTCTTGAGTAGCTATAGCAAGACCTCTATATTCTGGAAGAAGCAATACTAATGTAGTAATTAATTGTTGGCATCTTTGCCACAGGAGAGAAGGTCTCCTCATAATCAATTCCTTGAGTTTTGTGCAAAGCCTTTTGCCACAAGCCTTGCCTTATACCTGTTAATGGAGCCATCTGAGTTCTTCTTCAATTTGTAGATCCATCTTGAGCGTATCACTTTCATTGATGAAGACTTGGAAACTAATTCCCAAGTGTTATTTTCCTTAATAGCTTCAATTTCTTCTTCCACTGCATGCCTCCACTCTTATTTCTTCTTTGGTTCCTCAAATGTTGAGGGTTCCTCTTGATTTATGTCTTGTGCTAGATAAATTGAATGTTTGGTAACTAGAGAAGTATCAAACCCATACCTCTCTGGTTTTCTTTGCTCCCTCATGGACCTTGTTAGGCCACGATGTGATGATTCTGCCTCTTATCCAAGTTCTTGCATTTTAGCTTTACCTTTAGACTTCCACATTTTGAGTTTTTCAATCTGAGATGCTTCATCATCTTCTGAGGTATCATGTCAATTTTAGAAAGGTTATCCTTTACAAGCTTTGGAAAATCTCCTTCAAGATCATAAGGTAATTTGATCTTACTGCATGAGTCTTCATACCAAGAACTATTCTCATCAAACACTACATCTCTACTCACCAAGAATCCTTTGGTTGTTAGGTTGTATAGCCTGTAGCCTTTTTGGTTGTTTTCATATCTAATGAACACATCTTTCAGATTTTGGATCCATCTTTCCTCTAACTTGTGAAGGAACATGAGCATAAGCAATACATCCAAAAATCTTACAATGATCCAAGCTTGGTCTTCTTCCATTCCAAGCCTCATATGGTGTCATGCCATCAAGTGATTTTGAAGGTAACCTATTAATCAAATAAGTGGTTGTGATATAGCCTCAGCCCATAAATAATAAGGTAAATGTTTCTCATTTAACATAGACCTTGCAGCTTCAACAATTGTCCTATTCCTTCTCTCTGCCACTCCATTTTTCTCAGGAGTGTACCTTGTAGTAATCTCTCTTTTGATTCCCCTCTCTTGAAGGAAGGAGTCCAATTCATGGGAGAATTACTCTCCCCCTCCATCTAACCTTAGCCTTTTTAGTGTTTTACTAGTTTGGTTCTCCACAAGAGTTAGATACCTTTGGAAGCATGAAAAGAATTCATCCTTCTTTTTCATAAAGTATAGTGTAGTCCATCTATAGAAATCGTCAATGAGGGAGACATAATACCTTGATCCAGATATTGAAGCATCCATGCTAGGTCCCCATACATCTATATGATCAAAATCCAGGAGATCTCCATGCATATATCCTTTCTTCATAAATGGTAACCTGTGAGACTTTCCAAATTAACATGCACTACACTTATAAATCATGTGTTGCTTTTACACATTAGGGAGTCCAAGTACGTTTTGGTCCTTGCAAATTTTCTTTAATGATCTTTCACCAATATGTGCTAACCTTTTGTGACATACTTCCAATTCTGTGAGTGTCTAACTACCATATTTAAAGAGGAAAAAAGTTATTTGTGATGGTAGGGACATAGAGTACCTTGCTAAGTAGGTTGATGTTTCCATTAGGTGCTTTTACATTTCCTATCTTCTCCACTAGATTCCTTGTATCATCACTTGTTTGCACATCATGCTTATTCATTGGATCTTCTAAATCTGATAGGAGGGCCACATTTCCTACCACATGATTTGAGCAATATGAATCTATGTAGAAAACATGCTCATCAGATTTACCTTGTGACATTATCATATTCATGAGAAGTAGAGAGTCTTCTTGATTTGAGTCTTCTCTGTAATTGTTGTAATCTCTTCTCCCTTTGTATCCTCCTTGGTAGGTTGAATAGTTGTAGTTGTTGTGGTTCTCATGGAAATTGTTGAACCTTCCTCTTGAGTAGCCATAACCTCCTTTGTTGTAGCCTCTCCATCTTTGATTCTTGGAATTCCTAAAGCAATTCTCAGTTGTGTGATTAGTTAATCCACAAATAGAATAAGGATTAGAGCCTTGGCGTCTCCCCCTGCCTTGTCTTCCTGCTCTGCCTCTACCTCTACCATGTCTTCCTCTACCTGCATAGCTAGCTTGGTGTGGACCTGCTTCATCATCCACTTTCTTGTTCTTTCCCTTTGTTGTCTTTGGCTTATCAAATGCATTTACTTCATGACGAAGATGTGCACGATATTGTGAGAAATCCAGTGCAACAATCAAGAATGATAATGATGATATCATGAGGATGAAAAATATGGATCACAACCTCCCAACAAGATCAGAAGCAAATGCCACGAAGCGATTCACATCACGTTCAAATGTGGAGGTGATCGCAATCCGCGTGGATCGAGTCCGGTTGTGGTACACACAGAGTGTACGAAGCTAGTGAGTGTTGGAAGGTTTATGTAATAAAAAATGTGAAGGTGAAGATGAAGTTGGGTATGGGGGGAAGAGATGTCATGATTTGATTAGAGAAAGGGGAACATATGAATGAATTTGGGCCCTTGGATCTAGAGAAATCAACTCTCAACCCTAAGATCATCTCTTTTGATTACAACCATTGGATTTATCAAATGGATGGTTAGGATTGGTTCTTTATATGATATCTAAGGAAAAGGGGAGGAAAATAGGCACCTTCATTCTCCACCATTGGATTTGGGGCTGATCTGGACCGTCGGATCAGTGCTCACATCAATTTGGATAAGATAAACCACTATTTTTGGAGACTTTGCATTATTGCTCTTTGATCATCAAAAAAGGCTTATCCGGTGAATAAACTCGTGGATCCTCCTTGCTTTATGCTTTAGTGCATCTCCAACCTTGAATATGAGCTCATCTTGACCGTACAACATGGTTCAATCATTGTTTGCCATATGGCAATCCTTCAAGCCTTCAATTTTCTTATTCTAGGAAACTGCGGTGACCTTGAAAACTGGATTTTGTGCTCTTTGAACCTTCAAATATCCTTTGATGAAGATAAAAATTTTTAGGGATATGTTTTGAAAGGCCTCCTTTAGGAATATGTAGAAAAAACTCCCATCTGAATCTCCCTTGTACAAGTTTGACTACATTTGGAAGCTTGCAAGGTGGCATTAAGGTCTCTAGGAAGCTCTGATAGCCTTGAAACTTTGTACAAATATGTAGGCTCATATGGGCTTTATACATCCCAAACCATATGGCTAATAAAATATCCTATACAAGATTTTGTAGGATCTAAGTGAAAAAATTACATTTTTTACAAAATGCATGGCATATCAATGTGCT